>CM074967.1:11788407-11800738 GCA_037577455.1 Pangasius macronema | reverse complement strand
CCTGCCACTCTGTCCAGTTTTTCTTTCACACTGTGTGTCTCTTATATATATATATATATATATATATATATATAGATATATATATATATATATATATATATATTTGTGTTGTTCTTTCCTTCTTTGTTCCTTCAGCCCATAGTTGTAAGCAGCCAGACAGCTCTCCCCATGTAGATGTGGTGGGGATGGACCTACCTGGCTACGGCTACACTCTCATTTACACCTGCCAGAGCGGTTTCTTCATGTCTGGAGGTTCAGAGCATCGAGTCTGCAGGTCTGATGGCACATGGACAGGGAAGATGCCTATGTGTCGAGGTATAATATCTCAACTTTTTTTTTTTTAATAAAAGTACTATTCACTTGTGTGGTTCCCTGGAGGAGTAGTGGTTAGGCCACAGTGCTTTCACCACTCTGGCCTGGGTTCGATTCCCAGCCAGGGAGCTTACCCCAGTCACTGGGGATGAATGTAGCAGTGTGATCTCAGTGCCTGTCACAAGCCTGGATAAAATTGGGGAGGGTTGTGTCAGGAATTATCCGCGGTGGCAACCCCTAACAGGAGCAGCCAAAAGAGGAATAACACCTATTCACTTGTGTAGTGCAGTAGACATTATCACAAAGCAGCTTTACAGAAATCTGCATGTAGATTTAGATCCTTGATGAGCAAGCCAGAGGCAGCGGCAAGGAAAAACTCCCTGAGACTACATGAAGAAAAAAACCTTGAGAGGAACCAGATTCAAAAGGGAGCCCATCCTCTTCTTAGTGACACCGCGTAGTAGGATTATAAATCATTACGATATACAGGGTTCTTGTTCAGGCTTGTGGAATCGTTTTGGAAAATGTAGATATTCTGTCAAGATGAGGTTCAAAATCTGTTTTCGTTAAACACGTTTTCTGCACTGATGCAGTCTTTCCAATACATATCACATTTCATGCCTTCCCTCCTCTTAAAAAGTCTTTAAAAGGTTTGGACCTTTGTTTATAAGGAAAATGAAACAATCTTGTTAAAAGGTCATCTGCTAAATCTGGTTCTAATGAGATATTTTTATTTGGATAAAAGAAAGGTCTGTATGAATTGCAGTCACTCGCTGCACACATTATGCGAACCAGCTTTTACTCAGAGACACACATCTACCAGTGATTGGTTGAGGCCCTTTTGATCCTCCAGTAATCAGTTTACAGACATTGCACATGCAGTTAGAGACTTTTGCCCTCGTACATGCACTGGCCATTAGAGTAAACATTTGTATTATGTGTGGGAAAGAAAAAGAAGTGTGATAAGAATGGTGGCTGCAACGTGCTGTGATTTTCTCCCAGCGCCTCCACGGCACCCTGCCTGTACTGCTGTGTGGGCACACAGCTGCACACTGCAGGTTTCCTCATAATTACTGCACACAAACAGATGTGAAAGGCAGCCAAAATAAAAGATTCAGTTCACGGTGTCCCACCCAGTTCTGCGTTAGGTCCATTTATTTTAATTACCCTCTTCTCCTGTTTTTTGTATGCTTTGTCGCACACTGAAGTTTTTGCATGTTTGTAGTAGTGCTTGATGTACTGGCAGTGTCACCCTCCATGGCTTCTGCGGTACTGGTATAAGTTTTTATTTTGCAAGACAGAGAGATAGGAGAGTAGCCTTTTCTAGATGCTACTGCCCACATGGCAAAACACGGGATTCTAGGAGCACTGCCAGTACTATACCACTACTATCTGGGTATGTGCATTTTGATATAAAACATTTAAAAAAAACGAATGCTCCACTAATACAGTTATTTATGAACATTCTAGCTGGCTCCAAGCTATCAGAGAAGCCTGTTAAGCCAGTCCCTGGTACGCCAAGTCCCAAGCTAAATGGTAAGTATATAATAAAGTGAGTTAAAAGACATTTTGTGCAGTATTACATTTCAAAGGCTACAGATTTAAGCCTGCTCACATTGAACAGTAAAGTAACAGCTTAATGTTGCAGGGCTTCATCTGTCCAGCGCACCAGTAGCTCAAACTCTTAGCTGTCCTTGATGTATTCTAGAAAGAAGTCCTCTTGAGGAAGAAGCAGCTAATAAGTAGGACAGTGGTTCCACTCAGTTTGATACTAAAGTGGCCCGGCAGTCGGGCCACTCACAAACTCTTCTGGAGCTGTGTGATAATCCTCCTCCTTTTTTTGCCTGACCTTCATCAGGCACAGCAAGGATCTAACACTTTTGTGCTCTGTGAGCCGACTCTGAAAAAAATAAAAGAAAGAAAAACATGCAGCTGATCATTTGCAAAGTTTTGGCATGTATGATGCAGCTGTTCTCAAGTGCTCTGGGATCAGGGCCCATTTATATGGTGTGAGAGATAATCAACCATCCTTTTTTGATTTATGTGCTAATGAATAAGGTGTTATTAAAAGGAGGATTCTAATTTAGCACTCTTTTTGAGTAGTTTGAGTGCTGAGTGCTCTAATTCTACCCAGTATGGATTTACAGGGTGAAATTTTAACACCTACAGCTTTTTATGTTTTATTATAGTTTGAGCAATTATTTCCACAGACCATGTAAAATCATACAGCCTAGCAAGTGAACTAAGAAGCCTAAATCTTTTTTTTTTTTTGCCTGGGCTTTTTTCCTGCAAAGATCTTAAGTCTTAAGATCTTAAGTAAGAAGCCAGGACTAACACATGCGGTGGTATAAAAATAAAAATAAAAAAATAAAAAAGTCAGTCTGCTTAAAAGTTGTCTAAAAGCTTGTTAGCTAAGTGTGAGATTTTCTCACACAGTAAATAAATGCTTTGGTCCAGTTGTTGGATAACTGTATGCTGTGGCGAAATGGACATAAGCATAATCGATTCAGTTTGTAATCAAAATATGTCAAAATACCCATGATGCACCTTTGCCACAGTCAGAATGGAATCTTTACATGCAATTTTTTTCCCCTTTCACTAAAAGAATTTACTTCTGGTTGAGTTACATGCAAGCCTATAATTCTCAAAACTTCATGTAGTGGAAAATGTAAAAAAAAAAGAAAAAATCCACTGTAGGTGAAGGTTTCTCCCAGGCTGCCACGCATATGTGATAAAGTGATTTTAAAAAATGATTAAAGTGATAAAGGTTTTGGCATTTTCCGATTAGATTAGATCTAGATTGTTCCAATAACACAAGTCATTTCTAGCATCTCACTAGGCAATTCACTAGGCATTTAATAATAATAAAAAAAAAAAAATTAAAAAATCTTGATTCACTTATGCCTGTTCCTTTATTAAGTTGCGAAATTTGATTTAAAATGGGGTCATTTAAATAAAAATGCTAGAATATAGTGTTCAGAAACACTGATTGTGCATGTATGGATATTGGCTTTCAGTATTAGAGAGTCTGTATGTGTTCACTGCGCCTTAGGGAAAGGCCAGGTTTGTGTGTTTTTTGGGGCACATTTTCCAAAATTTAGCTTTGAAGCCAGTTTGTGGATTATTAAGCTTTTATACAATATACGGATATTTATTTAAACAACTAGAGTAATCTTGTTCTTCCTCCAAGGCTTTATTCGCTTTAGATCGTGTTCTGTTTGTATGCACAGCTGCATTAACTGCTTTATTTTTGTTAAAGCTTAATGAATAATCCGCTCTCCTTGGTTGTTTGTTCTCTCAGTCCCAGATGATGTATTTGCTCCAAACTACATATGGAAGGGCTCATATAACTACAAGGGAAGAAAGCAACCAATGACTCTGAGTATCACAAGCTTTAATACAACCACGGGTAGAGTTAACGTCACGTTAACTAGTAGCAACATGGAGCTGCTGCTTTCAGGTTGGTTTATCTGTCAAATCAAATGTTTGTTGAAGAGATACCCTTTAGCGTCATTTCTGAATATGAAAAGAGATTGGTCAAATAAAGCTTTCAGGAAACAAACGGGATATACACGGAACTCTAGAATTATTGGCACCCCACAAGAGAATGTGTACATAAATTAAACATTGCATACAGTGATTCAAATTTTCCATTCAAGCAGCTGGAGAATGAACAATTATTCTCAAACGTTACCCCCTTTTTAAATAATAGCGTTTGTTCTCAGAAACATGTGTGGCCAAATTATTGACACCCCTAACGAATGATAAAGAAAAAAGCAAGCAAATTGTCAGCCTTGAAAAAAAATACATTTTTTAAATTGCTTTCATGTCTCCATGAACAGTCTACATTTGCCCTTGACTACTTACTGCTCTGGAGTATATACTCTGGTTCCCCCACATATAAAATTCCCTTTGTCATCTATCATCATGGGGAAAACCAAAGAGCTTTCAGTGAAAAGATACTGTAGGTTGCTTACCAACAAGAGGAAATGGATATAAAAAATGCATAAGCAGTTCAAAGTACAGTTAAGAGCATCGTTCAAAATTCTAAAACAGTTCAAAATTGAACAAGTCTCAAGCCTCATTAGACATACATGTCTCAGAGCTCTTATTCTCTACAGAATGAGAAAGGCTTCATTACTTAGTGAGGGTGCTGATAATTTAGCAACAAATGTTATGCTGATATATATACAGTTTTGCTCATTTAATATGGGGTACCAGTAATTATGGAGTTGACTGTACAATGGTATTCAGATGTGTTAGACTACAGTTATCAGTCAGTTATTAACATGCCATATTATAATAATATCTGACTGTTTAACAAGCCATAAGAACTGAAAATCAACCCACTGTTTTTAGCGCAGCATGACTGTACAGAATTCTGTTTAGTTGGATTTATCTGGTCTAAAGCATGTTTTCTTTGCCCTTAATGACCATATTTAAATGCCTCAGTTCAAAAGTTAAACCTACTCCTCTGCTGTGCTTAAATGAAATATTCATGCTATTTCAGAGAACTTTGACATTTTCCACCATCATTAAACTTAATCTCTCACCCACCTTTTCGATTTCCATCTCTGGGACCGTTGCCACATAACCAACTCTGACATCCTTTGCATTCTTTAATGAATCACAGCTATTTGGACTTGGAACTGACCATCCTGTTACCAGTAAATACATTGACCACTACTCATGCATGAGAAATCTACAGAATCAAAACAGTCATACTGTGGTTACGCTGAATTCCAGATATAAGAATATAAGAGAGTAGCATTATCTCAGTCATCATCAGAGAAGCAATGGAATGCAATAGACTTTATTATTGCAGTGGATATAAGGAGCACTATTAAGCAGGTGCATGTGAGTCAGTTTGATGTTTGCAGTATGGCCTTTATTGCTATAGTGGGTTGATAACAGAGTGAATAGTACCTGCCACAGGAGAAGCGGCCAGATGTGGTAATGGAACTGCATCTGCAGTGTTTGGCAGCATTTAGATGGCTGATTCTTCTCTGCTTCTGAACACAGGCGTCTACAAGAGCCAGGAAGCGAGGTTGATGCTGCTCGTATATGATGTGCAAGCATCCTCTACCACCACACTAACCAGGATGAAGGAGGAACAGTGGTCACTGGATGGTTTTGTAAGAGCTCAGCATTGACAATCATTACATACTGGAAACTGCATCTGTGTTTTTGACTGTAAATGTGTTATTGTAAGATTTTGTCTGATATTTAAGTAAAATTTCATTATATTCTATATCAGGTGTTAAATTGGTCAGTTACTATCATTAAGTAAAATAAATTGTGGACCACTTAGCCTGAGATCCCATTTTTGATAGAAACATCTTTTTCCAACCTGCACGCAGGTTTCTCCAGAACCCGACGGTACCACTTATGTCTTTCAAGGCTTTATACAGGGTAAAGACTATGGCCAGTTTGGCCTACAAAGGCTGGGTAATGTATCATGTTTATATTTTTGCATTATTCTCTTATTATTATCTTTAATATTATGTTATATAAGGGGGGTACGGTGGCGTAGTGGTTAGCACATTTGCCTCGATTCCCACCTCTGTCCTGTGTGCGCATGTTTTCCCCGTGCTTAGGGGGTTTCCTCCAGGTACTCTAGTTTCCTCCCCCAGTCCAAAGACATGCGTTAAAGGCTGATTGGCATCGCTAAATTGTCTGTAGTGTATGTGTGTGTGATTGTGTGCTGCGATGGGTTGGCAGCCTGTCCAGGGAGTCCCCCACCTTGTGCCCCAAGTCCCCTGGGATAGGCTCCAGCCTCCCCCATGACCCTGTGTAGGATAAGCGGTACAGAAAATGGATGGATATTATGTTATATATTGGTACAATTTTATTCTACAAATCCATTATTATTAAGATTGCAACTTTTCAATCCTAAATCCTTGATTTTCGAGTGCTTGTCTGCACTCTCACCATTTATAAATTCAGTGTGCACTCTGAACACTCGTTGAAGAGATGATCGCTCGGTTCTCTGAGTGTTGTGGCTGAGAGGTGCTTCAGGGCAATTAGCATTGTTTTAATAACTGCTTTAAAAAAAAAAAAAGTTTAATATGATCGAATTGATGAATGTTATAATATGTTTTGGTTACTTAGTCACAGTTCTGCCATTTGCACCCTGCAATGCTCTGGTGAGAATCTTAGATGAGTGTGTCAGAGAACATTTAGAAATGTACTCTTTATATACATTACTATTTCTTTACTGTTCATTAGTACTTCAGCGGACCGAGTAGTTAGAAAATATATTATAGCAGAGCCGTGCAATGTATGGAAAAAAAAAACTGGCTATAGTTAAGTGATTATAGTTTTGTGAACATTAATCTGCTCGGATTCTGTACCAGAACCTCTGTTGTGGTTTATCCAGTCACATGTATGTATGTAAATTAATTATCTGAATGCAGCTCATCAGACCAGAGACTAGCTACAGGGCTAAAACAAGAGGTCTGAAAAGGAAGAGTTTTCTCAGATTTTTATAGCTTTTTCATTTTGTTTACCCTGTCTGGTCTGTTGACAGCATAGATGACATGGTTTATTTAAAAAAAAAAAAAAAAGTCAGCAATGAAAAGAGAATGTTTAAAGACGTCAGAGACAGCACTATGCGCTTATTCCCAGTCCCATGAGTCCATGATGGGGTTAGTCGAAAGTGGAAACAGGAAGCGCCACTATGAAACAAAACATAATTACTTTAAACTTCCTTAAATTCATTATTTCTAACCACAAACTAATCTTTATCATCTTTATTAGTTAAACATTAAACGGTAACTGTTGTCTCCATTCAGTCATGTTAGTTGCTTATCTGGATCTTAGTAAGGAAGGAATTTACCTGGACTTTCACAAATGTTAGTTACATACCCCTGCTCTATATTAAGGTTAGTATGCATCTTAAAATACATGCAAGATGTACATGCAAATCAACACCTAAAGTTGCCTGTGTGGTCTTTTTGCAGCTCAGAGAGCTAAACACCCTTAAGGTTCATAATAATTAGGTCAGAGCACTAGAGAATGCAAAAGCTTTTCTCCTCTCGTTGCAAAGTTACTGTTTGGAGAAAAGAGTTACTCTCAACAGCAACAGAACAATGCCTCCCTCCTCATCCCTCAGCTTACTGGCAAAGTTTTCTTCTGTGTTTTATTGTGTGAGGAAAGCTATGAGCGATTTGATTTTGGTCCTATTTTTCTATTTTCTCTTCCCACAGGTTTGAACATGTCGGAAAGTAATAACTTGTCAAATCCACCGCATGGTACAAACAGTAGCTCTGTGGCCATAGCAATCCTTGTGCCTTTTTTCGCCCTGATTTTTGCAGGCTTTGGATTTTACCTCTACAAACAGAGGTAAGTGTGCAGAGAAACTGCATTTACAGTCACCCACAAAATTACCACTGTAAGCAGGAAACATTTCAACTGTCAGGTGCAACTTTCAGATGAGCAAGGTGGTCTTTTTATCCCAACATCCCAAAGAGGTCCATTAGTGGAAAGATAATCAAAAAACAAAACACTGGAAGACCAGATGAATATTGTCCATATGACAGAATGCAGTAATTTCAGAAGCAGCTCAGAGTGTAAGACCTCACCGCACAGTGACTGAGGAAGAATGCTTTCGGTTGTGAGCGTTAACAGTTCAGTGTGCTGCCCTCTCATCAGTGTTTACAGATAACTGACAGATTTAGTGCACATGTTCAGTTTTCTACTAAAGCTTTGTATTGTCTGCCATTAATTCTCATGTCTGCATCTTTTCAAAGGACTACCCCCAAAACCCAGTACACAGGTTGCTCAGTGCATGAGAACAACAACGGGCAGGCTGCCTTCGAGAACCCCATGTATAACACCAACGCAAAGTCAGTGGAGGGCAAAGCCGTCCGTTTCGACCCCAATCTAAACACAGTCTGCACAATGGTATAATGAGGACCACCGGACACAATAACAATGTTGGGGGGTTTTGGGATTTTTTTTTTTGGTTGTTGTTTTTTTCAAGCTTTTGTCGTTTTTTTTTTTTTTTTTTTCTGGGGGGTGTTTTTGTTTTTAACAAACCCACTGGACATAATGGTGTCCCAGGCAGGGCTGAATTTCACTGAGACTGGCAGAGAACGTCCAGCGGACGCACTGTTACCCTTCCTGTGATATTTAAAGCACACTCTTCAGGATCTGTGATTTGACCATGTGCATCTTCAGAGGACATGGAATATAATGATGGGTATACCAATTAAATGTTTTTTTTTTCTAGTCTGCCCCATAAAAACCTAAAAAAAATCTTCAGTCTTCACAGCAGAAAGTGTGGAGTGTTCTACGGCTATTCCGTTTGCACTCTGTGAGTGCTTCTTCACACTCAACTGGGTCTTTTTTTAAGGAAAAGGGATCTGTAAATCCAATTGCGTATATACAAGGATCAGCCACCATCTATATTTTTGCGCTATGTACCACATGGGAGACACTGAAGGTTGGAAGCAATTACTGAGAGTTTATGAAGAAATTATAAAGTGTGCTGTTTGTATTGAAGGAAATAAATATTCGTTGGTTAATTCTTTGGTGATAATGATAATTTTTTTCTGAATTGTTTAACGAACATTCCCCTTAGCTTTTAGTTCTCACTGTGTATCTCACATTTGTATCTTTGTTTGGATGTTGAGTTGGGCTGTGATGTGTGGTGTGTTACAATGAGAAAGCAAATGTGTCAAAGGCTGACATTTTAACTGTGGAGCGCTGGCTTTTCTTTACCGCCTCCTTTTTTTTTCCAAACTGCTCTTGTTTCTCAGTTCAGTTTTCTGTGTTGGTTCACAACACTATGACCTCTCAGACAGATGTCAGTATTTTAGACCTGAAGTCTGCAGATGACGTTATGTGTTTCTTGTCCTGATTGTTCCTTCAATGGGAAAGTGTCATTGTGCTCCATCGCGTTTCAGCTAAATATACCTAGAGTTGGATCATTTGCTCATTTGCATCATTTCATTTGTATGATTTCAGTTGTTGGTATTAACTTTGTATAAAATGAAATGCACTTGGCATTTGTACCTAGATTTTTATACAAACTCAGATTACTTCAACATTAATTAGCATGCATGTGTTAAATATGTAATGTGGCAGCAGTGTGACATGTTTATCAAGTCCATATGGGCCGAGGAGCACTGTTCCGATTCAGTCTGACATTGACATGACATAAATATTCATTAAGGGCAACTTGATGACATTATGGCTTCGGTGGATAATCATTTTTTTAATTCACCTCAGCTTACTCGGATCTGGTTTAAATACATTACTTGTTTGTCATTATTCAAACAGTGATGTCATGATCTCTGATAATAGTTCTCCTTATCAGTGTAGAGACAGAACTGCTGCATTGTAGCCCAATTTGAGTGTAGGAGGGGTTTTTTTTTCTCAGTGCCATAGTTCTCATGATAAACTCTTGCTTGAAATGATTGCAGCAGGGTCAGACTACCTCAGTTCCGTGCTTCCAGGCCCTCAAGCTGTGAGATTCATTCCAGTGCCTTCTAATGTACTGTACCTCTCATCACATTCTCCCTGAACAACAGGCCATACTAGTGACTCGAAAGATTTGAGCATTGCATACAAATAAGCTGTTCAGAAAGCTGCAGACTTCAGGGAGCTGATTCTGACATGACTGTCCAAAAGTCCCCAAGTCTAACAAATCAATCTGTGATCTTTGGAGCGTTTTTATTGCTCAGCATCAGGCACAGGGATTCTGCAGCATTGCACCTCATACACTGTACACTTCCAGAGCTTCTTTCCATTGTAGCTTAATAAATTGGTGTATTTTCTAACATGGCTGGTTTTTACACAGTGCCTACCAAAAGAAAAACACATGAGCCAGGTCTGCTGCTTTCCCTTCTTCTCATTGTTTTGTCTTTCGTCTGTCAGTCTGTTTTCTACAAACTGAAATTTGTGTATCCAAAAATATTTGGACATGCTTCGTCCTGCCCCTGAACTCCTGCTCAAGCGGTAGTGACCCCTCCCACCATGAGCCGATCGGCCCCCTTTCTTTTCTGTAACAGACTGCAATAAAAAAAGACACCCAAACAATCAAGGAACAGACTCTTTCCAATCAAGAAGATGAATATTTGCAGTACAGATGGGGACTCCCTCTATGTTAATGCATTAAGAATAGATATAAAAAAAAAAGAGGAAAATTAAAAAAAAAAAAAAAGTTTTTTGTAAAGAAATATATTTTTATGGGAAAATTATTTGTAAAATGTATGAATCTATTATGTAAATTTTCAATGCAATGTAAGATTAAAAAAAGGCTAATTCCTTTTGTAATGTGTGTTCCTTGTCCTCTTCTGGTGATGTGCATGTGCCTGGTTTTAGTAGCACAGACTCAACTGCGACATTCAAAATTGAAAAGGGTCTATTTAATATTAATTATTGACATGTCATTGGATTGTTTAGTCACACTACTGATTTCTTTTCCTATACAGCATTCTCTGCAGCACATGGGATTCGCTGTAAATGGCATAATGATCAAAAAGAAACAACAGCTTAGAGTTTAATTTTGGCATTGCTCTGATGTCAGAATGTGACTGTTTGACTGACATGTTCTGTCTCAATCGGAGGCACTGAGAACAGAAATAAGAAGCTCTAAGATTCCCTGCTGGTTCGGCCTTTCTCATTTCCCTTTGACTCAGCCTTAATTACTCTGGCAGGGCCTGCAGCAATAAATTGTATCCCTGGCTCCACCTGTGACAGCTTGGATTGATCCATCAGTCATGTGATAGGTTTTTTGCTGAGCTCATAAATGACCAAATGGAAGCAGTGTATGTGCAGAGAGTTACACATGGACTGGGATTCAAATCAGCAAGCTCTGGTGCAGAGCCAAGTTGGTAAAATGACTTGTATGCAATAGCTGAGAATTAAAGTCGCCTGAGTTAATGATGTCTGGAAACACACATATAAGGAGTTTAGGTGTTTTGCCTTTCTATAATGTTTAACCAAAAACTGGCTAAACTAAAATGCACCATATTTATTTGTGTCAAAGAAATGATTATGTGCAAATGTAGTGTGCATACTGTTTTGAATTTGTATGCATACTGTTTTGTGGCCATTCTCAGTTTTCAGCTATATGCACTGTTCGAAAAACAAATAACAAAGGAAGAAATAGTGATGACAAAGCACATTTGTGTGAGCTCTGTATATTTAGAAAGACCTAATAGAAATGTCTGATAGCATATAGAATATTGATACACAATGCCATTTGAAAGACAGATAGAGGAAACTAGGGGTGGTTTTATTAGCAGTAAAATAATGGGCTTTTTCCATCAATGTATGAAGTTATGCAACGTATGAAATCAAACCTTCTTTGTGCTAATGAAAAGTAAACAGGGTCACACCTTTAGAGAGTGACATGAAGAAAGAAACTGGTCTCCTGCTTAGGAATGGGGAAATGTTGTTTTTGGAATTCAAAGCCAAACGCATGTTGAATATAATCTATGATGATTTTCATCTTCGTTCAGTAGTTCGCCACTGATCTATGTACAAAATTGCGCCACTTCAGATGCACCTCGGCTGTGAGCTTGGCCTGTTTGTGCAGTGTACATGTTAGAATGCACATCTTGTGTTGGACAAGGAGACTGAGGTCCTGTCCTTCCAGCCTTTCATCTCTGCACTGCTGTATTTCAGTCTAAACAGCATAGAGCATGTTACATTTGAGAGGAGCCCATTCCTAGCCTACTACAAGATCAAGGTGGAGGTGATGCTGCAGACCTCACACAGATCTGATTCAAGATCTGACACTGCAGAGGAATATAGAAATCATCATAGACAGGAGCTATACAAGTTACGCAAATACAGCCATGTTGTAGTTTTAGATATTATTAATGTACGTGGTGTTATGGTATACTGTACATACACGTGCACACACACACACACACGTATACATATAGATATATAATGTGTATGTATATGTACAGTTAGGTCCAGAAGTTTTTGGACAATGACAGAGTTTTTGTGATTTTGCCTTTATACACCACCACAATGGATTTGAAATAAAACGATCAAGATG
>CM074967.1:11771563-11788307 GCA_037577455.1 Pangasius macronema | reverse complement strand
TTAAAATAAAGCTGAAAGTCTACACTTCATCACATCTTGATTGTTTTATTTCAAATCCATTGTGGTGGTATATAAAGACAAAATCTCTGTCATTGTCCAAATACTACCTGACCTGACTGTATACTGTGTGTGTGTGTGTGTGTGTGTGTGTGTGTATTCAGTCAGAGGTGACTAAATGGCTGAAACAGGTTGAAACAGGTTCTACATAAACAGCCCTGGGCAGAAGGTAGATTTGCTAGAATATCTATTATGTGGTGATATGGCGATATCTATTTTTATAAGACAGTGCTGTTGAATTCTCGAATCTGATTGGTCAGAAGTTGTTGATTCATTTTCTAAAACAGCAAGCCTCTGACTGCAGTGCTGCCTATAAGGCAAATTGCAGGTTTATATGTCTAATGTGCTCATTCTGATGTCTGATGTTATCATTTCTGTAGTCACAATTTACACTTGTACTGCAGATGCACCAAATAAGCAATTTTTTAATGATGTAATTGTTGATGTAATTGAAAGTTTTCTGTGAGGAGATGTTTGGAAGAAGTCTCCAGTGTAAGCACTTACTAACAGTTGTCACTTTAAACTTTACAATATGGGAACATTTTCAGAAATTTGACAAGTTGCATTATTTGTCTTATTAATCTCAAGACAGAGAAAAAAGTGAAAGAATATTGAGGGAAATGACTGTTTATAGCTATTTAAAAAAAATGTCTTGCAAAGCCTGTGTTGAGAAATAAAAACACCTGCTGTTATAGGAAAATAATCAATGACATAATCAACAAAAGTTGATTAAGTTCTTGTAACAGCATGTGGTTTATTCTTCACTAATTAAACACGAGCTTTGCAAGACTGGGACATTTTGCGAGGGGACTTTTTTTACTTTACAACTCCAACCAAATTAATTCACATTTCTTCTCTAACAAGCAGAGACAGATGACTTATTTGTCATATTTGATCTCTTGATTATCATCAACAGACTCCAAACTGCTATATCCATTTCCCATTCACTGCTTATATAGAATGCAAATGTACACATGGATCCACAAAGAGAGCGAAAGCAGATGTCTCGGCCATGTTCCCTCAGCATATCTGTCTGTGCCAAAGTGCTGATGAGATCACCAGCAGCCGGGTAGAGTGTCTGAACTTCAGACAAAGGCTTCAGAGTGAGAGATGTGAAAGAAGACAATCCTGTAAGGGATAAAAGGCCTATCGAGCACTGATGGAGGAAGCAGTCCACAAAGGCAAGAAGGTGATCTGAGAGACTGTGTGGCAAGAAGAGCAGAACATAAAACTGCCGAGACAAAAAAGGAAAGAGGTACAGAGTAAAGCTGCGCATTAGGGATTAAATATAATATTGTGATTTTACTGCAAATGACTTGCGATATATTAAAAACATGTTCAGAAATGAGGTGATGACTGAAAACCCACCTGCATTAATATTAACTAAAAGTATTTGTTGTATCAGATCATGTGAATGTTGTATAATATAATATGGTATATCATTGTACTCCTCTGAGATGGGTCAGGCCCTCTACAATGTACAAACTGCAATGACATTTAACTAACAATGTATTTTACAGCTGTAGTAGAGAATATGAGAAGGAAGTTTCCCTTTCTTTGTTGCTGAAGGTCACTTTCCTTTCTGCCTGCTGGAGAGCAAGTATCTCCTGTCTTGAGATTTGATGGATGTCTCATTCTGGGTGCCATATAAGAATGGATGCACGCCAAAGCCTTCCGCAGTAAAGCTCACAAGAGAGTTGTGATCATTTCCAATTAAAAGTGCGCTATTCAGTTGTCAGGTGGGGGATACAGGAACTCGAACTCCAAATCCCCTCACATGAAAGGTAATGTGATTGGAATAGCCTTTTCCATTCATTACACAAAGCACTGATTTATGCAAAATACTTTAACACAAAGTAGTTAGGAGCAAAGGACAATGTAAGGGCAACAGTGATGACTTCTATGCATCAGAGTAAGATGACAGAGGTCTCCGTCATGTTTTATCATATTAAGAATGCATTCAGAAGTGTGAGCTTACAGCCATGTTCTATTCAACTCTAAACAGAATTGAACAGACAGTACATTTTTGTTGGTCCAGTATTTGGAAGGTGGTTTTGGGAAAAAATCCAATTTACACATTTTTTTTTAAAATCTTTCAAATGAAGTCAAGCAGCCTAGAAATGTTTGGTGAGCATAATCTGGATTCGGTTTTGCCTTGGAGGTACGAGGCTAATACGCTAACAGGATTATGTCCAATTAGCATCATGCAAAAGGCAGGCTGAAGTCATCACACACCAAATGTGTCCTAGATGATTGACTGCATTAGTTGTAAGGGGAAATTGTGTAAATGGGATGTTAACAGTGGTGTAATGCTAATATGTTTGTAGCAAACTACACCAGTGAAATTCTGTCTTTTTATTTATTTATTCATTCGTTCATCTTCAGGAAACGCTTCATCTTGGTCAGAGTCACTGTGAATTTGGTGCCTATCCTGAAAAACATAGGGCGCATACAAGAATACACCTTGAATGGGATGCCAGTCCATTGCAAGGAAACACATTTAAATGTACAGGGCAATTTAAAGTCAACAACTCACCATGATTTTGGGAGATGGGAGGAAAGCAGAGAACCCAGATGATTTGGGGAGGTGGGAGGAAACCTCTAACTTATTACATCAATAAATTAAGACCATTAAATTAAAACAAACAAGACCAAATAATTTTAATTTATAGCATTAAAAATATTATTATAATATTAGCATTAAGTCATTTAGTGTGTTAGCTTCCTCTCTAGCTGTAATTAATTGTTCCGCATTTCCCTTCCTGACTGATGGCAATTGCTTATCACATATTTGTTATAAATGTTAGATGTGATATATCAGGTATGAAAACAGAGTAATTTCTGTGGATTTTGCATTATGCTTTAAACTGTTATCTTATTGAAGGAGCCAATTTGTTTTTTGTTTTTTGTTTTGTTTGTTTTTTTTTTAAATAGATATATATTGTCTCCATTTCTCCATTCAAAAACCAAAGGGGATGCAAATCTTTGCTGTCAGACTCTGATTTTGTTTCTGATCATTTTGACCTCATTGTATCCTGATGAGATTTTAACCACATGCATTTACACTCCACTCAAAGGTGTTTCTGGTCAGACAGACTGAAATCAAATAGGTGTATTACACATTACTATGCAAATTACCTCATTACATTCAAACACTTCCAGTGTTCCTCCTCCCTTTTGGTCATTTTTGAGCTGTATTCAGAGTTGGCAATTTAAGTTCAAAAGTTGTCGATATTTAAAGTTTTCTGTATTCCAACTAAAATTACCCAGGTTCTTGAATTTCTAAACGGCCCGTTCAGTTTATTGAAATCACCCATATGCAGTTCACATCTCATGCTTTGTGTACCGCTCATGGGACAAGAGCTTTTCAATTGTGTACAGACTAAAAATAAGCCCCTTTCCATTAAGTCTAAAAAAATTAGGGGATAGAAAATGCAGAATGACAAAGTAGCTTGTGTTTTCCCCTTTTCTGTCAATTGCATTGCAATGTAGCAGAAAAGCGAGAAATGACTTTAAAATTGCAGTTTGCATTAATATGATAATATGCAAATAAGAATATATATACACTGATCAGCTATAATATTAAAACCACTGACAGGTGAACTGATAACTTTCATTATCCCGTTACCTGTCAAGGGGAGGGATATATTACGCAGTTAGTGAACAGTCACTTCTCAGTGTGTTGGAAGCAGGAAAAATGGGCAAGCGTAAGGATCTGCAATACTTAAACAAAGGCCAAACTGTGATGGCTAGAAGACTGGGTCGGAGCATCTCCAAAACAGCAGGTCTTTTGGTGTGTTCCCAGTATGCAGTGGTTAGTACCTACCAAAAGTGGTCCAAGGAAGCACAACCAGTGAACCGGCGACAGAGTCATGGGTGCCCAAGGCTCACTGATACGTGTGGCGAGTGAAGGCTAGCCTGTCTGGGCCAATCCTACAGAAGAGCTGCTGTAGCACAAACTGCTGAAAAAGTTAATGCTGCCTATGATAGAAAGTTGTCAGAACACACAGTGTATTGCAGCTTGCTGCGTATGGGGCTCCTTAGCTGCAGAACAGTGCCCATGCTGACCCCTGTCCACCGCTGAAAGCTCCTACAATGGGCACATGAGGAGCAGAACTGGACCCTGGAGCAATGGAAGAAGGTGGCCTGGTCTAATGAATCATGTTTTCTCTTACATTGTGTGGACTGCCGGGTGCTTGTGCATCGCTTACCTGGGAAAGGGATGGCACTGGGATGCACTATGGGAAGAAGACAAGCCGGCGGAGGCAGTATGATGCTCTGGGAAATGTTCTGCTGGGAAACCTTGGGTTCTGGCATTCATATGGATGTTACTTTGACACGTACCACCTGCCTAAACATTGTTGCAAACCAAGTGCACCCCTTCATGGCACCATATTCCCTAGTAGCAGTGGCCTCTTTCAGCAGAATAATGCGCTCTGCCACACTGCACAAATTGTTCAGGAATGATTTGAGGAACACAACAAAAAGTTCAAGGTGTTGACTTGGCCTCCAATTTCCCCAGATCTCAATCTGATTGAGCATCTGTGGGATGTGCTGGACAAACAAGTCCAATCTAAGGAGGCTCCATCTTGCAACTTGCAGGACTTAAAGCATCTGCTGCTAACATCTTGGTGCCAGATACAACAGCACACCTTCAGAGGTCTTGTGGAGTCCATACCTTTGACAGTTCAGAGTTGTTTTGGCAGCACAAGGAGGACCTACACAATATTAGGCAGGTGGTTTAAATGTTATGGCTGATCAGTGTATATACAAGGTGCAGTGGCATTCATGGAGCATGTATCATTTATTATGAGTTTATAGTAGGTTTGGGTTGTGGGTGGATTCTAGGTTAATAAACATCTTACCTCTCCTTGATTTAAGCTCAGCATTTGATACTGTTTGTCATGACATTTTCTTTTCTTTTCTTTTCTTTTCCCAGATTCCTTTTTTTGGAATCTGTGGATATGCTCTTTCTGGGTTCATTTCTTATCTCACTGATAGACAATTTTACATCACCAAACAAGGTTACAAGTCCACCACAACTTTAGTGACACAAGGTGTTCCGCAGGGTTCAGTTCTTGGTCCGTTACTCTTTATCTACATACAGCCACTTGGTGATATAACACGTAAATATGGACTCCGTTTTCACTGTTATGCTGATGACATTCAAATCTATTTTACCACCTCCTCTGATATACCTTCTCTTCTTGACTCATACTCAAACATTGGATGTCCCTGAACTGTCTTAAATTAAATGAAAGCAAAACTGAAATAATATTGATTGGCCCCACTACATTTGTCAGCAGAATGGATGGATGGGGTCCTTATTAAACCTTCCTACCAGGTACGCAATCTTGGTGTTTTGTTCGACTCATCTCTGTCATTTGTCTCTCATATTGCTTTTATTGTTAATAATTGCTTTTATCACTTGCGTAATATTGCACGTCTCCGTTCCTCCCTCAGTCTGGCTGATGCAGAAGCATTGGTCCATGCATTTATAAAATCACATTTGGACTACTACAATGCCTTGTTAATTGGCTTACCAAAGAAATATCTCAAAAGATTACAGTATGTACAAAATGCAGCTGCCAGGGTGCTAACCTCGACCAGACGTAGTGCCCACATGACTCCCATTCTGCACAATCTTCACTGGTTACCTGTTGAATCACGCATTCAGTTTAAGGTTATTTTATTAACATTTAAGGCTCTAAATGGTCTTGAACCACTGTGTCTATCAGACCTACTTCACCCATACTTGCCCACTAGTCCTATTAGATCATCTGAACTTGGCTTATTGTCAGTTCCTAGATTCCGAATGTCTACTATTGGTGGCCGATCCTTTAGTGTTGTCGCTCCTAAGCACTGGAATTCACTACCCCTCTCACTTTGTAATATTTCCTCTCTACCTGCTTTCAAATCTCAGCTTAAAACTTATTTATTTGAAATGTATTTTCAGTGAATCATATGTTTAATTGTACTGTATTGATGTATTGTGTTAAGCATCCTTGAGCTTGTGGAAAGGCGCTATATAAATAAAACAACTTCTTCTTCTTCTTCTTCTTCTTCTTCTTCTTCTTCTTGGGTATACTTAGACAATCTTTATGTCATGGTCATTAGGTCATAAAATTGCAGTGTTGAAAGAAAAAAACACACAGCACTAATAAAATTTAGGCAAAGGTTTTCATGTTGATTTGAAACTTTTTCAAATATTATCCGTCCTAGACATCTAGCTATCATTTGTTTTTATGTGATGCCCACTACCAGGAGAAAAAATACTCGAGTAATTGTACTTTGTAACTATACTTAATTATACTTTACTTGAAATTGAATACTTCTACTCTTACTTAATTACATAAAAAAACTTACTTTTTACTTCTTACATTTTTAGTCCTTCAGTGTACTCTTTTCAAATCTTCTTCTCTTGTCTAGCCAATGGATGTATTCTGTACATCAATAGAACAGGCTCCCATGTATTTTACTTTAAAGTATCCAATCAAATTAATCAAAGTAGTCAAACTACCAAGAATCATGCCAGTTCTCTTCACCTGTGATTTCCTTAAATTCATCAGTTAAAATATTTACTTTTTGATACCTGAGTGCTTTTATAGTAGCAACCTTTTGACTTTCACATTACACATTACTTTTGAGTACATTACACATTACTTTCACATTACTTTTACTTTTACATACTTTCACTTAAGTATAATTTATCAGTACTCTTTCCACCCCTGTACTAGTGTATTTTAGAGTGGGAAGATTTGGTCCTGACAGAGCAGATGGCAAATTTGTGCACCTGTTTATTCATTGCTCTGCATTTAGTATGCTGTTAGAGTTTTCTTGAAGTAGAAAAATTCACTTTCACTCAGTTCTCTTGGAGTTCCAGTGGAAAAAAAAAGGAAAAATCAAATCAAAACGCACTGTGGTTTCAGGATCTTGTAATTTTCTTAACAATATTCAGTTTATTTCGCTTGTACAGTGATATATAGTATATATCAAGGATTCCATCCATATGATTATGTGTAGAACTTTCCTTATTATTAATGACACCGGATAAACCTCATTTTTTCATTAATACAGAGTCTAAAAAGTATTTCAAATTTCACTTGCGCAGACACCTGAGATGAAATATAGATGTGAACTGTATATATTACGTTTTTTATACTCCTTCCTCAGAAATTCCAGTTCAGCAAGGCATCCAGACATGTGTCTTGTGGTTTCCTGTGATGTTTCTCAGAGTCCTCTGAAGTGTCTTAACCAGAGTAGTACAATAAGAAAGTTATTCAGAAAAGTCACCACAGTGCAGAAGTGGTCACTGAATTCATACAGAAGGGGTGGTCAGTCTTTTCTTTCCAGTATGTCTTATAAAGCCTAAGAACACAGTGCTGTTTAATTCTTACATCTGATTGAGTAGAAGGTGTTGATTCATTTCTATGTCAGCAGTTTATATTAATGTGCTCGCTCTAATATGTTATCGTTCCTACAGTAACAACTCATTCACAGAGACTTGTATTGCAGACACTTATTACGCTTAATCTGAGCCTAATAATAAATGTTTTTTTTTTTAAAGTGTTATTTAACAGACAAGTATAATCGTTGTTATGGTGACACTTTCTGTAAGGAGACGTTTACGTAACATTTATGGAAGGAGTCTCAACTGCCAGTGCTTTGTGACAGTCAGTAGGTTTTCTGCCATGGGGAAGTTTTCAGGACAGAGGACTTTGAGCTTTGTGGTTTCTTGGTTACATGACAAGCTGTGTTTTTTTTGTTGTTGTTGTTCTTGTTGTTTCTTTTTTTTTTGTCTTATTAGCTTCTACTGTGAGAAAATATGAGAGGTTGGTGAGGAAATGCCAGTTTATAGGAGCTATATAGTAAGTGATAATACAGAACTTGTTTTGCAGATGTTCCATAACATTAAAGGCAACTATAAATGGATAAAATTATGAATAATAAATTCAAAATTGTCAATAATAAAAGGAATAAAACACTTTGGGATTACTTGAAAATAATCCACTTTGCATTGGGTCACATTACACCACCCTATTGATTATTTTCCTGTAACAGCATGCCTCCAAATGTTTTATTCCTTACTAATTACCATGGGTAGGAAAGCGCTAATATGGCATTGCTTGGCACTGCTCGGCTGTATCAGTGTGTTACTAAAGGTTCTACCCTGTTTAGTCATGCAGAGAACAGAGGCCCTGCTAATAATTCTAATTTAGCACAACATTTTTTAAATGTTAGGCTTGTAAGCACTTCTGGCTGTAAATATGCTCCATCTCCCAGGCTTTCTGGGTGTTCTGAGAATGTGTGTAAATGTTGCATTGATGTTACTGCAACCTTTTTATTTAAGGAAAATAAACATATTCCCATAACGTTAGGCTCTGTTTAACTGGGAACATTAAGTGAGCAACAGTGTAATAACATTACAAAGCAAGCCATTAATACAGTAAATGTTTAAGCACTCTATGGCAGACCCAGGCTTTTTCAGTTTATCGAGCTTTTGTGCAGCAATGCTAATGCTGTTGCCCCTACACACTACTGCATGGAAAATTGCATTAGCTAAGACAGATTGATACAGTAGCCACAAGAGTGATCTGCATAATCAGAAGGATCTGTCTCTTCAAGAAACAGGGGCTCTTCTTGTGTACAGCGCCTGTATTACTAGTCCATTAAAGTGCACTCTTAGCTACTTGTAAGTCTTCACCACATCTACATCCACACTACAGATAGCGGCAGTAGCTTGAAGGGGTTAGACCTCCTGAAGTGCACCACCATCTCATTTTTCACCATCTCTCCCCACTATGGCTGTGTCATAAGAGAATTCTGCAGAAGACATGAAGAAGATGTTGTATACAGACTCCACAGGAAGGTAGCCAATACAGTCCCTTGGTGAGAGCCTGTCCTGCTCATAGTCATGTCTGACACACAGCCATGAAGTCACACAAAATGGTCTGCCAGTCATGATACGTTGGATTCATCTATCTACATCAGCCAGAATTTCTCCTGCAACAACAATAATGGTGTCAAATGCAACAGAGAAAAGTCAAAGTACATAATCCTCACTGTGCTGCCTGTTTCACTCTTTACTAGGATGTAAGGATTTTAATCTTGTATTCAGACACTTTTTTGGCCCAGTACTACCCTGACTATCACAGCTCATTCTGCTAATAGCCTTCTGTGTAGGCTGCATTCCTACTGAAGAAGGTGTGGTTAGCTTTTATCTGGGATGGAGCCACGGTGACATCTGATGGACATTCATGGCAATGACATGGAGATTAAATTCAGTGTGATGCCTCAGTTCATATGGCAAAACTGCAGAATTCCACCATCAGCCACCAAACACACATAAACCACATGAGGAATGTTGATGGAAAAGTCACTCTGTACTGGAGAAAGGTATTTTTCCAGCACTGGTGTTGAGCATCGTAATGATTTTTTAAACATTATTTCCACTGGTTATAAACACTCAGACATGACATTAAAGACATCACTGTTAACATATTGGCAGTTGGTGCCATGGAAGCAATGGATTAACTCATCACTCATTAAGAAAACAAATGCTATGCTTTAAACAGCTTTAAGTATAAATTGATTCATTGCATGCAGCTTCAGAAATGCTTTGCTCCCCTCAGACAACTGATGAAAAAATTTCTATCCAAAGTACACCCAAGGTCTTCCTTTCTAAGACAGGAAGAGAAAGACCAAGCAGTTTGCCATAATTCTTGACTGTATATTATACTTACTACTATACGACTATACAATACCATGATTCTACCATGTCAGTTCTGTCCTAAGAATAGTCCACTCAAGTATTACCCAGTCACAGATGTTCCTATGATAGTCCCTTCCTCTGATGGACACCATAGATGGGGCTAACATATTGTGTTAAGAGCAGGTATATAATAAGTAGAACTAATAGGATAACCAATAAATGTAGCTTATTAGTTGATTCGTAAAAATGCATTAGATGTAAAAGGTCATTAAAATTAATCAATCAGATTTTTAAAAAGATTTTAAAAATGGTCTGACAACTCCAAAGATGTTCTGATTACAGTAGTGTAGATTTGATAAAACATGAGACATGTTTATCATTTATCACATTTACCACCATGCTGTGTCATTTTATCATCTGTTATTCATAACACAAAATTACAATAACGTGAAAAGTGAGTCCTGCATAAGAGTGGAAATAACGAATATCCTTTATTAAAAAGAAAAGTATGTGGATTAAAATCTAATTTATTCACTAGAAATTTAATTTGGCAATTATCCATCATATTATTGAGTCACTTTGTTTATCCTCATAATTTTGCAGTTTTAACAAGTGCCTTTCATTACTTCCTCCTGGTTTATCATTTGCATGTGTAATTTTCATTCCTTTTGCTGTGTTTTTGTTACTTCTAACACTTTAGGCTAAAAAAGTCACCTTCACACTACAAATAAGCCACCTGTAAACATCGTGGAACTTTCCTGTTTTAGTGCAGAATGTTTTGGCACCCTGTAGAAATAGCAGAATCATTGAAAACGGCATGCTTTTTATGGTTTATTCAAGGCAATTTATCCTGTTTTTCAGTGAGATCAAGGGTGTGCCATATGGTCTACTGGACTATTATGATTATTTTAATAAAACGAGCAGGGCAATTTTTCAGCAAAACAGTGACACCAGTGAATGTTAATCAGTGCACATGGCACAGACAAGCAGCTGCTAATTAAATGAAACTGCTCTATTTATCAAAAGTTAAAGCAGTAAATATAAAGGGCAAACTGTAAATCTTGTACTCTTGTAGTCACATACTTCTGTTCTACAGTTTTCCTGTTCTGTAAAGAACTTCAAATCAGCACAGACACACACACACTTAACCACTCACTTTGCTGCTCTGAATTCAAGGGACCCTAGAAAGTGCAACACTACCTGATGTAGAAACTGATGTAAGAAAGCTCTAACATTATTTCAGTATACTGAACAAGGTTATTTCATTCATCACAAAAGATGTGACTACAGGGAACAGATGGGTAAAGCTAGATGACAGAATTAATCAAGATCTCCATGTGAATAAGAATGAAATACATTTTGAGAGAGAGTCATGTGCATGCAACAATATGGCAAGAGGACGTACACATGGGAAAGAACTACAGCAGAGTTTTTACTCTGTTATTTTAGATAATAATTTATTCAGCAAGAAGGCCCCAAAAGTGGTTTGGCACCACCACAGCTCACACAAGCAGAGGAGCTGGTACTGTCACAGAGCAGTGTGCATGATTTGTTTTAGAGGCCCAGTATGCTGGAACACCTACTGGAAGACGTTCTCCTACCTGGGCAAAATCCCACCACCATCCAAACTGCCTGCCACAGCAGACCCTCCAACAATCGTATATTATTGTATATTATTTTGTCAAGTGGCTTTAAGCAGCCCTCATCCGAGAGGAAGGTGAAAAGACTGTGTTGGCTGCCTCAGAGAAGAAAGAGTTCCTGCAGATTTTTTGATCCTTGAGTTGCATACTTTTTATCATCTTAGATGTCTGACCCAGATAAAGTGGTTACTAAATATTAATGTATGAATGAATGAGTGTTTTAGTCACTCAATTTAAGAAATGTTCATTGTAGATTGCATCTATGATAATTCCAAGGCAGTCCCCCAGGGAAAAAAAAGTTTACATAAAACCTATTTGCCTATACAATGATGAATATTGACATTCTGTCACAATCCTATGATGTTTATCAACGTATCAAACTTTCACGCCACTACTCTATAGATCACGTTCTGGACCAGTGTTATTTAATCACACCCACATCTCCACTACACTATTTAAATAAACATGTTGAGCCTAGCCCACATCATGTGTAATTTAGTGCTTTTATGACATAATGTTAGACTCTGAAGGCTTGTGGTATAAGCCTAATGTTTCCTCTGCTTGGCATTAATCAAGACTAGCCTGGAGCTCTAGCGGTTAAGTACAAGGGTGAAGAACAACATTGGAACAATTTTTATACTCCATGAACCTGCCTCCTATTCCTGCCCACGTACACAAAGCCATGCACACAGAATTTGCAACTAGTTAGTTAGCTCAGTTACAGTTAGCATTACCAGGGATTGTCATGACATCATTTTCAACAACATTAATGGTATTGCCTTACAATGTTATTTGGCCATAGATGAGAAGAGTGCCTAACATTTGCGTGGTTATAGGCTAGTTTATATCAGAGTGGCTGTGCTTTCACGAACCTAGCCTTTGGTGTCCATTTATTGCACTTGGCAATTTATAACATACTATTATATTTCACTTATCCAGAGCACCTTATCATCTAATCCCAAGTATTCTTGTTACTTGTTACCCAAGTATTCTTCTTGGTAGAGCCATGTTTTTGCCAGAGCAGGCATCAAACATTTTCAGTCTGCATTTTACACTGATTCGTGGTGTGGTATTGCCCACTAGGCCATCTGTGTTATTATAATACTATAAACACCTGGCTTTCATACAGTCTCACCGGTCTCAGGGACTCAAACTCCAATCTTCTACATGACAGACAGATAGACTGTCCACTATACTAACGAGGAAAACCTGAGGCTTGACTTATACTGATTTGCTGCTGTAAGAATGGTCACGTGTCGCTTCACTTCCATCTTAGAAAAGCCCTACCAACATTTATTCTAGTTTCACTATACTTCTTGTCATTAGGTTTTTTGGAAGCATAGTATGGTGTTCTAGCTCATAGTAAAAGATCCAGCTGAACAAACTGACCTCAAGGTTACTTTCTGTCTATGTTCTTCCCATGACCATGTGGGTTTCCTCTGGGTTCTCTGGTTTCCTCCCATCCTCCATAAACATGCCAGTAGGTGGATAAATTGATAAATTGCCCCTAGGTGTAAATGGGTGTGTGAGCTTGTGTGGATGGTTCCATATGGTGTTTCATCAAAGGTGTATTCCTGTCTCATGTAAGTGAGTAAAAGAATTATTTAAGGCCTTTAATACAGTTTTTCTCTGGCCATCATTACAGCCAAACAAGTATGCAAACAGCATACATTACTGGTCAGCATGCAGAGTCTGGGCACTGGAGTTCAAACAGGTCACACCGTGGATGAACCAAGCTTTCCTGCCAAATATATAATGCTGTAGTATATCAGAAAACCTATCAACCTATCTGTTCTTGCAGATGAGAATGTGCCCAGATGAATGCTGTGTCCAGTGAGGGCTCTCAGGCATTATATGGAACAGTATTAACATTTTGATTGATTCTTAGTCTCAATGAAGTATGGGATTTGCACAATTTATCAGTGCTGTCTGTTACTGTCTGGCAAGGTGGGACCAGGATGTGTTACAAACCTTGTGATGACTTTTTTTTACACAACCACCACTATTTTTCAGGGAAACCATTCCTGATGTTTCACATGAAGTAGAACAGAAGGTTACTGTATGTAACCATGGTTCTGTGACTGAATGGAGGACCACCAGGGTCACCTGGGATGCTTGGGTTGGCAAGAATTGCCAGAGGATGAATGTCCTCTTTTACAGGCTAAAGATGTAAGGTCACGAGGTGTTGACTTTGCTATTAGTATTTGGCAAACAAAACAATCACATGGAATAACTACTATTTCTGAAAGAAACCACCTTGACAGTCCTCCACTCAGTTGCAGAACCACAGTTACAACTGTAATGTTCCAGGTTCAGTGGTAGAATTTAGAGTTTAAATGCCTACAATAAATATAGGTGTAAATAAAATTAATTTTGTTTAAATAAATGATGGCACTGGGAAATGGTATTGTTCAAGAAAATATTAATGAACAATAAAGTATCTACAGTATTTCAATCTAAAAAAGCTGCGTACCAAATCCTCTAATAAAGGGCATGCTCTTTTTGGCAACTACGAAGTACAAGTTGTGAGGCATAAAACCTGCCACTGAACTGGTTAGCCCTAGACTTACACTGATCTCAGCCTTGGGAATTTGCATTAACAGATCAGGGTTAGTAGCTACACCTGCTTTTTGAAATACCTCTGGATAAGACTGGAGGCTTATGGGGGCATTAACACTGTTTTAGCAGATCATGTTTAGTAGCTAAACCATTACACCCCCTGGAATACAAGAACAATTTATATTTAGGTTGTGATTATTGGTTATAGGCCACAAAAAAAGCACATTCACCGACTTTTAACATTACATACTACATTACTATTATTAATATATTACTAGTATTACTACTATTACTAGACACCCATCCCTCAGGTGTACCCGCACAGTTTAAACAGCTAAGGTGTTAGACAGCATAAACAGGACAAATCTCTCTGTGTCTGTCTGTCTGTTTGTGCGTGTGTGTGTGTGTCTCTCTGTCTCTCTCTCACACACACACTATCTATCGCCACTGATCAGCCATATCATTAAAACCACTGACAGGTGAAGTGAATAACATTGATTGGCTCATTACAATGGCACCTGTCAAGGGGTGGGACATATCAGGCAGCAAGAGAACAGTGTTCTTGGTAAGCAGTGGATAGTGAATACCAAAAGTGGTCCAAGGAAGGTGAACCGGCAACAGGGTCATAGGCGGCCAAGACTCACGGAGCAAAGGCTAGCCCGTTTGGTCCAATCCGACAGAAGAGCTACTGTAGCACAAACTGTTGAAGAAGTTAATGCTGCCTATGACAGAAAGGTGTCAGAACATATAGTGCTTTGCAGCTTGCCATCTATGGGGCTCCGTAGTCGTAGACCGGTCAGAGTGCCCATGCTGACCCCTTCCCACTTATGAAAGTGCCTACAATGGGCACGTGAGCATCAGAACTGGACCATGGAGCAATGGAAGAACGTGGCCTGGTCTAATGAATCATTTTTTCTTTTACACCAGGCCAGGTGCGTGGCCAGGTGCATGGCCAGGTGCGTGTGCATCGCTTACCTGGAAGAGATGGCACCAGGATGCCCTATAAGAAGAAGGCAAGATGGTGGAAGAGGTGTGATGCCCTGGGCAATGTTCTTCTGGGAAACCTTGGGTCCTGGCATTCATATGGATGTTGCTTTGATACCACCTACCTAAACATTGTTGCAGACCAAGTACACCCCTTCATGGCAACGGTATTCCTTAGTGGCAGTGGCCTCTTTCAGCAGCATAATGCGCTCTGCAAAAATTGTTCAGGAATGATGAATATGACAAAGAGGAATATGACAAAGAGTTCAAGGTAATGACTTGGCCTCCAATTTCCCCAGATCTCAGTCCGATAAAGCATCTGTGGGATGTGCAGATCAATGGAGGCCCCACCTCGCAACTTACAGGACTTAAAGGATCTGCTGCTAACGTCTTGGTGGCAGACACCACAACACAGCTTCAGAGGTCTTGTGGAGTCCATGCCTTGACGGGTCAGAGCTGTTTTGGTGGCACAAGGCAGGTGGTTTTAATGTTATAGCTGACTGATGTATCTCTCTGCTCATGTCTGTATGTCTGTCCGTCTGTCTGTCTTTCTTTCTAGTCTGTCTCTCTATCTGTCTGTCTGTCTGCTCATGACTCCGCCCACCGTGGATGCAGTGGAGACCGCTAACTGTAAACATGGTGCACGCGCGGAGAGAGGGCGGGCAGATAGCGCGCGAGAGCGCGGCGCCATTTTGTTTGTTTTAGAGAAACTCTAGCGTTATCGTAGGAGGAGGGGAGGAGAGAGAGGAAACCCTGGGTACCGTGGCCAAATAAGGAAAGCTACGATAGGAGCGTTTCTTTGTAAGTAACGTTGCGTAATGCCAATCAGTAGGTCGTAGCAGCATGTGTTTAGTAATTACACATTCGTGCTTGCTTTATACGCTAGCTAACTGCACAGCTGCGGTGTTTCCCCAGTAAGAGCGGGCTAGGCTACTGGACCTCGGCTAACTGCCTGCCTAGAAACGCTGTTTGCGTTGAAACTGCGTTTTCAGTTATAATGTCAGTGATGTGGTTTCCATCAGTAAAAATACACACACCTCTATCTTTAGTGCAGTGTATACTGAAAATGTTTTCGAAAGGGCTAAAAGACGCTGTAGAGCTCTGTGTGCACACAGACACTGACACAAACCCTGCAGCAGGATATGTGAGTTTTCTGCACTGAGTGTTTATTAAGAATCTAAAGCAAGAAAATTAGCGACGGTTAGCTGCAAGATGTGCAGCTGTCTTATAAGACTGCATTATCGGCTAAGTCTCTTCAGCAGTGTGTGTGTGTGTGAGAGAGAGAGAGAGGGGCCGTGCTGAGCTTGACAGGTCCACACACACACACACACGTGTCTTACTGTCTTTGAGAGGACCTTCCCATAATCATATATAATTATTAATACAGAAAATTAATGCTATTCTACACCTAAATCTAGCCTTCAGTAATCTTTTGGTTCTTTTTTTGTTTTGTTTTGTTTTGTTTTTTAAATAAAAGCTGCAGGTAAAAAAAATGTCCCCATAATGTCATAACAATGTCAGATATTCCTTTGGGGACATTTAGTCCCCACTAAGATATAAAAACATGCCCCAGAACACACACACACACACACTGTGCAGAAGGTTAGCTTTATTATAATCTTGATAATGAATACTATTGGGTGTGTGTATACTATCTATCTATCTATCTATCTATCTATCTATATATATATATATATATATATATATATATATATATATATAAAACTGAAAAAAATCTTATGACCAGGGGAAACATAAAAAGTATTCTCATTTCTCGCTGGTGGATCATAAC
>CM074967.1:11723985-11738414 GCA_037577455.1 Pangasius macronema | reverse complement strand
CTTAAATTTTCCTTTAATACAATACTTATTTTAAAATTCAAATATTTTCCATAACTTTTTGTACTAAATGCCTATTTTTTAAAAAAATAATATAAAATTAACCCATATTTAAAAAAAAAAAAAAAAAAAAAAAAAAAAAAAACGATAAAAAATACATCTGTGAGTTTTCCTAATCTTTGCTTGGGACATGTAAAGCAAACACACACACACACACAAAACCTTTCTGCACTTTGTCTGCTTATTTTATAATCAAGCCCCTAATGTATCCTCTGTGAAGGGGAGAAAAACATTAACTTCATTCTTTGCACTCCTGTGGTCTCAAGCACAATTGTTTCCAGACGCTTTGCACTGTTGATGTTAGCTGAAGGAAGTAAAACAGCCTACAGTGCAAAACAGCCTGCCATCTTAACTAATCCCTCTGTCATAATTTGCTTCATGTGCCCCTAAACAATGCAGAAGGTGAGTCAAATCCCCGCAGGTCACCTCAGATATGAAAGCTGACTCTCTGGCCTCAAACCAGCGTTATACAACACAAAACAGGGTGGTCTAAAGATCTTACTTACAAACTACAGACCACAAAGGCTGTACTGAGTGATCCAGTGATGAAGCTGCAAATATTTGTTGCTGTCTTCATGTGCACTAAATAAAAGGTAAGAAACCAGTCATAACCGGTTACATAATCAATGTTTAGGGAAAATGGCTATTTTTGTGTTGGTTTGCGTGATTTTGGTGGAATTTGTTGACTTTACACCATCAAAGTTTTATATTAATCTGGCAAATTTTAATTACATTTTTTAATTCATGACTTAATTATGTTTTTATAAGAACATCTGGTTCTCACTGTAAAACAAAAAAACAGAATCCATATCATTTTTCTAAACTCACTGCTGTTGACCAAATTACTGTAAGAAAAGAATTTCAAGCCACTGTACAACGGTACACTAGAGTAAGATTTCTGAAATATTGATTTTACTTAAATTAATCAGCTTTTTTTTTATAGAAGAACACCAGAACCTAACTGAAAAGTATAGTGTTATTTGTAATATTGGAATAGTAAGTAAAAATCATTACTAGTGTCTAGATGGCTTTTGCCAGGAGCATTTAATTTACTCAACCCACACTTTTTCACTGGCAACTCTCAACTCTCTACTGCAGTACACATCATTGCTCTTCGCAAGCGTTTCTAATCTATTGATTCTGTAAAGGCATTAAGGCAACTGTAATATCTAATATATGAGACATCTTCTAACCTGCCAGTGATAGATTAAAACCTTAGTGATTACTAAGTGATAAGTGATAAACTTATATAAATGTCCAGGCTTTTCCATTGCTTTAAAATGTCACATTTGCAATTATCTGTTACATTAATGTTTACACAAATGATGTGGATGCATTTGTATTTTCTGTCAGTAAGAAAGATGCAAATCCACAGGAATTGTTGTAGATGCCCATAGATATGTACATAAACAACAGGGTGGTGTAATGCGTTACCTCCCTGACATTGATTATTTTCAGACATCATGTCCTGAAGTGTCTTATTGCTCTTATACTACAACAATTTGCCAACGCTAACCATTTTTGTTTATTAAAAACTTACATTTCATACATTTTATCCATTATGGTTACATTTCATGTTCTGGAAAGTCATTGAAACAGCAACTATAAACGGTAATTCCACCACCAACTAAACATTTTTCTTTCTCTTGACGTTAATAAGATAAAAAATGCATTTTGTCACAAAGCCCTCTGCCCTGAAGACTTTCCCATATCAGAAGACTTGAAAGACCGGCTTTAACTCTGACGCTAACTTGTGTAACTGTGAAAACTTTACCATATCAACAATTATACACGTATTTTAAGTCCATTTATCGTTTATGAGTGCGTGCATCCATACGAGTTCCTGTATAATTTGTATAGAAAAGATAACATATTAGAATGAGCGCCATAAAATAAACCATAAAGCTGGAACTACAGTCAGAGCTGCCACTGTAGAAAAGTAATCAACCCCTTCTGACCAATCAGGGTTGAGTTTCCCAAATGCATGTATGCCCAAATGCACAGTACAAAGCTGTACTATTTAACAACTATTATTAATAGTATCATCACATTTAACACTCTCTCTCCCCCAGTTAAGATGTTCTACATATTGCAATGCTTTTGGGAAACTGAATGCCCAGGATCGTGCATTCAATTGCACAGTGGTACAAAGAAATATACACTCTCTGGTTTGAACAGAAACAACAGCTCAACAATCGATCCTGATTCTCACGTTAATAGTACTAATTAACATTATAGCTTATGCAATATGGAGTTTAAGACTACTAGGGTTTAAGAGTTTAAGATAAAACTAGGGCTCCTACAGAAAGCAATTACATGATAAATGCTGTACCATTCCTGCCAGACTTTACATCAGCCTGCATAATAAAACAAGACTCATTAAGTCACTTATATTCCTAGTAAATATTACCACCCACAGTGCACTCATTTAAAAGCAAAATGTGCATGGCATATGGTTCGCACACACAACTGCACTTTCCATAAAAAGAGGCAAGTACCTGTGGAAGCATCTGTCATACATATGAGTGACCTGCATCAAATTAAACTTCAAACAAACAGGGAAATGCTTCGTCCCAGTGACGCTAACATAATGAGGAGCAGTAGCAAAGAGCAAGGACAATGCGTGACCATAAAACCTATAGATGTACAGGTCTAAAGTGCAGCCCAGTGCAGGAGAACAAAGCCCTTTGCAGACGAGCACAGTGAGTGACTGGCCTTTCTGCCAGTGATTTCTCCCATCATCACAGCCAAGCCACTGCCACGCTCGGCCTGCTCTAGGGCCTTTCATGTGTGCTCATGTTACCAGCTTGAGGGGGGGCCTTTTCCTGCCCTACACTGGGTGTCGCGAGACCAGCCACCCCCACCAACCCTGATTCCTCTCCACCACCCACACACACCACTCTCTGAACCCACTCACAGTGCTGGGAACAGTGGTCTGCTTTGTTTCAGTTCACTTCCTGTCACCAAACACCTGGACTAAAGCCTTATTACATGATGAGGGAGAGAGGGGGGAAAAAACACTGTCATTGCATCATCACTGAGCCAAAGCAGGTTAGGATACGGTCAGGGCCTATGGTACGCTAAAACATCCTGATATACTGTCTCCACTGGTGTGGAGTTTGGAATTGACTGATTTTTTTTCTTTTATGGCTGTGAACTAAACTCTCATGCAAACCTGAACCTGTGTTCATGCAAGCGAAAGGATAAACAAGTCAGATAAACAAAACTGCATTCAAGACTACACTATGGTGTCTTTTCCTCTGTCAGTGCTCACAGGAACATAAAATACTATTTGATTCTAACACACTAATACATAGTAAAATTCAGCTTTGAATTGTAAACAACATATACATTAGTACTAAATATTCTGTAGTTCACAGCACATTAAATATAATCCACGCCATTGTCTTTTATGCCAGCATTCTTCAAGTCAGTCAAAGCAAACAGGTTTTGAAGTGAATGGAGCCTTTGTTATTCTGTTTAGTGCGTATCAGTACTTCAGCATGACTCACATTACTTTACAGACGTGTTGATGGGAGACTTCAGAGCATTGCTAGGATGTCAAGAATATGGACTTCGACACTAATCCATAAACCAGCATATCTCGTTTCTCTTTAATAAAAGGAAGAAACAACCTCTTTGTTTATTATACAAATACTGTTTCAAGCTAAATATGTACTCTCTTACTGCTATGCCATTAAGTAATTTCTAAAAATTGCTTTTTTCTTACTAAGATTTTTGTTTAGCAAGAGCCTAACAGGTAAGTGCTTAAAGACTAGTTAAGGGAAATGGCGGGACATTAGCTTAACTACACAAACAATTTGACCTAATTCTTAACAAATTGTATTAGCACTTGCTTTGCTGCAAGGAAACCATTTGCGAAACACATAGTAGGTCGTCTGGTTCTAGCTCTACAGACATCATGTGCTACACAACTATGCTTCAAGTTGGCTGCTTATATTTTGAACCATTTGAGTAAACAAGTTACGGTCAATTCCAGGCTTTTTCCCCAAGACAGAGTCCCGGCCCAGTGACTGCGGCACACGCTCCCCTCCCCCTGGCCTTTGAAGTGCGTCTGGGAGCGGAAAAAGGGTGAAAGAGGGGTTTCTTCCAGGCTCTCCAAGAAAACACTGGATGCTTTGAGCGCAGTGGCCTGGCCCTTTCAAGTGTCCCAGGCTTTATGATTCACACAAAAGGGAAATGTTATAATTAGACTCAGAGAATGCACGAATCATCCATGCTAATCTCATCTCCAGAAGACATGAAGGCCATTAAACTAGTCTTTTTTTTTTTTTTTTAAATATACAGTACGCTCAGAAAGTATTAATATTACTATTACCAGCAACTCTGTTGTCAGTTTGTTTTATTTAAAAATGACTATAAAGTACAAATAAATCAGAGACGTAATGTAACAAATCTGACAACTGATTAAGCAGTTTTTAAAATTTCAATAAAGTTCTTCTGTAAGCCTTGGCTCGGTTAAAACTGGCCCGCACATCAAATAACTTTTGACTTTAATGGAACAAAATGTGCAAATGGATTCAAAAGATTATATTTAAAATATATATCATATGACACTCAATGACAGAATAAATATATTTACTTTACTGGACATGCCTATGTCATATGTCCTGTGTCATTCACAAAATGAATACAGGAAAATAATGCCAGTATGATATTTTGCATTTTGACTAGTCCAAGATCTTAGACCTTACTTCATACTTCAGCTATAATTTTCAATTCTGTCACATTTTGAGACAGATCTCACAAATTTATAATATGTATATCAATAAGAACTAACCAACAACAGGTAGTTAATAGACTGAGCTCGGGCATGAGGAATCCTCACTAACCCCAGGCCTCTCATCCCAATTCCCCAAGTTCAGTCATCTCCATTTCATAAGTGGTCTCCCACAAGCCTTTGTCATGCCACTCCTCCCACTAACTACACCTCCTTCTTCCTCCTCCAACCACTTCCCCCCATTTTCCCAGGACAGCCCCTCTCTGTGTTTTCAAAACCAGTACCAGATGTGCGGTGGAGCTGCATTCAAGGGCCCTGCTCTTCTGGCTGCCAGCCATATGCATTTCACACTGTGATGAAGCTTCCAGGCTCAATTGAGAGAATGAGAGGGCAGGAGAGACAGGAAAGAGCACCCTTCCCAAACACCATTAAAGAGCTTAGTCCATCTACAAGCATTTGGTTTATGTGTAATGTAATGAGTGTAATGAATTTAGCATTAAATTTAAAACTACTTTGAAAAGTGTCTTATCCATTGGTGAAAATGGCTTAAGCTTACAGAGCGCTTCCAGTCTAAAAATCCACTGTGGCGCAAAAGCAGAATGCTTGAATATATTCTATCATGAAAGGCTCACAATAGACTATACGATAGAAAAGGGTCTAAAATCTGAATATCAATGTTGCAGAAGTACTAAATCATATACTTAAAACAATCAAATCATAACATTTGCCAAAAAAAAGAAACTGTAAATTCTGAAATTGCTGAAAATTCACTTTTCAAAATACATAAATAAACAACAAATGCATCCACAGTTTAGTGATAAGAGCAATAAACACTTTCTTTGAAACTACTTCATACCCTGCTGTAAACATATCACATTTCCTGCGCCTGGTTACTTTGTAGAGGACAAATGCAAGAAAGCTTAGATTCTGGGCAAGAGCTATTGTGATTTACTGAAGTTACAGAGTTACTTAAGGCAACTAAACAAGTTTGAAGATTTTCTGAAGACTATCATAGAAATGATTACATATAGGATCCACTTCACTGTATTTTAGGCGCCTACTTTTCTAGGGACTATTGTCCCATCACTTTATATCATATAGCAATGTGTGTGTGAGAGAGAGAGATAGAGAGGGAGAGAGAATGATTTAATATGCTAGGTAAGCTTATGTTTATAATGTATAGGCTTTATTGATTAATATCACTGTGTGTAATAAGAAATGTATGCTATTAACCCTCGTGTATTAACATTATGTATACTCCCTTTGTCCTAAGGGTCAAAAAATGACCTGCCTCCACTAAACCCCATCCCTCCATTTTCTTTACCACTTCCCTAGAGCCTGGAACCTCTCCCTATCCCAATGCCAACTTATTGCACAGGACACAAGCACACACAGACACCTTAGCCACCAATCAGCCTACAACATATGTCTTTAGACTGGGGGAAGAAACTGGAGATGACCAGATGAAACCCCAAAATCATAGGGAGAGCATGCAAACTCCATGCACACAGGTAGGAATTGAACCTCTAACCCTGAAGGTGCAAGGCAAGCGTGCTAACCACTAAGCCACCGTTACCCCCACCTCTGTTGAGTTTTTAAACCCCAAATCTATTTCTCATGAAGAAACACCCTATCATTCATCACAAACTCAAAACAAAGGTCTTCACAGTGCAGAAAGGCTGCATTAATCAGTGCACAGCACTCGTTTTCTCTGCTGTTAAACACAGTGGCAGGTCATTTTGAACCCTTTAGACAACACAGGGGTTAAGAGAAGCCCTGAATGGAGGTGTGTTCGCTCGTACCTGCTTGTGTCGGGTTGTGTGTGACTCGCTGTGAGGAGAGGACTCTCCCTGCAGCAGCAGCAGAGTGCCACCTAAAATCACACAAACGTCCACAAAAAAACTGCTCAGCAAACGCAAAATATCCACAAGAAACTCGAATGAAATGTCGAATCTCACTCAGGTTATATAGCCTACCTTCTGGACTTTCCCTGCGTTTACACGCTGCAAAGACAAGAAAAGATGTGTGAGGTGAGATATAAAATAGTCCGACTATACAGCATATTCAGTATAATCAGCCACTATAATATATCACTGGTTTAAAAAAATTATTCACAAAAAAAAACTTACCATTTTTCGAGTGCAAAAGCCCCATCTTCGTTTTTACTGATGTAATAATGATGTAATTAGGAAAATCTGAAGGCTTCTCTGTGCCATGACTGGCGGAGGAGGACTGAAGTAGCAGGGCTGCATGTGAGATTGTCCATACTGTGCACTAGCACACTGAAGTTCTGTGGATTCCTGCGTGGGAATGTTCCACTTGAGGCTTTTTTCCCTGTGAGGCAGAAACGCACATCTTATAAATTGTGAAAGCCCCCCTCCCCCTCCCCTCCTCTCCCTCCTCTCTCTCCTCTCTAGACGCGCCTCTTTTCACTCATTGGTTACTAAGCAGCAACTGGAGCCTATTTATTACCTATACTACAAAAAGTTTGTGGACACCTGACCATCACTAAGCCGTTGCTGTTATAATAACCTCCACTCTTCAGGGATGNAAGAGCATTAGTGAGATCAGGCTCTGATGTTGGGTGAGGACTTGGTGTTCCACTTCATCCCAAAGGTGTTCAGTGGGGTTGAGGTCAGGGGTCTGTGCAGGACACACATGTTCTTCCACTCCATCCTTGGCAACTCATGTCTTCATGGAGCTCGCTTTGTGCACAGGGGCATTGTCATGCTGGAACAGGGCTGGGCTTCTTAGTTCCAGTGAAGGGAAATTGTAACACTACAGCATACAAAGACGTTCTGTAGACATGCATGTTTCCAATTTTGTGGCAACAGTTTGGGGAAGAACCACATGGGTGTGATGGTCAGGTGCCCACAAACTTTTAGTCATGTAGTGTATATGTAATCTGGTCGAGCTAGACAGATAGTAATAAAAAAGCTGATTACTTGAATGAACATGCATCTAAAACTTGAATGACCCAAAAAAAAGGTGGTCCGGATGCAGACTCAGCATTTCAAAATGATTACTTGGTGAAAATACTGTAGTAGTGTAGCTAAACTTTTTCTTTCTTTCTTTTTTTAAAATCTGTATCTACTCTAACTCTAGATTTCTAAACATGAACTAGATCAGCTTCTGTTGTGGTTTATGCAATCATATGCATTTATGTACATTATTTAGCTGAAGGCAGCTCATCAGACCTGAGGTCAGGAAGGGGAGAGTTTTCACAGAGATTTAACATGTCTGTTCTGATTAGCACACTTATGACACACGTGGTTTCTGTTTGTTCATGTTTAAAGCAAATGAACAGAGAAGTCTGCGTTTATTCTCCCTGTATCAAACTCCAAACAGATGTGTCTCATCTGTTCTGAATCCATGACGCCGTCACTATAAATAATTGGCTAATGCTAATGCTATAAATAATTGGCTAATGCTAATGCTAATTTATTTACTGTTTATATTAGGTTTTATTTACTAACCATCAGGATTATTTTATGAATGCATTCAGGCCCTCAAGATTTAGACAGCAATAATTGTGTGATATGAAGGGACGAGGAACAGGTGAAGTCAACATACATGAAGAAAAATATGATTTTGTGAGCTATCGCTTTTGATGACTGCAGTAACACCTATGGTGGAAAAAAAAACTAACATGAAATGAGATAAATGAACTACAGAAACCATTTCACCTTGCAACAGGTAAATTTGGGTATTTCTTGGGCATGAAACAACATAAAGTATGCAGATTTTATGATTGCCCTAAATGGAAACATCCTCAATCAGCAGTAAGTTAGGATGCTGGGTGTGCTACTACACCCTCTAGTGAGCTGCTGATGGCAGGGTTTTGTCTGGGAATTGAGAAGTGATCATGTAAATATGTGAATTTAAAAAAAATTCTGGTAAAAAAATTACAAACAATTTGATATGTTGATATTGAACTACCGAACACTTTATTAGGAACACCTGTACACCTATTTATTCATGCAATTATCTAATCAGACAACTGAGTGGCAGCAGTACAATGTAAAACCATGCAGATACAGGCCAGCGGCTGTATCAGGCCAGAGAATGGCCAGAATGAAAAATGCGACCTCTGTGATTTTGAATGTGGTTTGTTGATTTTGCTGGTTTGAGTATTTCTAGAACTCCTGATCTCCTGGGATTTTCACAAACAGCAGTCTTTAGAGTTTACTCAGAATAGTGCAATAAAGAAAAATCCACTCACATCCAGTGAGTGGCATTTCTGTGGATGCAAACACTTTGTTGATGAGAGAGGTCAACAGAGAATGGACAGACTGGTTCAAGCTGACAGAAAGGTCTCAGTAACTCAGATCACCACTCTGTACAATTGTGACGAGCAGAAAAGCATCTCGGAATGCACAACATGTTGAATCTTGAGGCAGCTGGGCTACAACAGCAGAAGACCACGTCAGGTTCCACTTTTGTTAGCCAATAACAGAAAGCTGAGGCTGAGATAAGCTGAATGTTCTTCAGTGGCCATCCCAGTCACTGGATCTGAATCCAGTAGAACACCTATGGGATGTGGTAGAACAGGAGATTCACAGCATGAAATTGTGGACAAAGCAAGCTTCATGAAGACATGGATTGCCAAGGTTAGTGTGCATGTACACTTGCACACTGCACAGAGCCCTGACCTCACTCCCACTGAACACCTTTGGGATGAGTTGGAACGCAGACTGTATCCCAGGCCTCCTCACCTGACATCAGCGCCTGACCTCACTAGTGGATGAAGGGGCAAAATCCCCACAGCCATGCTTCAAAAGATAGCATAAAGCCTTTTCAGAAGAGTGGAAGTTATTATAACAGCACTGGGGTGACAAACTCGTGGAAAAGGACACATACAGAAGTGACTGGTCAGGTGTCCACATACTTTTGGCAATGGTATGTGTGTATACAGAATATTATTACATTATAAATTATGAATTACTATTTAATCAAATTATTTTCATCCTATTCCTTTTTACCAGGGTTTTATGGGTGATTTGTAGTCTCAGTGGGTTTGCATTTATACATGGATTTTCTGTGCTTTTCAAAGTAACCCATCAGTCCAATCCTGACTTGGTCAATATCTTTCTTGGCACCTTCATGGTGGTATGTTATCTTATAATGATTAATATCATATTTCAGCACACCTTTTTAAGTACACCTGTTTTATCATGTGGGAAAATTATCATAAATGATTTCTGCCATGTCCAGTCTTACGACCTACGACTATTTCATTACAGCTCAGCTTGATGTATTAAATATTTATAAAGCTATTATCATTTGTTCAGGTGATTGAGGTGCTTAGAGTCACAGTTTTATAGATACAGATAGGATACATTTATAGAAAGTTTAAAGTGTAGGTGAGAACTTTTTTCTGGTTTGAAAAAAAATAAATTTCTCCATTTTAAAATCAAAATATTATTTACAAATGTTTAACTACTGAAAAGCTGTTGTATGTGATGTTTTGTCTTGTTCATTTCAGTCATGATCTAGTGGCAACGAAGTATGCTGCCTCCATGTACATATTTATCTTCATCAGTTGTGGTACCTTATTCTTTTTCTACATTTTGGTAGCTGTTCTTACCACAAATATGGAAATAGCAATGACACAGTGATGAAGATAGCTCATCTGAGAATTCCTGGCCAGTAAGCCAGCGATACTTCTTACTTTTGATCTGTGAGAACAGTAGTGTGCAAATTTATAAATATGTTGAAGCCAAAAGTTTACATACACCTAGGCGAAGAATATCTCCACACCATATACACTCATCGTCCACTTTATTAAGAACACCTGCACATTCAAGTAGTTATCTAATCAGCCAACCATGTGGCAGAAGTGCAATGCATAAAATCATTATGCAAGTCAAGAGCTTCAGGTAATGTTCACATCATAACATCAGAATGGGGAAAAAGTGTGATCTCTGGCCAGTGTGTCGCTGAATGGCCAGATTGGTTCGAGCTGCCAGGAAGGATATAGTAACTTACATAATCACTCTTTACAACCATGGTGAGCAGAAAAGAATGTCAGCATGCACAAAACACTGACCTAGAGGTGGACGGGCTACAAGAACAGAAGACCATATTGGGTTTCAATCCTGTCAGCCAAGAACAGGAATCCGAGGATATCATGGACACAGGCTCATTGAAACGGGAAAATTGAAGAGTAGAGGGGGAAAAATCACCTGGTCTTTTTCTAGTCTTCAACTGTTTCGGTGAGTCAGTGCTTGGATGATTGGATGGCATGTCAGAGCCAAAACATCCCTGCCCGTCACATTTCCAATTTGAACTATACATTTTTTTTATGCACAATGATGTTAAACATACCAACGACCTCTGTTTCTCTCAAAACTTATGCTGTCTTAAAGATTGCTGTCATGGGATGCATCTAAAATGGAAAACTCTGACCTTACATTCAAAAGTGTTTACTAATCTAGAAAATCCAGAAGACTGATAGGCAAGAGAGACATTTTGGTAGGTTTAAAGTAGACATGAGAGTTTTTTAAAATTCAAACAGTAACAGTAATAATTTAAAAAAAAAAAAAAAAAACAGCTCATGTTGGTAGTCAGTAATGGTCTAGAGTAGTATACAAGTATGCCATTTGAGACAATGCTAGTTTAGTGGATAAAATCAAAGTATCCTATTCATTTAAAATGTGCCTCCCAGATGCTTTACATTTGTAAATGTATGGCAAATATGTAACATTATGTGCTATATGTAACATTTCAAAATATTAGCACTCAAATCCATCTCTGATTAATTTGTAAAATAAATTAATGGACCAAAAGAAGAGATAGTGAGTTTCTCTTGTGACCACATGGTGGGGTCGCAACCCCTAGTTTGGGAGAGGCAAATATCAAAACTCTATATTATCGCCAAGATCCTAGAAAATGGCTGTAGCTCAGTAGTTAAGCTCATGCTTACACAGGAATCACATACATGAAAGATTTCAGTCAGGATTTAGGTGTCCCACATGGCTCTGTTACAGACCCACTGTTTTTCCCCCCTTTATACATCCTAACTCTGCGTACAATTATTTGTAAACATGGTATTAGCTTCCACTGCTATGCCGAGGACATACGGTTGTGTATTTCAGCAAAACCAGATGACAGACACCATCTTAACAAAGTTGAGGAATGTGTTAATGACATTACACACCAGATACTAAGTGACTGCCTCCATGGGCAGTTAGAGGTAAGCTTTCTGATTATGTAGTAACTCTGGATGGCCTTTCAGTTACAACATGGATAGGAGTAAAAGACACTGGTGTGATGACAACTATTTTCATCTTAGAAACACTGTTACTTTAATAAATATTACACTTATGGCATTTGTTAGACACCCTTATCCAGAGCGACTTACCATTTTTCATTAACACAACTGAGCAGTTGAAGGTTAAAAGCCCAGCAGTGGCAGCTTGGTGGTACTGGGATTTGAACTCTTAACCTTCTGGTCAGAAGCCCAACATCTTAACCACTGAGCTACCACTTGTAACACAAACATGTTATATGATACCAAAAAACTACTTCATGCTTTTGTTATTGCTAAATTGGACTATTAAAATGCCTTGCTGTTCAGATCAGGAGCAGTCTTCACCATATATTTTGGTGGGGCAGGACAACACTAATAACAACATAGCCTCAAACAACATTCAAGAAAGGTGTGAGGCTACTACCTAGTGAATTTAGAATAACCCCATAATAGTCAGCTGAGAGTCGACAAAGACACCAGTTTCAACAGGAGAACAGAAACATGTAGTCTGGTCTGAAAGTCAGCACAGAAGAACAGCCTAATAAAAATGAATACCTCTGACATAACACTGCCACCACACTGTTCAACTTGCCTTATATTTAAAGAAATTTAGTTTGTCAATCTCTCATAAAGGCAATAAAATCAGTGGACAATCGGAATTCATTCATTTTCCTGTTTAACAAATGACAAGTACTTTATTTACAATTATTTAATTAATTAGTTTCTGCTTGAACATCCAGCACAGAGGTCTGTCCAACTATTTAAAATTTTGCAATGATATGGGCAGTGATGAGGTCTTCTAGAGGACTAGCCTTGTTCTCCTTCCACTGTACATTACAATGCAGCATTAGTCTTTCCAAAATGTGTCTGAGAAAATGTGTGCTAGTTTTCACTTGTTACCCAAACTGGTAACAAACTAACCATGAAACATTCACATGATAGCCACACTAGGCTACCATTATACTGAGAGGAACATCAGAAGAAAGAACATTTTGACTTTGACATAATAAGGATTAAAATGAACAGTTTGATTTCAGTGAATAAAGTTACATTTAATTACAACCAACAGTTTCTTTGACTGCCACAGTGGGTGTAGGTCCAATATGGGTCCAAATGTAGCCTTTCTCTGGGCGAATAGGTATTGTTGGAAATGGGGAGCTCCTTGACTTGAAATACTCTGACGGTGCATGGCAAACAAATTCAAGGTATTCCATTTTTCTGGGCAAATCCTCTTCTGGACCTGTGTAATTAAAACATTTTTGTTTAATCTTCCTATTTATTGCCAGTGTGTCTCTGAACATAAGAATACTGTATATTTCTGAATACTGTATAATTTTGAACTTACCGACTATGTAAGTGCCTGGATCAAAGTGGTCTCTTGGACTGGACTGTGTAGGGATCAGCCACGTTAATGCAGCACTTTTCTCACAGTACTGGTCCTGAACAAAGCCACGGATCTGTGCAAAATAAGGTTTACCATCCTCTTCGTCTGTTACCTTTATCACATCGCCTATCTGATAGTACACACCCTGATGGAAGAGAAAGAGTCATTAAGTTAGAGACCCTGGAAAAATGAATCTGTTTTAAATCCCATTAGAAACGTGGATGAGTAGTGGATGGTTTATCTACCTTGTAGAAGATCGACTCGGACGTGATTATGGTGGACACAGACTCAGGAGCTTTAATAGGCTGTGGAGTAAAAACATAATAGTCTTTCTCTAAATTTGACAGACTTGGCAAAAATGTAAAAATATCTAAATATTTCACCTTAAGGAGCGCTTACATTTTTTAGTTTAAAAATATGGCGTCTTCCTTTTCCTTTTGATGAAACTTTCTTCTCGGACGCAGGCGCCTTGTACTTGGTGCTTCTTAATCGAGCTGACCGCCGATGTATTTCCTGTTTAGACTGTTTAGATGCCAGAATACACACAGAAATGTAAAAATAGATCTTTTAGGTTCATTGAAACTAAAATGTGCAGTTAACTAACATTATGAAAACTTTATTTTTGGGTGTTTTCACACTCGGTCCATTTCAGCAAAGTAATGAGTGAGAATATAAAAGGGCCTGTAAGTGAACTAAACTCAGACGACCTTCAGAGATCAGTACAGTTCATTTGTGGTTCATTTTGTGATCTAACTGATTTGTCTTCTGAAAACAACACTGTCTCAGCAACATTTCCTTCATGTCCTGTTTTACGGGTGAAGGTTTTCTTGTCACCTTACAGATTTAAAAAAAACAAAACAAAAAAACAAACAGTGACTGATGAACTGAGAGACACTGTTGCACTAACAGTTGTGTTATTGAGCTTAAGTGGTTAAGCAGTAGTGGTAATAATGTTAGCAATAGTTTCTGTGTACTACTACTGCATTATGTGTGCA
>CM074967.1:11687239-11714666 GCA_037577455.1 Pangasius macronema | reverse complement strand
CTGTTACTGACTTTATTTGTAACTCTGTTATTCATCTGTGTCTGTAATTGTGTAATTGTTCTTGTTTTATTACTGACTTTATTAGTTAAGCTAGTAGTGTTGGCTGTGGTATAGAAGCACTTAAAATAAACTTTCAGTAATAAATGAAAACCAAATTAGTTTTTTTCCGGTCCGAAAAATGATCCGATCCGTGACTCAAAATCTGTAATATGATCCGAACCATGAGTTTAGTGATCCGTTGCACCACTAGTTTACATGATGATATTCATGCTCAAGATCATAAGCTTTATTCTTGTAGCTCTAAAAAAAAACAACAAAAAAAACCCTACATTTATAGCAAATAGAAATCTTCCATAATTTTCACTCAATTCCTTAAACAAAACAAGTAGTTCCTTGAAAAAAAAAAAAAATTGCAATATATGTTTCACTGAGTGGTTACATTTCCATGATCAATAGGAAAGTTAAATGATGATTATTTTTATGATTATTTTTAGGATTATTATTTTTTTAATGATTATTTTTATGATTATTATTATTATTATTATTATTATTATTATATTATTTTAATATTATTATTTAAACATCATAAATTTCTACCAACAATTAACTAGTATAAAAATTGCAAAATGCTGTTGTTAAAAACTGAAATGAATCAAGAATCATTCCAGTCCAAGTCACCGAGTTTAACAGAAAGGTAGTTTAACTTAATAATTTTACTGGTAAAATTCTCTGAATTATACTACTTCACCTATTCCAGGGCTGCTATTATTATTATTATTATTATTATTATTATTATTATTATTATGATTACAAAATAAGCATTTTAAACAAATGACTTGACAAACAGTCTGTCAAGATTAGCAATACACCTGCCTTAACACTATATGCAATGCAATATACGGCTTAGATGCCCATCAGTGTGGGTATTCATTTATGTACTGAAGAAGAAATCAGAACTTACCCAGTATCACCCAGACCATGAAGGAAGATCACCTGTAGTGGGGGAAAAAAAAGTGAAATGTGTGATGGCGAAAAGGTCTTGGGAGTTTTGTCAGGTTAGTCTCTGAGAGAAATACTTGTCCTTCAGCTACTGAAGGCTGTTTGTTTAAATTTCCCCATTTTATCCAAAGATGCTACTTCAGTTAAAGCCAGTTAAATGAACAATTAATTAATAAATCTGCATGAACAAATAGTCCATAAAATGTATCAAATGAAACCTGAATAATGTTAAAAAAAATAAAAAATAAAAGTAGCACCACTAAGAATTTGTTGTTCTTTTCCTCAAATAAGCCAAATTATTTCACTCCAGATCGAACAGTCAGATCACAAAGATACTGTGTTCCTGAAGCATATGGGTCTATGAGAGAAAACCATATTTTGCTTTCAGTTTCTCACCGCAGCGGTCTCCTTCTCCGTCCCAGACACAGTCACAGCCTCGGCGAGCAGCGGCACAGACATGTTGTTGCCACACATACACTGGAAGGGTGCTTTCACCAGAAAACAGATAGTGTTAAACTCCAGTTAATAAAGCTCTGACCTCATGTAGGGTGATAGAAAGCAGAAACACTTCCATTCCATTTACTCAGCAGATTGGGAAAGAATTAACCGAGTCCATGAAGAGAACTGCTTCCGTAATTAGTGTTCATCATAACTATTTAAACAGGTAAGAGAAATACAATACTTATTAGCAAAGTGCTAATAATTAAAGCAGAAAGCAGTTAATGAGTAAACCTTGGACGTGAATCATTAGGCTGATGGACCAGTTATACGTACAGTTACACAAGCAAGTCTTCAGGATGTAAATCCATCATGGAAATAAGCTGATTGTTTTGACTGCCTAAGCCATTAAAGCTTACCCGTTTTGTCTAAAGACACTAGCAGCCAAGAAGAACGGAGCTAAAATATCCAATAAGAGGTGACTACTCACAAAATATGAAGTAAATATGTCTGAGGAACCATCGCCATTTGTGTCTCAAGTACTCTGAATATCTTTTCGATAACCAAAGAGTTTCTTAAACTGGGATTATCGCCAGCCTTTTCAGGCACATAAAAGCCATAAAAGCCACACAAAGGAGACTATATGCCACGTTAACGGCTTTTAATTCTGAGAGCAGCACAAACATGTCTGTGAGTTGCTTTGGTCACATCTCTGCCATCACGAGACTTCAGCTGACTTGAATTAGATTCAACAAGACAAGCCGCCTATTATGCATCTGAAGAATAAAAATGAGCAGAAACAGCAGGCTGCCCAATATGAAAATATGTATAAAAAATAACTAAAGTAATAAGGTTATATCAAGGAAATGTAACCCTGGTGCTACACATGTGGATCTTATAATAAGATAAAAGATACTAACAAACTAAAATGGGGAAGATTGCTTACTTCCTTCCTTACTTTCACTGCTAGTGTTACTTTCCATAGTGGTATAAAACTTCTCAGCAGATTTCAGGTCTTATCTGAACACCTGTCATTGCAGTTCTTATCAGGTGACTGGCTAGCCCTTTCCAAGTTTTACATTTTTTTTTATTATCGTCATTAACTTTATCATGAAAAGCAGAAGCACTAAGCACTAGGGTATGTGATGTGTGTGAGATGAATCATTTGGATCTTATAATATTGTTTTTATAGTCATGAATAGCAAAATCTTTCAGTGTGATTTAAATCAGAGAAGGTATCTTAGTGAAGATTTACAACCTTATTGTTTTTTTTCCCCCTTTCATTCTCATTTCAGACTTTCCCAGATCTGAAACTAAATTTCATACTATTCCATGAAGGCTGTTTTATCAACGAAAGTGAAAGGCAACTCCAGTCTCTTCACCAGTGCAACACAAGAAACCAAGAATCAGGACAACACACATGAGCAGTTACTGATCTCTCCCAAACAGCACAGTGCATCATTTTAGAGCATATATTATTACAGCATAATATCTTATACCAGATGGACTTCTGGGCCACCTAGACAGTCTCTACACTGTGCACCACATGCCACAATATGGCTACTGATCACCAATATGACATTCTTAATGATCAGCGAATAAAGAGAGACCGTGTGTGGCGCTTTGAGTCTTCCTTCATTTGCTATTCAAACTAAGAGGAAGAAGGGTGGACATGGAAAACAACGGGGGTGGGGAGAAGTCATCAGCCCGGCTCATTTTAACCTGCTCTATCTCTACAGCTAACCGGCTTCATTGCTCATTTAGGACGCTAGCTATCTTTCCGCAAATAAGCAGCTTAATCCTGCTTAACCAGCCAGCTCCATATTGTCCCAGTGAGCTCATACAGCTTCATACATGCAGCTAGCTGGCTGTATTGTCTGGCTAATCCCGCTCCCTTCCTCACCACACTGCATTAGCTGCCCTGAGAGCCGGGCTGTGGCCTCTTAGCAACACACTGCTGCGTCGGTGAACTGCTTATTAAAACGACGACAACATTTCTTGTTTACAAGGAATAAAAGACTAAATACAAATGAAGGCCCAAGTGCTGTAAATTCATACACTCACCGCTTGCTATCCCAGGTCACAACGGAACTTCCGCTGCTTGTGCCGGAGATGGGCGGGGAATACTCGCCGTGACGTCACCTCCAGCGCGCGTCAACCCCCCCCCCCTCCTCCTCCTCCTCCCCCCAACTATCTATCTATTTATTTATTTATTTATTTATTTTTACCATTGTAACTAATACAAAAAAAATATATATATACAAACTAATTGCAGCTATCCTAAACATTTTTCCTAAACCTCATGTTGTAGTAATGTAGTAACTCAAACATAGAAGTCTTAAATTAAAAAAAAAAAAAAAAAAAAAAAAGTTATTTTCTGAGCAAGTTCTTATCTAGGTTTCATCATTCGTTCACCTTCAGTAAGCGTTTTATCCAGATCAGGGTTGAGGTGGATCCTGGGAACATCGGGGAACGCTGGGGGTGAGGAGGGAATACACCCTGGACTGGAGACATCTGTCCATCGCAAGGCACCGTGCACACACATTCACATCTAACTAACCACTCACACAACTAATTCACCTACCAGCATGTTTCTGGGATGGAGGAAGAAACCCACGCAGAGACGGGGAGAACATACACAAAGCCTGAACTCAGGCTCGAATCAGGGACCCTGGAGCTGAGGCAGAAACACTTTGCCTATTTTTTTTTTTTGTCTATGATACCTTCTAGATATCGTTGTGAATTAAACCCATACCAAACAGACCAATGAGGTATGAATTCCACTTTCAGCTTTCTTTTCATATGTACGTGTCTTTTAGGGTGTATCAAATACCATTTGCATTCATTCAAAAAGGACAAATGTTTTTCATCTCTGAATATTTATTGGCACACAAAAAGTTTCAACTGAACAAACCTCCATGAGCAATCACCATTCCTACTCCTAATGCATTTGTGATAGAATTAATCTCTCAGTATTATCAAAATTCATCCACACCTATTCTCGCTCTCATCACGGACAAATCAAGCTTACATGATTCATCACGAAATGAAGTGTGTCTGCGGAGTAATGGCTTCCAATTTATGATCTGCTGGATTTGCTGCTGCCTCATAGTTACAGATTGTCACCTCATGTCTGTGAGCCTGCAGAAGAAACAGACAAAAATTATTCAATCATTTTTAAACCATATTTATTACCACATTAACGCTCTTTGTTTGAACATCTGTCATTTACTTGTTCTCATGTATGTTAAAACATATAGGATGCAGTACTGTAAAGGTTTGATTTGTCTCCATAAATGAGCTCCCTATGTGATGCAAGTGCTTGTAAAAGAAAATGGATGGTGTTTGACACCAACAATGGTACATGTTAAATAGCCCTTTCAGAGAAAAATACATTATAACTGACAAGAGAACATAATTTTAGAGGCTGGTTTGACCCACATAAGATGATACAACTGAAAATGTTTCCTACTTGGAATATTTGCCTTTGGTATATTTTTGGATGGAAGCACCAAAAACTATCACTGATTCTTCCTTAATGCATCTCTAGACCTCAGTGAATACCTCAGTATATTCTCCCCGAAGTCCAATGTAGTAGACACGAGTAGAATCAGCCCCAAAGTTTCGAGGAATATGAATAGACAAGTGCTGGACATTAGAAAAGCGTGCAATCCTGTATAAAAAAAAAAGAGTCAAAATTGGCTATCACACAGAACAGAAGTAGAAATACTACAAGTCTGTGTATTATCTTCACAAACTGTGTGTGTATATACTCAGAAACGTACTTAGCTGGATACTCAAGTTCAGCCAGTGGATCCCTGTTCAGACGAAATGCTTGCTCTGGCTCTCTGCTTACATCATCAAATGACATTTGCGGGATGTTCTTGTATCTGCACAAACAGAGATATTAAAATCCACACTAACAATACAGAAATCGACAATACAGAAATCGCCTGCCAGACGAAACTCATTTAAATTATACTTCACTTACAGCCTCATTTCAGCTGGATGAGACTCATCGTCCTCTCCAGAAAGGATAATTCCTTTCAGCTTTACACTTCCAGTAAACCTGAAAAAACAGCCAAGAAGAGCAGAAATCAAGACAAAAACAAAGGGAAGCTGGTCCATACATATTGGACATAAACTATATGAATGCAGCACTTATGTCAGCGAGAGCAGAATCACTGTCTCACGGGATATTGAACAGGAGTTCCTCATCAGCGTCACTCTCTACAAACTAGAAATAACAAAAATTAGAATAGGTTAATCAGCTAAACTATTACATCAACTATATTTTGTAACAAACATGCTGAATGGCTTTTTAAAAACATCAGATCATGGTGGTTTTCTTTTAATGTCAGTCAGCAAATAGTGTGTGGAATAACTGTCCTAACAAACCTAAACCTTTTTTACTCCTTTGACTGATTTTACTGATATTAATCATGCACCTTTTTGCACAGCCATGTGCATGTTTAAGAAGAGGTATTATTGGTATAGTGAACTTGACAAGCCTGCTAGCGTCTGACTGGCAGACTGGGCCATGTCTGAAACCACACCTTATTCACTGCATAGTGCAGTATTTTAGGTGACAGCCAAGTTGATTGGACGTCAGTGCGAGGAGTCACATACTGCTTCCTAATTCAGTAATGAATTGTCAAATATGGAAACAGAATACAAACACAAGTAATGTTTCCATATTTGACATATTTTGAATACGTTTAGTTTAGGTGGCGTACTATTTTGGCTTAAGGCAAGACACTGCAGGTAGAAATAACAATTTTAGTCATGTCAATAATAGATAAGGGATTTGGATAAATTGCATCTATAATGTCTTCTCTTAAATTGTAGCAATAAATATCAAATATAAAAAATATCAAAACTCAGAAGAAACATATTGATTTCTCTGTTTTTTTCTACTTGCAACCACAACATTATCTAAGCTTGGTATTTTTTTTTGCCCGTTTTTCAAAATTACATCATGTCAAATTATATCATGTCCCTGATTATATATATATATAATTATATATATATATATATTATATATGTATGTATGTATGTATGTATGTGTGTGTGTATGTGTGTGTGTGTGTGTGTGTGTGTTAATCAGTGCATGGTATTTATTTGATTAAACAACAAAGAAACGATATCCCAACTAACTTTTCTGAAACTGCTTTTCTGTTGAGAACATCTTCCCAGTGAAATAAATATTTTCATTCCTACAACATCAAAAGACTACATTTTTAGTTTTTATCAAAGTCCGCTTTAATTGAGAGCCATGATTTGATTTTGTATATTGCCATATTTACTTTTGAAACAGGAAGTCAGGGTGACAGTGTTGAAATGCAAGACTGATTTACACAATAGCATATAGTGTTCGATATATGCTCCACCCCACCAAATCCAAACACACGCTATAGTACCTTAGTCAACTAGCTAAATATGGAGCACAGCGAAACTTTAACCAACCTTTTTCAACTGTTGAGGATTTCTCACCACCACCTTTATTAAGACATGTCGACTTTGACAAGGACGTGTCATTTTTTTTTTGCCATGCTGTTCTCGATCAGTTTAAGGCAGCTAGACTTTCAGGCATGAAACAGCCCCAAGCTGGTAAAACACTCCTCTGAAAAGAGCCCGTCACATAACAGTGAACTTGCACAAATTCCACCCTCTTTGAAATGAATAAACTCCAATAATTTTTCTCAACCAAGGGACGGTTGGAAAGAGGAATAGTGTGCAGGAAGATGCACAGCCAGAAATGCGCAGATGAACCATGCCTGCCATATACAGTTTATCAAGAGAGCAATTAATTGGACAAACACAAAACTAGTACAGCATGACTCATCAAAAAAATTAAAAATAATAATAATTTCAATGAAATTCAATTCTATTTTGTTTCTAGCGCTTTTAACAATGGACACTGTTACAAAGCAGCTTTGCAGCATTAATAATAATAATAATAATAATAATAATAATAATAATAATTTCCCCAAATGTGCTGAACTATAAAATTTAAATGAGAATATCTCAAAAACATTTTTTTCCTATTTGTTTTCCAGATTTGCCATAAAACTAAGGGACGATATTAAAAGCTCCGAAACACCAATTTGATTTCAGGGGCTACACAAATGTATTTAGTTAGACAAAGCCTTGTTTGCTTTAATAAATGTAAATCTAAGAATAACAGCAGTCAAGTGGTAAAGAGTGATTGTGATATGTATTGTTTGAAAGGCAATACCCCTTTCACCTGTAGTGTCTTGCCTTAAATTCAGTCCCTGCATCAGAGAAGCAAATAAAGCTCCTGATCCTGCAGGGTTGGGTTGAGATGACACAGCTCTGGAGACAGCACTGGCAGCTTTGGCTATTTCCTGTTCTAAAGCACCTGATCCAACAACTTTTCACATTATCAAGTTCTTCATGGAGTAAGCATGGTGTTAAGGCAAGTCAGTCACGTACCTTTTCTCTGTCTGTGCGCTGATCCCACGGTTTGAACACCAGTTTGCCGTCTCCATCGCGGCTCTCATTGAGACACTGCAGCTTGTCGATGTCGATGCGTCGGTACAGTCCATACTCCACACCGCGTTCAGCAGGTTCATGATCATCCTCACAACACCCGTGCCCATGCCCATGCCCATGTCCATGCCCGTGTCCAGACATAGCATACGGTCTGTCAAATCAGTATAAAAAGTACTTTTACACTCAGAAATCAGAACTTAGCCACTTACTGAAACAGTTCATTAACCTGTGCTGCGATACCTTTTAACCCACGTACAATAATGCAATGCGCAAAACTCCCCAAAATATCAAGAATCTATTGCTTCTCTGATTGGACAGCGAGAAAGCGAGTGTAACCAATCGCGAGCACCGTTTATAGTCGCCTAACTTATACGTAGATTGACGTCATATCGTGCGCCACCGTGCTGCTTTCAACGTTACGTTATTCAGCAGTGTGTTAGAAAAGAAACGCGAATACGCACCTCTGTATGCATTTTATAGCTGTTACCCTCACTACAAAACCTGGACTATTTAATAACGTCACTAAAATCTAATATTTTGATTTGCACGAGAATTACTGGTGATACTGGTTTAATCATAGGTTGTGCTACTGACAAAAGGGGTTGACTTCATGACACAAAAACATCATAAGGGGGAAACGTACATTTTATTAAAAATGTCCATATAACATTTATTAAAATGCATTAAAATTATTATTTTGATCATCGTCCTCAAATTCCATTTGCCCAAGTTAATGAAACCAGAGCCATGGATTTAAAATAAATAGTCGAGTGGATGTGTGGGGTCCTCATCATTGCCCCAATCCCTCTGACGCTCTCCCCATAAGGTTTTAACCTACACATGATTGTGGATGAACTCAAACTGAAACAACAAACACTTACAATCACACTGTTATGGATGTTCTGTCCTTATTAGGAGCAAAATGCAGATAATTTTGTTTGCAACAGTAATTAAATAACCAAAATAAAAACAGATAAAATCCAATGTCCCATTGTAGTGTACTGTACTGTACAGTGTGTAATTCTTCTGAAAGAGAGAAACATGACCAGATCCTATGGCAAAAAGTCTTTGTGTTTGTTTCTTTGTTTTCCAGTGATCTGCATATCCACAATTAGAATTACAAAAGGAAAAAAAAAAAGAGGATCGAGGGCATTGCAGCTTTAAGCATTATTTTTAACAGGAGAATGGACTCTATACTCATGACACTAAAGCTTTTTCTGTTCTTCCTTCACCGCCGAGAAAACCTGTTCTTAAAGGCTTTGATAGTTTTAGCCATCATAGGGGCAATTTCTGTGGAGAAAAAAAAGAAAATATTTAAAGACTCCACTCAATCTAAAAAGACTTTATAAACAATCACTGAAATGATGAAAGCATCATTACAGATAATATCTCTGTATTGCTTTTTGTTTACTCACTTTTGACCTGTGGTTTGTCTCTAGAACTATGACCAGCACTGCTGCTTGGAGCATGAGAATGAGATGGCTCAGGAGGACTGTTGTAGGAAGACTGGCCACCATCACTCGACTGACTGTGGGAGCCATGTGGAATTGGCGATCTGATTCTGAAATCAATATATACATACTGCAATGACATACTTGAAAAAAGTAACATATAATTTAGTGTACAGTACTCAATAACACATTCATATTAGTGTACACTAATCTATAATAAATCCAAAACAAATCCATAATGCATCTTAAATTATCAACAGTTTTAAAAAGCAAATTTAAACGTCTTTACTTTAGCAGAGCTTGGGTTATTTGACCAATAGCATGCAGGCTCAAATGATAATATGAATGTGGCCTTAACTATACATGATACCATAGATGCCAGTTCAAGCACCCTTAATATATCATTCTTAATTTTGGCCAATGTAAACATACACACTGAACATATGTTGGAGCATAACACCTGAGGTATTTCGCAGTGATCACAAAAGGCATTCTCACACTAGCAGACAGTGATGCACTGAATGGATGCCAATTATACACAATTATTTCAGGGAAGAATTTTATTTTCAGCTGATTTTGGTACAAAATACATTTGCTTTGTCAATGTGGAAAGATAAGATAAGCTTCTGGCAATATAAATGTTATACATCGGCTATGATATGATTGTTGTATGGATTCACAGTTCTGTATGCTATTATGAGCAAGACCAATGAAGTTGGCATTAACATAAGGTATGTACATTCAGTATGTGCATCTGCACTCCTCAGCATGGAAGCTGATGTAGCGTTTACTCACTTGACTGGAATGGGAGCCGCAGCACTAACACTGGTGCTGGTAGAGCCGTTTTTAGTGCCGAACTTCTCCTGCCTCCTCCGAACATCACGAGGGGGCTTAGCAACAGAGTTCACGTAAGCCATCTTTACTTGCCGACCTGTTTGGGGAACAAACACGTCATTTTAACATTTGCTGTCAGTTAATTTACCCTTTATACACTCACTGCCCACTTTATTAGGAACACCTGTACACTTGCACATTAATGCAGTTTTCTAATCAGCCAATCATGTAGCAGCAGCACAATGCAAAAAATCATGGAAATACAGTTCAAGAGCTTAGGTTAATGTTTACATCAAACATCAGGATGAAGAAAAAGTGCAATCTCTATGGCTTTGATCGTGGAATGGATGTTGGTATTTCATAAACTGCTGATCTCTTGGGAATTTCACATAGCCTTTCAATAGACTTTAGAATTCACACTGAATGGTGCAAAAACAGAAAGAAAAAACAGTGAGTTAGTGACAGTTCTGTAGGTGGAAATGCCTTGTCGATGTCAGAGGTCAAAGGAGAATGGCCAGATTGGTTCGAGCTGCTAGGAAGGATATAGTAACTCAAATAATCACTCTTTACAACTGTGGTGGGGGAAATCAACACCTGGTCTTTTTTTCAGTCTTCAACTGACTAGTTTGGGTGAGTCTGTGTCCATGATAGCCTCAGATTCTTGTTCTTGGCTGATAGCAGTGGAACCTGATGTGGTTTTCTGTTGTTGTAGCCCATCCACCTCAAAGTTTGATGTGTTGTGTGTTTTGAGATGCTTTTCTGCTCACCAGGGTTGTAAAGAGTGCTTATTTGAGTTACTTTAAACTTCCTGTCAGCTCAAACCAGTCTGGTCATTCTCCTCTGATCTCTATCGTCAACGTCTGCTTCCACACGATTGGCTGATTAGATAACTGCATGAATGTGCAGTCGTACAAGTGTTCCTAATAAAGTGGAGGGTGAGTGTAATTGTCGTGAAAACAACTGCATATGGTTTAGCTACAGAAAATTTCTTTAATGCTATGATATCTCCTAAACGAAAGTAATCACAAGTACAAAGCAGAATCAGTACACAGTTTCCCCATTTTCTTCAGTAAGACCCATGCAGAAAAAGGAAGTGTGACTACCTTTGGGTTTATTGGCATGGGCAGAGCTGATATTCTGCGTGAGCTTGCGCAGGCGCTCCTCCCGTTCATCGTGTAGGCGCAGATACAGCTCTCTCCAAGACTCATACTCCTGAGGAGACTCGCGCTTAAAGTCCCGCTGGCAGTGCCGCATCCACAGCTCATCTGATTCCTCTATAAAAGACTTGAGGAATTGTGGACAATGTTATTGTCATAATCATTAACCCGTTTCCTGCGTCTCCAAAAATCATCATGCACATTTGGTTGTTTATGAGTGTATGTGTGAACATGCCTTTAATTTGTATATGCATACCTGGTTACACTGTTCAATGCGGTACAACTGTTCTGGAGTACATCTTTCCAAAACTGGTTCCAAAATCTCATAAGGCACACCACCAACTTCGTCAATTGCTAAAGAAGAAAGCACTTTGGGAGTAAAGGCTGATCCTCTTAACCAGTTACTGTGATGAAGCGTGAGATTTTGTGAAGAACACTCAATTTCAGATTGGCAGACTATTTTCAACCCACAACTGAGACGTTTAGACCCCACACAAAGAAGTGTGCCTCAGGACCAAAAAGTTGCACACAACAGACATTTTCAGTCTCATGATTTTGGTACAAAGAGAGGAAACATATAGCCAATAACACCCTAACTTAATTAAGACATCCGATTTCTGTTGGCTTACCCTTCTGATGTTTGTGAATTTGCATGGTGCAAATTCATCTACAACAGCTTGGCATTGAGTTAAATTAACCGTTACCAAATCCCTTGCTAGACATAACTTTTATTAATTTAAAATTTTGGAAACAAGTTTGTTAGAAAATACTGTTGGTGGGTACAAGCAGAAATAAAAATGCGAGTTGTCATGAACTGTCTGAAGAAGCAGGCAGGCACACTTTCAAGAGTGCAAGAGTAAAGCAACAAAAGCATGTCAGGGTCATGGTTTTGCTGAGAACGGTGATCTAAACAAATAATATCTGGTCAGTGCTGGTCCTTCCGTGGTCCATTTTCATTTACAGAGGGAGTATGGGGTGCTGACAAACTGTCCATAGAAGCTGATAGCCTACAGTTCACCTCTTTAAAAGTGTACCTGTTAAAGTGGTTAAGGATTCTAAGTTTAAGCTAAGCATATCTTTTAAAAAAAAGATGGTATATGTAAACAAACAAAACCTAACCCTTACTATCTTTTTATGCGATACCTCTCAATATAGTACAGATGCTGACTCTGCCTCCTCCCTTCACTACATCAGAAGCAGAATATGGCACTACTAATTTTACTGAATTAGAAAAAGAGGGGGAAAAAACACTCTGATTGTCTTTCATATCTACACTGACATGTGCTTCCTCCAAGATGTGTGAAGCCAGCCAACCACAGCTTTTTGAACTGCTGATCATGCTGTGTCACAAGGCACTCAGGGGAAAGAGAAATCTGCCCTCTTCCACATACATGAGCTCAAAGACTCTCAAGATTGGCTAGTGTTGCTGTAATTGATGGGAGAAAGCAAGCCTCCCTCCCACCCAAAGAGCATGGCCAATTCTGTCCCCTTGGCTCCTGGCCACATTTGGCTATGATATCATTGAGATTCAAACTTACAATAGGACAAACACTTTTCTGCTGCACCTCTGTTTCGGTGAAGACCATAAGGCATGTTTGTAAATCCCTCTGACTAAGGGCATCTGCCAGTACGGTAATTGTAAATGACAGATTATCTAACTCGAGTTCTCTATAAAGGGTAAGAAAAAAAACTACTACTGATCAAACTGCACATTTGTTCAAACATTTAAAACTAAACTCCTCTTGCATCACCAGGTTTTGAAAACTGAGATAATCAGCAAATTATTTTTCCACATGCAGCCTATGCTTTTTCCACACAGGCGGCTGAGGTTGGAGCAGTGCTATTTCATCATTACATATTTACTGTAGTGAAGCAACTGAAAAGCAGCTACCAGGTGCAGTTTATTTGAATGCAGTTTTGCAAACTCTATCTCAATTTCAAGTGAAAAAGTGTAGCTACACCCCTGTAAACACTGCACTGCTAACAGGATGCCAGTGTGGTTTCACTTTCTTACTGTCATCATGACTCAGTATTAGTACCACTGAAGTGTCATAGTAACAGTAAAAAAAATAATAACAACAACATGTTGAAAAGTGTACTGCAAGACGGAGCATTTTCCCCTTCACAGGTGTACAAAATGAGCCCATTTGTGCCATGTCACGTGAAGTGTTTTTTTTCCCCCCTCATTGGTTGCACTTTGGGAGGCCAGCTGGAAACAGGGTCACAGCTGTAATTAATATAACTTTTAGAGCAGTGGCACAGAGTAGAATATGAGCAAACCACAAAGGCCTATGTGGCAGTGCCTCTTGGTAAAGTTACAAGTACTCTCTCCACAGGGAAATCACATTTCTTCAGCAGTGCAAAATCATCTGTAGACATCCTAAGCTTCTCAGAGTTAAATACTAACCATGGCCCTAAAATGTGTGCCACATGTATGTATTTTTCAGAATGTTACTCACAATCAATATGGTTCTGCAGAACTCTAATGCACTGCTCATATAGGGTCATCATCTTGGGCAAGCACGAGGTCTTTGAGCCAGAGTACACCACCATTTTGGAGTTGAAACGCCGTCCAGTAAAGCCAGCATCCTCTTCCTCATATGCTATGGGAACTAGAGGAAAAAGAAAGAAAAATCCTGATAACTGACAAGCAAATAAAGACAAAGATATTTTTTCATTAATTTTTTTTAGGCTGTACACATTCACTAGATTTAAGTTTTCAATGAATAAACATGACAATGAAACAAAATTAAAGACCCCAACCTTTGCGTCTCTGCGGGGACAGTGGCGTGACATCTATTGAGGGCAGGGGTCTGTAGTTGGGCTGAATCGCTGGCAACGGAATGTCAGGTAGAGTGGGAACGATATCAACGATCTGAGGGATAACCTGAATCATGGGGGCGAGGAAGAAGAAAAAAAAAAAAGAAAAAGAAGACGACATCAAATTTATATTTTAACACATAAAAAGCAAAGAAAGTTAGTGTTCTCTAGATAAAGTTATGATCAATAGTGTTTCAAACATTACTCATGTCAGCTGATAACTATTTGCATAATGACTTCACCTTCTTGCGTTTCTCTGGTACTGTTGGTGTGGATACTGATGCGGTAGACGACTCGGGTCGTTTAAAGCTAGTTCCATTAGCTTTGCTGGACTTGGAGGATACTGAAGCAGCAGGGGTAACAGGCTGAGATGGTCGAGAGAGTTTCTTCTTTTTCTTACTGTGAGTAGGTTCATCATATGTGAGAAAGGATTCAAAAGACATGGTAGGCGCTTCAAAGGAATTCTCCTCCTCATCATCATCATCTTGCTCGGGCTCTGGCTTATCTCTTTTTTCCCTGCCTGGAAACAGCCACAGAGTCAGGAATATGCTCCTCATATTATCAGATCTCTCTGTTCTGAATTACTATCCCTCCCTATACTTTACATAACAAATGTGACATTTGTGAAGGAAAAAACTAAGTCAAATTGCTGTGCAATTAAAAGCCAAACAAAACTCCAAACACTTACCATCACTGACTCTTTTCTTTTCTTTCCTACTTTCCTGTATGGAGGAGTGATGACTACGTTTGGATGATGAGTGTGTCGTGGTTTCTTTCTGTTCCCTATTATCATGGCGATTCTGTGCCTCACTCGGAACCTGAGCTGGGCGATTCCGCCTCTCCTGGTCCCTGGAGGAATGAGAGCCATGTTCCCTGGTTTGCTCCCTGTGTGCCTTGCTGTGTCCAGTTTGTTTTTGTGGAGGACTAGGTACCGGCTCATCTACCGGACTCTCATATTCCTCTGATTGATAACCCCCCAAATTCCTGTGACTGTACTGTTGACTGTAGTGCTGTGGGGAGGAGAGGGAGTAGTCTTCTTGATACTCTTCTTCATCCTCTTCATCCTCTACAGGTGGCGGCTGCTCTGGTGAAGGATCTCTGGCGCGTTTGTAACCTCTGGCCTTGTCTGTCCGCGAGTGGGAGCGCGCCTCTTTAGTGTTACTAGGTCTGCTGATAGAAAATGATACCACATGATTAATAATGCCTTTGAAGACTGCAACATTTTTACAGCTTGAACAGTACTGTATCTCTGTTGCTATAGTGCTGCTGTAGCTCCTGTATCCAGCATTCTGGCAAGCTTCAGAAGTTGTGCAATTTTGTATTAAGAGTATATGAAGATCAGCTGCACATCTTTCTGTGCTGAGATGTCATTGCTTAAGCTTAAGTCAAACTTGTTGTGTTTAGTTAAACGTCTCTTGGTCTTAACTCTAAGCCTATATATTTCCAAACGTGTATCCGTGCCCACCTATCCGCGGACTGCGGTACCAGCTTCTTCCACTTGGCCACAAGATCCTTCGCTGTCTCCCCAACAATGTTATGTTTGCGCAGAGAATTTACAGTCTTCCCAACACCCGTTTCCTGCAGGTCAGAAGAACAAAATTAAGCCCCTTTCACACATGCACTTTTACTCAGAAATTCAACAGTATCAAATCAGAAGGAAATGTGAATGCAAACCACAGCGTAGTACAATTCTCTGTAAATAATGTGCATGCCTATGTGTACAGAAGAAAGTACTTTACTGGCAAAGTCATACTGACATTTTTTAGATTGACAACTGAAAATATTTGCACAAGCAACCACTGAAGCAAAGTCTAAAGCCATTCCCACATGACTGAAATAAGCCTTGGGGGAGAACCGGGTGTGATGTGGGGGTGTGATGGGTTTGGGTGATACTGGGAGAGGTGGGGATGGTGCGATACTAAAGGCGAATGTTTTCATGAGCCCGTCATGTTGTTGTTTACTATAAGTTTACTTCTCTTTTCTGTCCCTAACTCTCATCCTCTTTCACTTTAAATAACAAACTTTATTTGTCGTGTCGCTAATGTTCCCCGGTTTTGAGTGTGAAAACCTTATTAGTTTGGCATGAGGAAAACAACTTTCGAAGCATGTTTGCGGACATCAAATTGTGAAACTGTGAAGCATAGCCCACAGCTTTCTAGCGTTTGAAAACATACACAAGAAGCAAACACAAGAAGCGAACACAAGAATCAGCACACATGTAGTTTATGATATTTACAAAATAACTAAGTGTCTCTTTTGGAAACTAAGCTAACCGAAAGTGGAATTGAAAACAAAAGCACAGTAAAGACGTGAAGGTTGCTTGATCTTACCACAAGAATGTCCACTGTTATAGGCAGCTCTCCCAATCTCTTAAGTGTTTTCAGCAGCTGGACGCAAGAAAAATAAACCTTAGATTATTGAATTTTCAGATTAAATGCTTCAAAACAGCAGGCTACTTACTCAGGTTACTTAATGGCAGCAAAATATCACTCATTACTGTTAATTATAAAATGAATTACAGAACATATTTCCTGTGAACACTTAAAATCTAAGTTTCCTGAGGTGGCGTCTTGGCCTACAAGGGACAGACTGTAGTTAGCAACAAAAAAATGACCAAAAACAAGATCTTTTAAATTGGCAACGTCATCAGGTTTGAAAGCACAATCTCAGAAATTTCTGGTAAATGTTTGGAGACTTGGAGTTCTGAAATGTTGAAGTTTATGCCAGTTTTTTTTCCAGTAAGCTGCCTCACTGTCGTTAGCTTGCTGAATCAGATCACTCACGGCCTCTGTTACTGTAAGGGTTTATCTCCAAAATAAAAAAAATCAAATAAAAAATCCACTATCATTTCTCACAGCTCCTATCCAGTGCTCGGACAAAAGTACGAAAAGTCATAGCAGGTTTTTTTTTCCATTTATACAAACATGACAAGACGCATATGCTGGAAAACTCTGCCTAGCACTTCTCTATTTAAAGAGCCCTCACAGTGTCGCACTAAACGTAAGCGTAAGCAGTATCAGAGCCTACATCTGACTTATTGTTATTCGCGGAACTGCTCCTACACACTGATACACACTGAAAAAACGGATAGTTTTTTCTTTGTGGGCTGCTGCCTGCACGTTCCGGGGTTGAATGAATGATATTCCTACCTTACGAGGCTCCTGGTTCTCTGAAAGCCGTGACTGCAACTTCTCCACTGCCTCCAATAGCTCCTCCGCCATGTTTACAGCTGGTACATAGTGAGCGGAAACCACTTCGTCACACAGTGCGCATGCCCAGTCCGAGCCACACAGATTCCGGAAATACGCCACACTCAGCGCAAGCAAGGGGCTTATGACGTAAATGTGTGTGATCTTGTGGCGCAGCCAGGAATTAATGTCAGGGGGGAATAAGAAAAATATTACAGCATATGACTGAGTGATCTGTACAAATAAAAACACTCATGCATTTTTGTTTTGATTCCAGAGAGCAGAAGCAGTGATGGCACAAATGTGTTATTTAAAATGTTTTTAAACCATGATCCATGGCCAATCTCACCATATTAATTACTCACTCTGTCACTCACTTTCAGTGAAGAGGATAAGGAGCATCTCCAGGGAACACAGCCTGAATGGGACAGAAGGTGGCACCACACACACATGTGCGCGTGCGCATTCACTCATGCCTAGGGGCAATTTATCTTAGCCAGTCCACGTACTGGTATGTTTTTGAGAGGTGGGAGGAAACTGGAAAATCCAGAGAAAACCCACCCAGATAGACAAGGGTAGAACATGCACAGAAACTCCACACAGTCACCCGAGATCAAGATCAAACCTGGAACTGTGCAATGAGGAAAAGATTCTCAAATATTAATGTTACCTTTAATAATTTTGATCACCCATATGTTGTTTCCCAATGTTAAGCTCTATTATCAGTGAAAATTTTAAGAACATATAGATATAAAGTGTAACTACAGATCTGATCTGAAGACGAATAATCACAACTGTGGCAGTATCCCACATTCTATAAAGACCATGCTCAGTCTCTAGCAAAAACCCATGAGCACAGCATGTTGGCATGGCTGAAGAAAACTGCGATGCCCACCTCTTTTCCATTTCAGGCTTAAGGCCTGGATGTGGGCTATGTTTGGTGGGGAGGGGTAGCTAGCTGTATATGGAGATGGAGGTCCAAGTGGAGCTCAGGCCTTGGGGTTAATGTTACGTAGCTTTGCTAGGAAGCTGTCTCCCTCAGGCTTGGAAGTAGACAGTGCTCTGACAGACAGGCAGAGGACACGAGGGTAGAGTACCACAAAAGAGGAAGAAAACAGAAAAGGATTTTGTTAAGAATGATAAAAAAGAGAGAGCAAAGAAAGAGAACAGAGTGATAAAAAGAGCTGGAAAAGTAAGGTAATGCAATTTTTTGTCTTAAGTTGGTTTAGTTTTGCGTGTCAGCTTGCCTTCACTAGACAGTACAAGGAAAAGTAATGATTTATAATATTGCATTTGATAGTTCTTGCTTTGGGAGCAATAGAGAAATTACTTGTTCTAGTCACATAGAATTTTAAAAAGTAAGTTTTTAAAAATTAATTTACAAACCCATGAGTCTTTATATCATCTTAAACAATAAACAAAGTAAATAGGTCTTAGTTTGGATTAAACCTCTTTTGCCAAGGCTCTAACCACCACAGAATACTGCCATGCCTTACAGTGTAAACATAAATCGGGATCAAAATAAACTCCAGGAAGGTTGTCTAAATTTAAATGGACAGAGTCTGGATTGAAAACAGTGAATGGCATGTGGGGGGTGACTTGTCATTCTTCTCACTTTGAGGTCCCAGCATGTTTTCCAGTCTCTATAAATAACAGGCTGAGATGGGAGCAGGCATGCTGTGGCTGAGGGTGGTGGGCAGTAGGCCTACAATCAGAAAGCAAGTGCTGCATATGACAGCTGTCAGGTGTCACTAAACCACATTCAGTAACCACTTTTCATCTCACTTTACCCTTATAACTCTTCTCTGTCAATCCCCCATTGCATGCTCATTTCTCTGCCAGGCCAATCAGTACTTGTTTCACTTATCACTTAAATGTGTCTCATAAATAGTGACATTTCAGAAACAGGTGCTAATCCAGGGAAACTGCACCTGAGAAATACCATGTGGTCAAATGTTTTGCAATAAAAAATCTATCTATTTAACTTGAGAGTGTAATTTATTGGTGCATTTTCTTATTTAAATGTCTTTAAATATCAGTTGATATTTTTCTTCATCAGCTATGCAGTGTGGATTTGCTTAAATTCCTTTCAGAATCTAGACATAGATTTAACTGCCTAACCTCCCAGCATCCAGACTCCAGACTTACATTCTGCAGAACTATGCATCTTTCATGTTAGTTTCACTCTGGTTACTGAATAATATGATTTAAAGATGGTTAACTGTATTATTGAACTGACACAATAATCTACATCAGATACGTACATTCAACCTTCATTGACCTCCATGCTGCCTGTGTCAGTTATTAAATTTCCTTTTATTTATTCTTTTCTTCTTATTTATTGCATATTTAGGCTTAGTACGTAGTTGGTCTCCATGTAGTTATGCTGTAATATGTGGTATGGGGAAGGAATGCCAAGTGTAACTGTGTAATTCTGGCCACAGTTCCATGAATTAGGACATAGTTTTACTCTCTGACATGTTCATTCTCATCTCTCTGATTGTGGCTGTGTATTTGTACGATGGCTCTAAGTGTCCTTCACACCGCCCAGAGCCAGCAGCAGCTGTGGTGTTACGTGAGACAGCACTGACAGGCTGTAGCCACGTTTCTACGCTATGACAGTTAGGATGGTGCAACCCACTGACAGCATTCGCCTACATAACTCAGTGATTATAAAACTGAGAAAATGGATTATACAGGATAAATTCATTAAAAAAAATCTTAAAAACAATTTTTTTTGGAATGACTAAAATAAAATCAATAGTTCTTTTAATGATATACAGTATATTCACACTATGGATATATAGAATATTAAGAAAGCCCATGAATATTATTAGTCATAATGTAAGGTGTGCAAAATGTGCTTTAGTAAGTACATTGTTAAAAAGGTATTTATACATATTTTAACTACACACTAAACTGTGATTACAGATTATTAAAGATGTGGAAGGAATTTAATCTGTCCTGCACTTAAAAATTAGATTTTTTTTTAAAAGAGTGATTTGTTTTTGATGGCAGCTTGCTCACCCAGTCCTGCAGGTGTCATCCACAATGACACTTGTCTCTTGAAAAAACTTATACTGAAGAAGGTATTTATTGCTCATACAAGTCCAAAGAATCTAACAATAGTAATTCTAAAATTATAAAACACTGAACACAGGGTCTATCTCTGCTGTGCACCCAGTGTATACTTAATATAGGATCAACAGACAGTGAAAAGAATGGAATGGATGACATTTATGTGGATTTTCCCACTGATTTCCTTCAGATTTTCTTATAGTACATAGATGAATATATTGAGCATCCATAATAACAGAAGTGGGTCTGTGTCTATGCAAGAGATGGGCTCCTACAAACATAGGTGTACCTGAATTTGAAAAAAAAGTGATACACCTTCCTGTAATGAGAGAAGGAGGGGTGGAGGGAGAACCAAGGGAACAAGATGGGGATTCACAGGGGAGCATGGAGGAGACATCTGGCAGTGAGAGGGTAATTTAAGCAGTGCAGCTCCAGCCATGCTCTCCTGTGGCTTTAGATATTTTTAGATAGTGACTTGATTGCACCTGGGTGTCATACTCCAACTAGGTCTGTGTGTGAACCTAGGTGTACACAAACAGGATTTTGCGTGTCATTGCGTGTCTTAGCGTGTCATTCACAATGACAATAATACAAATTACAAGTATGCCATTCTTCTTCTTCTTCTTCTTATTATTATTATTCTTATAATTATTATTAACTATTATTATAGAAGTTATAGAAAGAAAGAGAATATGTGGGTAGCTGTGTGGGATATTTCCACCCGTGTGCATGTACTTTATATTTAGCTTTTATTTACAAAATTTAAAAAAAGCCTAGAACCAGATGCATGAAAAATGACACCATAGCAAGTGAACATCTAGATACAACTTAGTATCTAGTATTTCCTATTATAAGATTACAATAAACCAAACATATGATTATTAAATCTATTTCTAGACTATCTGTTTTATACTCTGGCTCTAATGACAGATAATTTTTCTAAGTTTAAGCATTTATTTCTAGAAAGAAGCAAAAAAATAAATAAATCTGCCAATAGAATAAGAAAATGTAGAACTTGAAATGTAAATGTAAAAACATCTAAACAGGATGAATAATGTTATAATGATTTATAATAATCTCATAATAAATTTGCCCATATTCTAGATATTTTCACTTGCTAATGTATCATTTTTTGCAGTGTAAGACAGTATATATTAGACTGTAATGAACAGTATATAATTCTGACTTGCCCCGCCTCAAGACCACATGCACCTGCCAATCACCCTCAAGGTCAGGAATGAGAGATAAGATGTAGTACAAGTATGCTGTAGTGTAGGCATGTAATGTACTGCAGTCCTTTTTGTAATGCCACCGTAATATGTTTCTTCCTAGGTCCTGTGTGCTATGTGACAACCCTATACCCACCTCATCAATTTTCAATAAAGCCTGTCTGTCTGTTTCTTTAGCCTGTCAGTACTGCATTGAGGACGTGAGTTTGTACATTAAAACCCTAACAAAACACCTAAAAATACTTTTAAATTATTACCATATTGCTGACTGCTGTGAATCAGCCTGTAAATTCGACATCAGTAACTAAAATAAGTAACCAGAAAAACTAGTCTATCTCTCATAATGGCCCCCAAGAAGAAGGCACCTCGCCCCAAAAAGACAACTCCAGAGCCAGCGCAGTTGGAGAGCGGGGTAGTGGTCCCTGAGACAGGGGTAAAAAAACTAGAAATGCCTCTCAGCATTGAGCAGTTGAATCGTCTCAATGGAATGACCATGCCACCAGTGATCCGGCCTGGAGAAAGGGGTTTTGGCTTGGGTGGGGAAATGACTCGGCCCCTACACGGATCCGCTCTTCTGGAGGAGCTGAGCCGTATGAGACAAGAGCGCTTCCTCACTGACCTGGAGCTGGCTTGCAAGTCTAAGGCCTTTGATGTCCACAAGCTGGTCATGTCCTCTGTCAGCCAGTACTTGCGTGAAGTTCTAGCCAAGGACCCGGGCCTCAAGCGCTTGGAGTTGCCTACTATATCACCCTTAGGTAAATGGCTTTATATCTGCAGTTTTTTGTGTATGGTCATCACTGCCATTCCATTAGATTTAGCATAATTTCACCAAAATCACCAACATCATCAGTAATGATATAAGCTTCACATACATGTTGACCAAATTCATGATAACACTTAATGGGTCTACCAATTTCAGGATTTTTAAGAAAAGCCCTCAGCCTAAATGGCATTTTATTTCACATAAATTAATCAATTCGTCATCTACCCTCAGGTCTAGCCAATGTGATCACCTTTGCTTACCTTGGCCGTGTGCACATGTCTCTCTACACTATTGGCTGTACGGTATCTGCGGCCTGCACCCTGCAAATCCCCCACCTCCTCCAGATGTGCATGGACTTCCTGATGGCGGAGTTAAACGTGCACACCTGTGTGTATGTGTGGAACATTGGAGCCGCTTATGGCCTGGGCCCCGTGCGGGACTCAGCACGCCGCTTTGTGCTGGAAAACTTTGCCCAGTTTGCAGAGACACCCCAGTTTACTCAGCTCACCCTAGAACAGATCACTGCTTTTCTGCAGGATGACAATCTTATCCTGCCTTCAGAGGTCACTACCTTCCAGGTAGGATCATAAATGCTACAGGACATAAATGCTTTCTGCTGTCCCAGCTACTTATAGCCATATTTGAACTGCTATATTATACAGTATATGTCAATACTGTGCATACCAATGGGGAAGACAGGACAGGTGGGAGAGGAGGGAATTCACAAACTCTGAGGAGGGCCTACAGTATTTATATGTCTGATACAGAAGTATTTTAAAAATAGCAGTAAATATAAATACTTACATACTCTATATAGAAATAAAATTAGTGTAAAATGAGATGATGGAATCCTAGATGCTATATGTGAAATTAAAGTCATGTTACTCTTAATATGGAGCTCTATCTATAACCTTGCTTTGGATCCAGGTGGCCATGAAGTGGCTGGACTTTGATCCAAAGAGGCAGGCTCACGCTTATGACCTACTGTCTCATGTACGGTTCGAGACTATCCCCGCCAGCGAGCTGGTCAGGGAGATTCAGCCTGTTGCTCGCATGATGCAGGATCCTCAGTGCCACCGTCTACTGGTGGATGCCATGAACTACCATTTGCTTCCATACCAGCAGAACACTCTACAGTCCCGCCGCACGAAGGTCCGAGGCAGCCAGACTGTTCTGCTAACCATTGGCGGACGCCCCTCCCTTACTGAGCGTGCCCTGAGTCGAGAAGTAAGCCTTAGATGCACAACTGCATCTGTTAATCAGTGTAGTTTCTCATATTCTCATTTCTCTCACTCATATTCTTGTCTCTAGGTACTATGGAGAGACCCTCGTGATGGAGTTGCCACATGGCGCCATCTTTCCCAGCTTCCTGCTAAGAGCTTTAACCAGTGTGTAGCTGTGATGGGTGGTTTCCTGTATGTGGCAGGAGGAGAGGACCAGAACGATGCTCGAAACCAGGCCAAACATGCTGTTAGCACTCTGTGCAGGTACACTTTTGATTGCAATGAATCAAAAAGCTAGTCTAAAGCAGCTAGAAATAAGCTAGTCTAAAATCACCTCAATCTGACTTCCTTACTATGCACCACTCCCCAGATATGATCCTCGCTTTAACACATGGCTGCACCTGAGTAGCATGCGCCAGCGCCGCACTCACTTTAGCCTCGTGGCCACAAATGGGCGCCTTTATGCAATTGGTGGCCGTAACACTGATGGCTTGCTGGCCACCACTGAGAGCTACGTGCCTTCCACCAACAGCTGGCAGCTCCGTGCTCCCATGGAGATGCCACGCTGCTGCCATGCCAGTGCTGTCCTACCATCTGGAGACATCTTAGTGACCGGTGGCTATGTCAACTGTGCTTACTCCCGCTCTGTGGCCTGCTACAATGTGCAGAATGACACCTGGAGTGAGCAGGCACAATTGGAAATGCCACGTGGTTGGCACTGCTCCACCACACTGGGTGGTAAAGTTTATGTGGTGGGTGGCAGCCGGCTGGGCCCAAGTGGAGAGCGTGTGGATGTGCTGATCACTGAGGTGTTCTCGCCTGAGAACGGCCAGTGGAGCAGGGCTGCCTCCCTGCCCTTGGGGGTAAGCACGGCTGGTCTGGCAACACTTGGTGACCAGCTATACCTTGTGGGTGGATGGAATGAAGCTGAGAAGCGCTACAAGGCGGCAGTACAGCGTTACGACCCAGGTACCGACAGCTGGTCAGTTGGGGAAGAGCTGCCCGAGCCCACGGTGGGAGTATCCTGTTGCGCTCTGGCACTACCCCCACGCCACACTTCACGCAAGCATCGTAACACCCCCAACCATGAAGAACAGGGTGGCATGACTGCATGAGAGAGGGAGCGAGGGGGGAAGGAATGAGGCCAAGATTAGTTGTGAGGAGGAGAGAGAAAGAGAACAGAGAAGGGGTGGACAGTTACTAGCCAGGGAGGGTTCAAAAAGTAAAGGATGGAGATGGTATGGCAGAACTCCTTTATTACTAAGACAGCTTTATGTATCAAGCTGGAAAGGGAGTTTAGTGTCACAGTAAAGGGCCCACTTATTAACAATGTGAAAATGTCTAGGCCAAAATAGCTACTGAGTACATGGGACAAACATATGAGTGAGTGAATGGGGATGCCTGTGTGTGTATACACACGAGTGTTAGAATGAGGTTTAGAAATATATTGCAAATTATCACCTTGCAATCACAAATACATATCTATCCATCTCAGTATATCTATTACACTTGATATTTACTGTAGTCTAATCATTTAACAAAATTTTATCATACCAAGATCACCTCAAGGACTAAAAATAAGAAAAAAGTAATGACTAGTTTTTCATTCATTCATATTGAGTAACCACTTTATCTGGATCAGGTTCATGGTGAATACAGAGTCTATCCTGGGAACACTGGGCACGAGGTGGGAATACAGCCTGGATAGGACTCCAGTCTAATACAGTGCACCATTCACACACATTAATAACTAGTTTTTATTTATTCAAATATATACATTCAACCCCAAAGGTATAGTCATTTGTAGGGTTAGTCAGTGGATGGATGCTGTTCTCTCAGACATGTTAATAGAAAATATGACCCTGAACTTCTTGGAAATCAATTATACCCCAAACACAAAAAAAAAAAAAAAAAAAAAAAAAAGCATCTATCTATCTACAAAGATAGAATTCCAAAATGATAAAAAAAAAATAAGTGCCAGTATGTTATACAAAAATTCAGCAATTCAAAACAAGATTAGATAAGAAAATAAATAAATAAATATATATATATATATATATATATATATATATGTATATATATATATATATATATATTTACATCACATTAAGAAAAGTTATCTTTTTTTCAATTTCATTATCTTAATACACACTATCTGAGATTTACCTTTAACTAGTAATAAGGAAAAAAATAAATCAGTGAAACCTAACTGACACAATGTCTTCTTCATTTTGTACTAGGGGTATGCAAACTTTTGCATTAAATTGTAGCTAACAATTTGCAATGATTACCCATGGATTAATAATATAATTTCCTCTTGTCTGGATAACATGCATCTGCATGTCTAGTGACATCACCTTCTACTGACACCATTCCACTGTATACAGAACCCTGCTATCTTCCTAAGAGAACCAGTGAACATCCTAGAGAGAGAAGGCCGTTCCAGACATAGAGAGAATTTTGAAATGTGAAATTAAAGCAAGAAGAATCGTCACTGATAATATGGATAGTTTCATTTACGTGCAATGTTCCCTTTATAAGGTATATGGTCACCAGCTGATTAAGACTTCTGTTTTGTGCTCAATGGAGACTAAATGTAGGTGTTGCAAATGGCAAATGGTGCAGAGGGCACTAATTCTCTAGGATAGGATTTCACTTGAATAAAGCCAAACTGATCAAAGCATAACGTGTCTCGTGTTATCTTTACAACCCAAAACTATTCTAAGATTACAAATGCACAACTTTCAATCTGACTGATGTGATAGTTTACATGGCCACAGTTCCTAATTTAACTAATGGTGGAAAGAGCACTGAAAGCACTGAATAATAAATCAAGATTTATTTTAGGTTTTGCCATACAAGATCCAATTTGCCTGCCATCTACCCACACTGTGAAGCTGCAAAGAACAATGTGCTGTAATTAGTGTAATAATCACACATGGGTGCCACATGGGTACCAAACACACTGAATTGGGGAAGCAAAAACCAGAAAATTGGTGTAGCGCAGTGTGATTGTTTTAATTTATGGCTCATTATACAATGCATCCGAGTCTATAAACACTCTATATCTAATGTCTCTCATTTAATTAAAGAATCCAATACTGCTAACCATAATTTAAAGCTTAATTGTGCATCATATTCATAAACCATAACTACTGTAGTTTGCTCTGACTTCTCAAAAGTGTGATATGTTTTAGTTTCTGCTATTCCACTAAGGGGCAAAATAGAACAATAAACCGAGTGCCATGATTTCAGCTACTAAGAAAGCATGCTGATTAGATATACTCATTCATTATCAAGCAAAAAAAAAAAAAAAACAGTATACACAGTCAGGTCTGGACATATTTCGACAAAGAGATAGTTTTTGTGATTTTGCCTTTATATACCACCACAATGAATTTGAAATAATACAATCAAGATGTGACTGAAGTGTAGACTTTCAGCTTTATTTTAAGAGATTCCACAAAAATATGGCATTTACCATTTAGGAATTACAGCCATTNCAGGGGCTCAAAGGTATTTGGACAAAGTCACATAATTGTAAATATAACCATAATTTTCAGAATCAGAAACAATTTATTACCAGGTACAGTAAAGGACACTCTACAGTACTAGGAATTTGTCTTGATGTCAGGTATAAACACAGAATCAAACATAAAGTCAAGGGGGATACAGAAGTGAAGAATACAAAATACAAAAATGCAACTCAATAACAAGGGTAAAACAATACT
>CM074967.1:11672747-11687139 GCA_037577455.1 Pangasius macronema | reverse complement strand
GACCAACTTTTAACTTTATGGCTGATGTCTTGAGGTGTTGCTTCAGTATTTCTAGATAATACTCCTCCCTCATGATGCCATCTATTTTCTAAAGTGCACCAGTCCCTTTTCAAGCAAAACAACCCCACAACGAGATGCTACTACTCCCATGCTTCACAGCTGGGATGAAATTCTTCACATTAAAAGCCTCACCCATGTTCCTCTTCACATAATGATGATTAATGTGGCCAAACAGTTCAATTTTTGTTTCATCTGACCAGAGAACACTCTTTCAAAAGTCTGATGATCACCTGCAAACTTCAGTCTGGCTTTTTTATGCCAGTTTTAGAGTAGGGGCTTCTTCCTTTCACAATAGCCTTTCAGGTCATGGTGATGTAGTTCTCTCTTAATGGTGGGTATATATACTTTGGCACATGATGCCTCCAACTCCTTCACTAGTTCCTTTGTTGTTGTCTTGGGGTTCAGTTGAATTACTATTTAGTCCAAAATAAGTTTAGTTCAGATCTACTAAACTGTGTGTGTTGTAGCTTATCATTTTCACAGTATTTTGTTAATGTATACCTCATTTATGCAAAGGATGTGTGCAGCATTACAACTTGACAGATAAACTGCATATGTAAGAAATAAAATATGACAGGATGTGCTGTTAAATAACCAACTACAAGATGGTATGAATGAGAATTGACCCCAAAGTAGATTATTTTGCTACAGTGTAACAGCACGTTCCAATGGTTTCATTCCTCCTGTAACACAGTAATTGGTCAGCTATTACATTTTGACATGCCATAGTTTTTTATAGTTACATTTTATGTTGCGGAACATACACAAAACAAGTTAGTTCCTGTTACCCTGTTAAACAAGTTAGTTCCTGTTATCCTGTTAAACAAGTTAGTTCCTGTTATCAATTAGTTCATGTTAACGACAGTCGCTCCTTCAGCAGCCACTCTTTCTCCCTCTTCAAGTTAATAAGACAAATGAACTGCAGCTTGTCATGTTAACAAGAAACTGGAAAGTGCAAAATCCTCTGTCCTGAAGATCTTCCCACGGCAGAATACTTGCTAACTGTTACAAAGTGCAGACACCCAGACTTCCTCCATAAAAAAAAAAAAAAATCCCTTTACAGAAAACTTCTCCAGATCAACAACTATATATCAGTTAAACAAAAAAACACTTTAATCCATTGATTATTAGTCTTATTTTATGCAGACATATTAGAATGAGGAGCCAGAACTACTGAGCCATGCTGTTATATAATCAATAATTTCATTTCTTATTAATAAAATATGCAATAAACACTTTCTTCTGCCACACAGTATAGTCCATTATTATTACACTTTGGTTGCTAAGCAACATAATGGACAAAGATTAAGGAATTCTACAGAAAGAAAAATGGGTAACAGTTTCATTGGTTCAATGGTGCATCAACACAAATTCAATTACTGTCATGCAGACTCAGACGTGTGTATTCCCAGGGATTTTACAACAGCTTCGAAAGCAGCTCAACAATAACTGTCAGTTCCACCTAATTGTGAAACTGTGACACCGTAACAAGCCCATTACCAAACATATAATGTTAATCTTTAAATCTTAAAATTTACCTGAGTATTATTTACACTTACACATCTACGTCTGCATGCCTGTATGTTTGTTAGGAGTAAAATTTTAAAAAATTACAGAATAACATTATAGTATGTCCTGAAACAATCTAGTAACTATGAATAGATTTTTGATTTCTGGGGCTAAAAGGAGGAAGACAGTCACCTGGGCATAGAAAAGCAGATGCTCTCGGACTGTGAGGTTGTCGAAAAGCACGTCGTGTTGTGGACACAGACCTAGGCTGCGACGGATCAGTGCCATATCCTGGCATATATCATAGCCATTGATGTAAGCTCGGCCGCTGCTGGGAGGAAACAGGCCTGAAGAAAACAAAATATAATGCAGTGAATGAGAGGGAAGCAGGATCATATAAGATCAGACTGACTGGAAGGAGAGGGAAGTTAGACCTCTGACCTCTATCACAGGATCCACTGATTTAAATCACACTTAAGCAGCTCACCAGTCAGCATAGACAGTGTGGTGGTCTTTCCAGCCCCGTTGTGTCCTAGCAGCACTGTGATCTGGCCTTCAAACATGTTTAATGTGAGATCCTTCACTGCTTCTTTGGTCTTACTGCCCATTTTAAAAACCTGTAGTGGAGAAAATCTCAGTTACAATTACAATCATTATACAGATTTCAAGGGTATGGGCTTAAAAAATAAGGTCATAGTGACCGTGTTTACACACTAGACGAGACCATCTGCCCTCGAAATACCACACACACACTCCATGGCACTTTGTACCTTGGCCAGGTGCTTGATTTTGACCCCTGAGACTAATCCAGTTGGCTCTTCTTCAATGAACTCGCCCTTAAGCGCTTTCTCTGCATCCTCTTCTTCCTCCTTCTCCTTCAACAGGACAACTCTAGGGCTGTTGCACCAGTATGAGGGCTGTGGTAGCAAGTGTTACATGTTATAAAATATCTATACAGCTCGATTAAAAACAAACACTACTTTCTCATTTGATTCTTACAAACCCCTGAGCTTTGAACTGTGCACCCATAAGAATATCCCATGCTTAAATTCATTAACGTGACAGTGCTAGGCTATTAATTATGTTAACACGTGAAGCTGTTAGGTTTTATGATTTCTGATTCTCTTTTTCTGTTCAATTAAAACCTAATATAATGTTGTTGGAAATGGAGGGCACTTTGAGGGCTCAATAGATGCACCAAAGAAGGCAATTTTGGGGTTATAGCTATACAATTTTTTTGATAGTCACTAATAAATTTATGCCACATACAGAAGAGTTTCTGGTTTCTTGGTAACCATGACAAGCTTATTTGTTTTGTCAGATTAACTTCAAGAGACAAAACAATAGAAGGTGGTGAGGGTACAACTGTTTATAACTGCGGTGGTAAGAGTAACTCCATCATTGATTATTTTCCTATAACAAACTGTTCACCATCATAATTTATTCCTAATAATTAATGTTTCAAAATAATTAAGAGTGTATACAAACAGAGTGATCCTGGATCAGATTTTGTTAGTTACACAGAAAAAGCCACAGAGTTAATTAATGTTAAGAGAGTATGTGTATGGTAGGAAAAAGGAAGAAAAAGCAAAAAACCAGAATTGAGGTAAATGGAAAATCATCATTTTCCAGTCATGTTTTTTTTTTTTTTTTGCCCAATCTATTTTTAAACAAGCTTTGGTAACAATACAAGCAGTAAGGTATCAGAACTTAATCAACACCTACCAGCATGAAAAAGTACCATGGCCGTGGCACTCCATACTCGCCAGGGAAGACAGCCTCGATGTACCAAGCCACCAGGCTATAGAGTATAGCATCCAGCAGCAAGAGCCCAAGAACCTGAGCCAGTGAGAAGTCATCGTCCACAGTCACAGGCTCAAACAGATTACTCCACTGGATCCCCATGCCTGATTGGAATAGTCAGTATAGAAACCGCATATATGCTAGACTGGTTGATGGAATTTCTACATTGAAGAATGGGAGATTAAGCCATAAGAAATTATAAAGGGTAAATAAAATCATGAGCTCAAAGTCTTACCTTTGGCTTCAAACATGCCAATGAGCTGGGCACCCATAGCCATGGCCACATTGGAGATAAGACAGGCAGACACTTTCTGGGCGTGGGATAGCAGGTCATAACGAGGCCACAGGAAGAGGTATGGTAGGTAGCTAAAGAAGTACAGGAAACCACTTGCCGCTGCTGCAACGTTAGCTGTGTGTGTGTGTGTGTGTGTGTGTGTGTGTGTGTGTGTGTGTGTGTGAGTGTGTGAGAGAGAGAGAGAGAGAGAGANTGTGTGTGTGTGTGTGTGTGTGTGTGAGAGAGAGAGAGAGAGAGAGAGAGAGAGAGAGAGAGAGAGAGAGAGAGAAAGAAAATTATAACGCCAATAATTCATGAAGACAAGACCTATCTGTTAATCTATCTATCTATACTACTACTATATACTACTATATGGCCAAACGTATGTGGACACATGACCATCACACCCGTATGTGGATCTTCACCAAACTGCTCCCACACAACTATTAAATGCGTAAGTATAACAATGAGATTTAACAGGAACAGAGCTGAAATTATAGCCTTTGCAAATCAATGGGAAACCTGAGGGTGTTACCTTCTGCTGCTTTATTTCCTTGGACATATCTTGTATTCTCCTTCGTATGGTGTCATTGGAGACTGGGATTTTTTCAGCTACTCTGCAGCAGATTTGCGCAGAGGATCTTTCTGCTCATGTTCACTGTGGCACGTAAAACAAGATCCTCAACTGTGTGGACCTTTATGCATTTTGAAATGCAACGAGTGAGACTATATGATGCACAAAGTGCTTGCTCCTGGACAGTACACATATTTTTGATCTTTTTTTTTTTTGTGGATGTATGCGTTCTTTTGTAAAACTCAACAAGCTTGTCTTTAGGGCTTGAGTGTTTTTTTCTCTTAATACCTTCTGAATTTCAATGGTTTCTGCAGCCAATGACTCACCACACAAAGCACACTGTGGTCTGCACAAACCGTGCTTGTCTTGTGTGCACGTAAAGCCAGGTTTTATGTAATCCAGGTTATATTTTTGTTTACCTTGCAGAAACCTTTGCATTTAATATTTTCCTTTCTTTCTAAGGAAGAGGGAATTTCACTCTGTTTATCCATGTAAGTACCAATTATACACAGATGAATTAGTACCAAAATTGAGAGAATTCAATTGAATGCACAAAATGATATGACAAATTTTTTTTTTCCTTTTTTAAAACTAATATTTGCTTTATTGTCATATTTTTCCATGGTTTTCCATTTTCTTATATTTCATCATTTGTATTTAGCAACATTTGGTGTGCACCTGCCCAACCTTTAGGACTTGTACAACTCCAGAGTGAAGAAACGGGCAGCTAACATCATCACAGACCCCTCTCACCCTGGCCACAACCTGTTCGCACTCCTCCCTTCAGGCAGACGTTACAGATCTCTGTGCACTAGAACATCTAGGCATAAAAACATTTTTCCCCCATGCCATCTCCAGCTTAAACAGCTAACACAGTGTTTTTTTGTAATTAATTTCTGTAATTCATCCTCCATCTCTAATTACTGACTCTTTCTCAAGTATTATGTAAATACATANAGATTCATACACATTATTATTTTTTATTGTTAAGTCTTACTATTTAAATGTTTTCTGTTCTCATGTCAGACATGTATACATGCATGTATGTACCAAGAGCACCTTCAAAAACCACAACAAATTCCTTGTGTGTCTGCGTACACACTTGGTGAATAAAGCTAATTCTGATTCTGATTTTTTTTGTCCCAGTATTCCACGACCCACTTTCGGGTTGTGACCCACCATTTGAGACACAGCTAAATCACATTTGTCTTTTGTGTTTTCTTCAGTGTGACCAGACAAATGGTCAAAACCCCACTAGGTCAAAGCTGTCAGATATTTCTTTCCTTCTATGGACAATTTGTTAACAAAGGTCTGTGAGCGTGCGTGCACACGCACACACAAACACACACACGCAAGCAGACACAGTTCATGTGGCAAGTCCACGTGATGTTCCTTGTATTTTAGGCTCTCGACTATAAATCTTCACATCCTGCAAACTACAACATGCACACACTCTTTTCTTTTGATGCAGCCATGTGACACAGCCACAGGTGCAAAAAAAAGAGGTGAACAAGAGAAAAGAACAAAATGATAGGGGCCTTGTGCTTCAGAAAAAGAAATTTGCGCTCGGGGTTATTTTTATATCCACATGCAAGTGCAAGCACAAAAAGGTTCTCAGGGCCTCCTCACACTTCATAATATGTCATTCTGAGTTAGAACAGGGAGAACTAAGACAGCGCAGATATTCATTAAGCCCCATTTGCAGCCTGTTTTCTGGCTGTGGGAGGAGATGGGAAGTGCTTCACTCCTTCACAGAGTGGAGGAAAAGAAAGTGCTCTTCCCTGCCAGAAGCCAGTCCTGTTTTACATAACACAAAAGTGATTCATATAAGCTTCATACAACACAGAAGTGATTAATTTAGGAGAAGTAACTCCTTAGCTAAGCAGCAAAACATTTTTTTTTAATAACCATTGAGACAAAAAGTGGGAAAGTTATTGAATTATTAATAATGAAATTAAAATACCATTGAATTAATAGCACTGAAATATACACATCTGTATTCATATTTTCACAGTTCAGAGATTCATGGCTTAAAAAAATTATCTATACAATTTTTTTTCAGTGTTCACAAATGCAGATTCAATAATTAAGTTTTGAGATATATATAAATAAACAAATATTCAGGTTGCTTATCGCCATGCTTAGAGTCAACTAACTTCAAAAATTCAAGGTTTTCAGGGTGATACATTTCAATGAATTCAATGAAATTTCAATGTTTAAATATTGTTATTAAGAATTCAATGTCCTTTAACATTCATATCTTTCCTTTTTGCTTACATGGGAACACAACTAATAACATTAAAATACCTACTAAAATGACCTGCTCAAAGATTACTAGCTGGTTGTGCTAGCTTGTGCCCATTATTTTTCATCTATTATTAGTGAAATTTAGCAGTAAATGACATTGACTATACAAAAAAAAAAATCTTTTTTTGAACTGGATTCAGGTCATTTAATGCTAAATTTGGCCAACAATCGATTTTCAAAAAAAACATACGTACTAGCTAGCACAATTTAATTCGCACACTGCTAGTAGTTTACATTGTTTTAAATGGTGGCATTTTTGGATAAGCAGTGTATACCAGCTCAACTCCTTCCCTGCACTGTGGTATAGGGTCTTTAGTTGTTCTTTGGTGAACATTGGACTATGTAGGGGTTACTTAATAAGTACGTGGTCCCTGCTGTTAGTGACACAGGAGCTAGAGCAATGGTGCACAAACTAGTCCTCAGGGCTAGACAGTCCATATTTTCGCTCTATGCCAACTCACACCACACAAGCATAGACAGAAATGTGGATCATTTGGCCCTGAGGATTGGTTTTTGTTAACCACTGAAACAGAGCACCACAAAAAAGCTACAAATGCCTCAGCAACATATATAATGCTGCCCTATATATTCTATAACCAATCCTATCCCACAAATGAGGTTTCCACCACGACAGAACAGTCTGCTTCATTTTACTATTCTTTTTTCCCCCATCAGTTGGTTGACATACTTGAAGGTTGACATATTTGAAACTTGATATGCTCTTTTGTCTAAAAGCCAGTGCACAGGTCCAGCTCTCTAAAAATCTTCACTATTGCACACAGTCCTGCTAATTTTCTTCTAAATGGTCAAATCCCAGCGATGCCACAGTCAACCATGGCAGGGAGTACAACACAGCAAAATTGCCTGTATTGTCTGGGTAGGATGGATGGTCAATCACAGCAACAGTAACCAATCATTGGTCTGAGTTCATGTATGTGGAAGAGGACAGTTAGTTCCTTCCTTCAGGTGTTCATCTGCCCAAACTATGTCATGCTTGTCGTCGACTACGTTACCGACAGAAGTACACAGAGTCTCCTTCGTCCATAATCTGGAGTTGTTCCCTGCTTGGTACCTATTGTGTGATAGGGGAGTGCTAGCTAGTTGGTGAGAAATTTGAAAAATTAATGTATTATTTTGCAACGTATAATGCATTTCTGCATTGGTCATACTGATCGACCAGTCACCAACAAAATATAACTATACATTCAAAACCCATTTAAGATCTACACACGCACAAAATAACATGTTTAGAGGTCAACAATGGCAAACTATGGCATGCCCACACTCCCAGTAGCTTCTTAGGTCACTCATGCACCTCATATACTGAAGCCTATGTTCTCTTACATTTACATTTGCTCATTTGGCTGATGCTGCTTTCCAAAGCAACTTAGAGTTAGCCATGGTACAAGTGAGCAGTTGCTCCAGGTAGCATGAAAATACTGGGATTTCAATCATAAATTTTCTGATCAATACATTATATGGCCAAAAGTATATGGACCCCTTACCATCATATCCAGATGTGCTTGCTGAATATCCCTTTCCAAAACCATGGGTATTAATATGGAGTTTGTTACTTGTTACTGAACCTCTACTGTTAAAATAACCTCCGCTCTTCTGGGAAGCACTGAAACAACTGAGCTATGGAGCCTTAAACGTCCAATGAGACCTGCTTATCTACCCTTTCATATTTGTGTCCTATTTTCTGTGCTTTTTACTTGATTATTCACAAGTATTTGAGTTGCCAGAAAGAAGAAGAAAGTGTTATATACAATAATAAGTCAGTTCAGATTTCATTAGTCATTTAAAGCCCCTAAACATTGCAGAGTTATTTCACTAAAATTGCTGGATAAATCAGTTAGACGGAAACGTTCATAATAACCTTGACCTGGTCTTGCGAATACTACAGCTAAAAACAAATAAAGCAGATATGAAAGAAAGAATGACAGCATGGCTGATGAACTTGAAACAGAGACAGAACAGTTACACTGATGGAACAAGGTTCACCTGAAGTAGCTGTTTATGACAAACCGGGTATTCTTGTGCTAAGATTATAGTGTTCAGATTATGGAAGGGATTCACACACAGTACCACATATTCTCATATAAAAGGAGTCTGAAGAGGTTACCTCTGGAGAAGAAGGAGCTGATCATGAAACAGAAGCTGATAGTAGCCACGACAAATACAAGGAGGAAGACGAAGACTAGTGTAGGGTCACTATAGGTCAGCACTGCTCCATTTGGACTCACCTTTAACATCAAGAGCACAATAAGACATGCTTTATAAACAGCCTCATACACAGATGTCCAAATCTAGTTCTTTCATGATTCTCCGTTTCTAATATTTGTTTCATTTCATCATAACTTCATGTTAAGTTCCAGATAACTACCTTATAAGAGGAACTGAATATGGTCCTGTGTCATTTTTGGCATGAAAATTGAAGGACAAACCTCACTAGTCACAGCTGAAAGGTTAACCTAACACTGGGTAAACAACATTACAGCAGTGAAGGCAAGTAAAACTCACCTGGACACAGAAGAGCAAGGTGACAAAGAAAATGGAGATAGAGAGGAAAAGGAAGAACATGAAGAACCAGGCAGTCCAGTGCAGCCAGTTGCTCAGACCCATCATTCTCATGTATTCCTGGAAAACACATTGTTAAAAAACCTTGTCTTATTCAGAAAGTCCATAATGTAGCACAATCATAACAGATAAATGGCATAGTCATTTTCCACTTCTCCATAGACACACCTTGAGTTTTCTTTCCTTCTCCTGCACTATGGCTCGGACAATGTTGAGGGACGTGTAGGTGAAGCTGAGCACCAGCAGGAGGGGCAGCTGGTTCTGGATGGCCAGGATGAAGACATCATAGATGAAAGCTGGGTACGGGAAGCGTGACAGCACCACCCATGTCTGCATGAAGAGGGCAGTCGCCGCTGTCCTGTTGTAGGCCTTCATGATGGCTCGGTCCACAGCATGCTGGACCATTAGGAAGCCCTCACGGTAATAACCTTTTCAAGTATGACAGCAAGAATTTTTAATTTTTATTTGTTGCTTTACTACAGAAATGATAAATGCCTTCTATTTAATCGGTCCACTGATTTGTTCTTTTGTGAAGGCCAGGTTAATACTTGATGCATCACTAAGTAGAAGCATACTCAATTATGACTCAGCTGCATCCTCAAAACATCCCTGTCCGTCAGGTTACCATGTCAACCAGTAAAATGTTTAGCAACTTTAAGCTGCTAGACAGTGACAAATGTGTGTCCCGGAACAATTGGCATGGAGTCGTTAAACACATAGATACGTTCTGTAAGTCTTTCTTTAAGACTTTCTCCCGTTGTCGTGACTGTTGACACGAGCTGCAATATAAACCAAAAACTATGGTCACTAGATTATTTACTAATCTAGAAGACCTAGAATATTGGTAACATTACAAGGTACAAGGCGGGAATGCACCACAAACTGGATGTCAGTCCATTGCAGGGCACCATTCACACACACACACACACACACACACACACACACACACACACACATTCCCACACTTATTTACACCTAGGGCAATTTAGTGGAGCCAATCTGCATACCTTCATATACTTGGACAGTCAGAGGAAATCACAGAACCCAGAGAAAGCCCACGTGAACACGAGGAGAATGTGTGAAACTCCACACTGCCAGTAACCCAAGATCGAGCCCACGACTCTGGTGCTGTGAGTCACCAACGTTACCCACTGCGCCAACACACCGCCCATTAGAAAATGACTAAGCAATTATAATCTAGCATTGTTTATGAACAATCATTGTGAAAAATCATGAAAAGCAGGCCCATGCTTATCCATGTCCTCTGCCCTTATTATTTTTTGTGGTCAAATAAAACCCCAGCATAAAGGGTTTCTAACTCACTCAAAAAAACTCAAAAAANATATATGTCAGACATGACATAGCATCAGCCAGTAGCCTAAATGCTGTATGTGATACCCACTAACCTCTTTCTTGTGTTTACCAAAAGAAAAGTAGTAAAGTAGTAAAATTATTCATCAGGTTTATATTTTGGAAAAATCAGACCAGTGTAGTTAATTAGAAAAAAAGCTGCAAGTAGATTTAAACAGAAACAAATGCAGACGGGGCAGCAAGAACATCTGTGGGAGCAGGCAAGTATGGAATTCATAAAACTGACCCTCCCACAGCTCAAACTGAAGATGTTCAAATTACAAAGCTCCTGTACAAAGTCTCTTACATTTCCAAAGCATTAGCAGAACACCTCAAACAAATGTTTGCCTGAAACATGTAAATGTATTACACTGCATGTTCTAAAGCTACCTTCAAATGCTTTTCACGTGGTCCTATTCCCATTTGTTTTGCATTGCACTGCACTTGTCACCTACATCTTGATAACATTTCCTATATCCTAAAAATGCACAGTTTCGATGGCTTCATAACACAAGTCAGGTAATAAAAGTGTATAAAAATATTTTGAAAAAAAAATGACATTTGAGGGGTGCCTACTGAGTGCCTTCATAGCACATTCATAAGCACTGCATAAATATTTTATAAAGCAATGCTGGTAAATTTCTGAAAGGCTTATATCAAAACAGTGTCAAAACGCATAAGATGGTATTGGAGGTTTTATGCAACTTTGTCTTTTTTTATGCGATTATCATTAAGATGGATTAAAAAAAATACAGAGCAACACAGTATCTCAATCAGGTCATAACAATATTCCATGTAAAGACAAAGTTACATGAAACCTCCAATATCATCTTCCAGTTTTGACATAAGCCTTTCTTACATTCTCCAGCACTGCTTCATAAAATATTTATTTAATGCTTATGAATGTGTCATGAAGGCACAGTGTAGGATCATGTTACTGAAAAAATAAAAAAAAAATACTTATCATCAACAACTGAAACAGTTTTCCTCCGTGGTAAAGGAAAAGGGTAAAGGTCAGCAACAAGCAACAAGCCTGTGTTTCTGAAGCTCTCGCTCATAACATGAAGGGATGTTCATGTCAAGATGAGAACTCAGATTTTAACTGCATTGTATGAACAGAACTTTATTAAGTGAGCTCATATAACATCAAGTGCTGTTAATATTTCAGTCTGTAGCTCGTTTGCTCATGGAAATGCACCAGTCAGTACATGAAGAGAAGCAGAAACAGTCCTTACTGCTTGTTGTGGTGGCTAACTGATTGACCAGCGATGACTAAGCCATGGCTTACCTTATGCTATTGACTGCTGAGGACTGAACTCTTGTAAAGCAATCCATATAAATGCTCACTTATCTAAATTTACTCTTATGAACCTTGCAATGTTAAAAGTGCCAAAGCATTTAAATGACTGACCTGGAGTACCCCCATTAGAATCGTGCTGCTCTCGAGGTCCAGGCAGCTGAATGAGGGGGAACAGGCTGAGAGTGTGCCAGTTAAGATCACTGTTTGGATTCAGCTCTGATTTTTCCTTGGAAGGAGCATTTCGGGGGTTATACGAGAAGCGCAGGTGATAACTGACCTGCAAGAGAAAGAGAGGGTAACAAAACAAGGCAGAAAAGAAGAAAAATATAATGAAATAATAGGAGACAGTTACTGACAGAATTAAAACAGGAAAAAGAGATGGGACACACCCAGGAGCATTGATCAAAAGTCTGGCTCTCAAAATGAGAAAATGAGAACTGATCCAGAACCAACTCTTACATTTTAACCATCCCCCAATATGACTGTCCACCAAGGAACCATTTTGCATTTACTGTTAATACCCCGGCTTCATTGTGAACAATAAGGTCATACAGCGGTTGTGTTGGCTGTGCAGTAAACAGACGCCAAGACATGAACCCAGAGAAATTATTCAAAACAAGTTCTGAAATAATTCAAGCACACTGGTCCTAAAGGTCAAATTCGTAATGCTTTGTTCACGGTTTTGAGTGTGTGACACTTCATAATTACTCCTTACACAACACTGAAACAATCAATATTTTATTAAGAATTTTTTTTTTTAAACAGGTTCAGCAGGGAGCAGAGATTTGGTTTCTAGCATTAAGCCTTTACCTGAAGTGGGAGAGGTTCGTCATCCTGAGAAAAGGAGTGCTCAAACACCACTGCTGCCAGGATCTTTGCTGATTCAGGGTCTGTCTTCACAAACTCTTCGAACTGATGCTCAGTCTCAAACCCACGCACTGGAGAAAGAAAGCAAGAATAAAGCGTTTTTTTTTTATATTACAATAAGTTTTAGCCATAAAATAATAACTATTAGCAAACTATACAGAACTTCACTCACATTGTATGAACAATTTAATGCTATAATTACGATAACTCATCCTTGGCTTTATTCTCGCACTCTAAGGATACTAAGACTAATGTCTAAGCTTTAATAGCTGCTCAAATTAAAGTATCATAACACAGCATTAGGTATTAGTAAATCACAAGAAAAACAACTATTAAACTATTAAAGTTGCAGTAAGCAATGTTTTATTAAAATGCATTACTCTAAAAATATTAACTTAGCTGTTAATTAAAGCTGTCTTGCTAGATTTGGCACGAATGTGCTTGAACTAATGTGGCACACCTCATCATGCACACAACATGCATCATCATGGCACACAAAAGGTCAGATGGCTATCAGTGCCAGTGTTGTAAAGCCAGTGTTTGACGAAATGCATTAAAATAAAAGGTAGAACATGGAAAAACACTTCAAAAGGGCTCTAATACACTAGAAAGCTGGCGAGCAAAAAGGGCCATTGCTCTCAATAAGGTTGAAGGGGTTTGTTTTGCTCTGGTGCCTCAATTCTTTGTTCATGCTTGACCTGCACCCCTACTTCCCTCCCCGACACTGTGGCGCGCCCGTGTCATGCTCTATACAAAGATTCCAAATTATGCACTGCGGCTTTAACTAAGCAAAATGTTTTCAATCTAAGCCTTAACAATCTCCAAGGTCTCTAATGTTTATGAAATATCTATTGGTGGTGAAACATTAATTCTCAGCATATTTTAAGCCCAGGTTAACAAATTTACAAATGTTACAAAATGCAAATTTGGGTTACTACTTTAAGTGCTTAGATTTGGTTCAACATTCACCAAATCCTCCAACCACTGGATGCGCTCTATGAATCACATCAGTTATGTCAGTGTTTCTTATGGTTAGAGCTGGCCAATATGTACTGTTTAAAAAATACTGAATGATTCTGCGACAAGTTAGTATTTTTTTAAACTTACTTTACTATCATGGTTTTTCCCATATATTAGGAATTTGTCCTGTGGAGTCCTTACATATTAAACATGTTGAACAGCAATAACAATTATAAATTAAAATGACAAATATTTCTGTCTCCAGGCTTGTTTTAATTGGAGAGAGAGTGAGTGGGTGAGTATGTGATTATATGAGTGAGAGAGAGAAAGAAAGAGTGGAGAGACAGATATAAACATAATATATATATTGTAATTTTGCCTTTATACACCACCACAATGGATTTGAAATAAAACAATCAAGATGTGATTGAAGTGTAGACTTTCAGCTTNCTTTATTTTAAGAGGTTCCACAAAAATATGGCATTTACCATTTAGGAATTACAGCCATTTTAAGCAAAGTACCTCAACAAGTACCAACAAAGTACACTTCCTCCACCATGTTTGACACATGATGTGAGCTGTTCCTTTCTTTCACCAGACTTTTCTCTTCCCATCACTGTGGTACAAGTTAATCTTGGTTTCAGTCCAAAGAATCTTATTCCAGAACATGGGAGGCTTTTTTAAATGTTTTCTTGCAAAGTCTAATCTGGCTTTCCTGTTCTTGAATGTTCCCAGTGGTTTGCATCTTGTTGTAAACCCTCTGTATTTACATTCATGAAGGCGTCTCTTGATTGTAGATTTTGACAAT
>CM074967.1:11657693-11672728 GCA_037577455.1 Pangasius macronema | reverse complement strand
GGTCTTCCAGGCCTTTCAATGTTGTTGAGCTCACCAGTGCTTTCTTTCTTTTTAAGAATGTACCCAACTGTTGATTTTTCCCTCCTGATCCATTAGTGCATTCAAAAGGTAATTTTCAAATAAATGAACACATTTAAGTGGAGTCATCAATAACTAAAATGATTTTGTTTTTGGCCCACATGACTTTGGTAATGTGGCCAGTTACCTAAAATTAGTTCAATACCCCTGATCTAGAGGGAACTCAACCACTTTGTGTTGAGTCCATCAACCCACCATGAAGACTCTCACTTTCATTTATCTTCAGCCTGGAAGATCAGTAATACAGCTCCTGCCTACCTATGTTTCTATATTAGTTACTTAATTGTAGGACCTATGAAGCGAGATCATGTTAAATTTCTTCAGAATTTTAGTTACCTAATAGCTGATTGGAGAAGTTGCTTATACATAAATATAAGCAGATATATTAGAAATAAAGTGTTTTGCAACCTGGAGCTGCTACAAACCCAAACAAAAAATATGTTGATTTATTTAAAGCAATAAAATCCCAAAGGAATGAACAGACCTATGTTCTGAGTGTTATCCAGTGAGAAATGTGTACAAGGACTCTGGAGAACACCTGCAGGATCAGCAAAAACAAACTTCACCCACTAGTTATGGAGAAAAACAGATTCATCTGCAGCTTTGCAACTGGCATGGCATGTCTTGAGGCTGTTTTCACTCATTTTAAGAGTTGAGATGCCTACCTACTTATAAACTTCAGTCAAGTTGAACTTGCTTGCACTGTACAATGATCACAATCATGAGACCGCAGAGTATGCAAATACATATCTGGTGCAACCTAAATAAGGTCATTTGAAGGTCACAAAAAATGTAAGGATTTCAGTTAGTATGCAAAACTGCAGTTGGTTATAGATTTTACTGTCATTTTTCCTCCAGCTCTTTTGGCATTTTGCCTGGGTATAGTTTAATATTCCTTTTGACTACAGTGTCATCAAATAATCGGGTTAAAAAAAAAAAAAAAAACCCCAACAACAACATAGGAGCAGTCCAACAGCCTGTGAGGTCAACTATCAACTCTAGAGACTATGAAAGTGGAACATGACGAGCATAACCATTTTAAGGGCTCAACAAAATGTTTAAGGGGTACATTTTAGCAGTTCAGATGGTAAAGACTGACAAAACTAGTTATCTGCTCACTCCCAACTGTACATGCTGCACACAAACTAAAACCAGCCGGCATAAAGCATAACATTCATTTTCAAAAATGACACAAGGGAGGCAAGAATTGGGCTTTTTATTTTATTTATTTGTTATAAACAAAATGGTGGTCCTCTACTTGCCAGGGAGGATAACGCCATCATACTGAGAGACAAAGAGAGAAAGAAAAGATGAACCAACATTAACAAAAGTGACCCAAAAAAAAAAGCCCAAAAGACTTTTTGTTTCCATTAACATAGCTATTCTGTTCACATGGTGCTGTAAATTCTCACATTAACACATCGTTTAACAGAAACATACAGCAGTTTTCCAGTCATGTGTAAAGAAAGATGAACGGGTAACAAAGTAATCCTCTCAAACAAACGTACCTTTTGCTGGAACCAGCGCATGGCTTCCTCCTTGCGGATGCGGTGCTTGAAGCCAATGCGTCCCCTTTTCCTTTTCTTGTCAGCGATGCTGAAGCCGGGTCTGCCCAGAACCTGCAATCACAAGGCACAAAGTCCATCAGGAGCTTTATATCAGATGCTAATTACACAGAAACCCTTCAATACAGAGCTGCAAATCTGAACAGACGGCATTATAGAACATGTGAGACTTTGACTGCATGTTACTCCCATGTTGCTCACAAGGAAACAGTGGAAAGAATAATTATATAGCAATGTTATATGCTTTGTGTCAATGTCAATGTATGGAAAACTCACCACATAGAAGTCCAAGCCATAGATGCCAATGCTGGGATCGTACTTGATGCCCAGATCGATGTGTTCCTGGATGCCAAAGCCGAAGTTACCACTGTCCGAGAAGTTGTTCCTCCTTAACTCGTACTCGCGCACCTGGATACAGCAGCCAATGAAAAGGTGATTAACATCTTAAGTTCACCATCTGTTATTTAAAGCAGGGGTGTCAAACTCATGTTGCGTAATGAGCAACATTACACACAATCCAATACGTTTAGTACATAAACTCCGCATCAACTCTTAAATGGCTAAATTTGAATACACAAATGGATTAAATATAGAGAAGAAAACAGACAAAAAGACTGAAAAAATGTAAACTGTGGTCTTACAGAACTGAAAGGGGCTTGACTGGGATCATGTCATGAATCTACACAAAATAACCCATAATATTGAAGTGTGTATGCATGTTGGGGGGCTTTGGGGGGGAGCTGTCACCAACAATACAGTTAGCAAAAGTATTTACACAAAAAACAAAAACAAATTACTAAGCATTTGCTCTCGTTGCTGTGAAACACCTCAGTTCTCCTTCTCCTGAAAACGGACATGCTCAGTAGCTGAGCTTATAGTCAGAGTTAACTGCTCCATTTCTGCCCCCTACTGGAGTAACAGAGACTACCTCTTTTTTTCCTCCCTTCCAATTAAAGTACAATCCAGACAATTTTAATTCAGAAGACAGATTCTACACACCTTCATCAGTCCCAGCCTGTGGGCTATGCCTGACACCCCTTAACACACTTGCTGCAAGAAGTTACATCTAAACAGACATTTCTATTTAGAAAGCAAATGAAGCACATACTATACAAACACTACAGGTGAATTTGCTCCTTGAGCCTCAATCAATGTTAAAATGTTCCTAATAACCAAACGTGCTTCAGGTAATGAAGCCGAGGCAGACAACAAGCACAAGCTCATTATGAATTAACTCATTCCATCACCGGCTGCAAGTGGCATCATTACAATGACTGCAAGGACTGAAAGTGTAAAGAAGTATATGCGCTAGTGACTGGGAGCCTGCAGGAACTAACAAAAAAGGGTACACATTTACTCTTACGCAGGAGCAGGTGGTCAGTAGTGAAGACAGTGGGATTAAGAAATGGTGCATAGCAGATGTGCCTATGATTCAGTGTATAGCCTTCCTTCTTGTTTTAAACTCTTAATTACACTTTTTATTTGAAGGTACAGGAACAGGGATTTATAAATATGTGAGCTTTCTCTCATACTGTGCCACAAGTATATTATACAATGTCGGGCAAAATCAGTGTACTGCAATGTATCAGGTCCCTATGGACAATATACAGATGAGTGACAAATTACAGGATAAAACTATACAAATGAACAGAAAAACAACAGGTACATATGATTCCAGACAGGAATACTGCAAGACACAACTACATGATTAACATCAAAAAATGCTGATTTTGGATCAAGATGGCAAGAGGAAAAGAGCTTTTGAGGGTACATTANGAGGGTACATTATTAGTGCTGGATGGCAGGAGCATCAGACCTGTTTTAACAAGAACAGTGAGTAAAGAGGCCTGTGCATCTAGATCTATGGGATTTCAGTAAACAGGGTTGGAAATTGGGGTCAAAGACCAAATTCAATGACCATTATGTTCACTTAGTACAACAAAAATGGGTGCAGTCATGGCCTAGTGGTCTGAGAGTCGGACTTGTAACCCGAAGGTCGTGGGTTCGAGTCTCGGGTCCGGCAGGGATTGTAGGTGGGGGAGTGAATGACCAGCGCTCTCTGCCACCCTCAATACCACCACTGAGGTGAGACTTGAGCAAGGCACCGAACTCCCAACTGCTCCCCTGCTAAAATGGCTGCCTACTGCTCCGGGTGTGTGTTCACTACTGTGTGTGTGCACTTGGATGGGTTATATGCAGAGCACAAAGTCACTTCCACTTCAAAACAGATTTTAAAGTATTAAAAACACATGTATATTTACTGAAATTGTGAAGCTGTCTGTAAGGAGAAAGTTGATTTTACACTTATTGCCCTTTGTGGTTTTTCCATTGTGTGGAACCGCATTTTCTTCAGTTTATTAAACGTCAAGAGAAAAGATGAGGGAATGGCTGTTTGAGGAAAACAACGACTAGCTACGAGTCAATCTGTTTCTCTCTCTCTCTCTCTCTCTCTCAATACATGACAACCAACCAATAAATCCACCAAAATATTTACCAAATTTGACAAAATATTTAGGAAATGATCAGTTGTATTTCAGCATTCTGGTTTGCGTTCAACTTTCTCTCAGTTTTTATTAACAAGGGATTGGCTTTGTTTGAGTGCACTTGGCTTCATTGTGGACAGATAAAAAAAAAAACACATGCTGCCCAAAGAAGGAGCACATATTCAAAACACAAAGTAAACTGTATACCCATTTTATGAATGCAAAATAGATATTATTTATGAATTGGGGTGGGGGGGTTGTGTATGTTACTGTGGACAATCACGATCAGTGTAACCCATTAAAAAAAATTGCATACAATAAGTACGACATTAAGATTAACGACATAAGACATTAACATTTAACAAAATGGTAAAGACAAGCAGAACAAATAAAACAATCTCACCTTCAATCCTTTCTCCAAGATCTCCTCAGCCTTGGCACCACGAACGGTGCAGTGGACAGCAATCTTTTCATTCCTACGGATACCGAAGGATCTCACAGTGTAGCGGGCTAGAAGGAGAGAAATTGTTTCCAAGATATATATATATATATATTGAATACCATGTTACAGGTAAGATCATCAACCATGCTGTTGAAGCGCATTAACAAGAGGTGTACCTTTGGAGAAGACAGGAGTCTGGCCTGTGAGCTGCTCCAGCACCTTGGCAGCGCGGGTCAGCCTGTCACCGCTCTCACCAACACAGATGTTCAGGCACAGCTTGCGAATGCGCAACTCCCTCATGGGGTTCTCCTTCTTCTCACCCTGGTCCTGCAAAGCAATCAGGCCAAGTTAAAAGCAAATATCTGGCAGTTTCAGTAGTGTGCACATACTACCATTCTTTACCACACTACTGCTGTCTGTCTCGCTGTACTTCATGATTATCCTGGTAGGAGTTTACCAAGATGATCAACCTATAATCAGGACCGGTACACTCTATACAGCATAGATAAAATGCCTCTTTCGACATCGAAACGTGGAAGAACTACCAGGTTTTAAGCACACAAGCATTTAAAGTTACTTCAGCTCCCACAGCAAGCATGTCCGGACATATCCACCACCTCCACTTCACCGGCTCCGGCTACAAACTAACCCGAGCTTTAGAAAGAGCTCTCACTGCAGTTACACAAAGCTCTAGTAACTATCAGTTTACAAAGAAATAATTCTTTCATTCTACCATTTTCACCGAGACGAACCACAAACATTGAGCCCCAGTACTCAGCTTGTGCCACTCGCTCATCAGGCGCACCAGCTAACTGGTAAGCTAACTGCTATATATTTCTTTATCGCTCACATTACACCACTTCCGTATCAAATACAACCATATTATCTTAGGTCTGATAAAACTCTACCCCGAGTATCACAGATGTCCCTAAAATACCACGGGAACAAGGCGATGTTTTCAGATTTCAACTGTACACCATTTTCATTAATGTTTCGTATGCACTCACCGCCATGTTGGATCGCTAGAAGAGGACGTTACGCTTCCGGCGCAGAGAATTTATACGAGCGTGTTCACCTAAAAACGAGCCGGACAAAACACACTGTTTGCGGTATATCGTTCCCATATTATTGCAATAGATAAAGACGATTAAACATATAGGCTTTTTTTCATAAACTGCTCTCAGTATACAAGAATGCGATTCCTCATGTGTATCCTAGCATTAGTTAAGCAAATCTATTAAAAACTGTAATAATCCAAATGAGTTATTTAAATGAAAACTATATTATGCAGAGTTTGACCATATAAAGATCACCTAAGTGGTTAAATCAAACATGTATACTTATTTGAAGTTATTAAATAATTTAACTTAAATTTAAATTATATAAAATAAAATAATTTAAATTATCATTATTATAGTTATTATGTATTATATTGGAATAATATTGTTTAATAATATTGTATAATATTTCTTGAAATATTTCATACATTATGAAAAAAATGGAAAAAATATACTTAAAAAAAGATTTAATAAATTTGATGTTTATGCACTAAGCATTTATATCAGACATATATTATGTCTGATATATTAGGTAGTATGGTTATATGAAGCTATGATAAACAACTCTAATTTTGGCCATCAAACACTGTAATTATATCCACTAGGGCATGGTGGATGAATGATATAACACTTTTTTTTTCTTTCTTTTTTTTTTTTTTACCTGAATTCAATATCTTTACTGAAACATTAATTAACTTTGACTCATCTCTATTTTTTTAAAACTGCTTAATTATAATCAGCATTCTTGTAATTCTTGGTGCAACCGTATTTAGATTGTAAAAAGTTGCAATACTTAAAACAACAGTTTATTAAAAGGTTTGCCATTATGACATGGGAAGAATGCCATTTAGTTAAAAAAACATGATTATTATTTTAATAACCTTTATAAATGTTAGTATTATCATTACTATCACTTTACTAACATGGTATCATGTTAAATTGTATGATCCAGATAACACTTGAAAGCTAATCATATTCATAATTGTTAGTAGATATTATATCTTCATCTTGTCTTTTAAACTTTATTAGGAATGATTTAATTAAATGTATTAATTTCATAGCATAATCGTAAGGTGTTTAAAGAAAGAAAGAAGGGTGGTTTTATTTTTATTCTGCAGTTATAGCTGTCTCCAGTATCAAGTTTACATGTATGGTGACCATGATATTATATCATAACTACATTAATAGTACATGCAGTTTTATAGTAAACAAAAAATAAAACAAAGAAAAATAGAAAACAAAAGTTTTTTTTAGAAGAATTTACTCAGAATGCATAATTTCACATAAAATGAATATGAAATATAACATATTGATAGATGAACAATTTCTCATTTTCAGATTATTAGCATCAAAATAAAAATCATTAATTTTTAGTAACCGTTTATGCGGACCCTATCCTGAGAACCCTGGATACAGAAATTACACACAGCTCAGGATCGAATCAGGAACCCTGGAGCTGTGAAGTGACGACACTCTACACTGCTCCACTGTGCTTCCCTAACACGAAAATTCAATTTCAAAAACACTTGAAATGCATATGACCGGAAAGATTATATTCAATAAAACATAACCCATACATAGTAAATGTGTTCTTTTTAAGTTATTTTCCCCAGTTTTAAATTCTTATTTTACATGTTGCGTGACATGATGTCATCTACAGTAAATATAGCTGTCACGTTTATATATAAAGTACATATATGAAAACCCAAAATATAACAGCACAAGCCACAGTCAGGATAATAGAATTCTGTTTAAAAGAGTTGTTTCCACATGCCACAGTGTCACACTTTTGAGAGATTTGCTGAGGTTGCAGCTGAAGGGCAGGACTGTAGCAAAGTGCTGGGACAGGATCTGGGACCTGCAAAAGAGGAAGCCCTGACTCCCTCTGTTCACGCAAAGCATTGCCCAGAAACAGAAGAGAACGCTTGGGGAAACTGGATGGAGAAAAAAGATTGTGGTCTGGAACAAAGAAGTGGGGAAGCAAGCCATCATTTACAGCACACTCAAACTGCCACAGAAGTTTCATAAAGCAGACTGAGAGCTGGCCACGGGTCCAGAGTGAGTCTTCAAATCTCTCACAGAGGTTGTAAAAGAAGGCAGTTTTCCCATGGTAGGAGCACAGAGGCTCAAGCTCTTTGGGGTAGGTCTGCTTCAGTCCCTCAAACAGGCACTTGAGGAGCCGCAAACACACTTTTCTAATCAAATGACAGGGACCGTTAACAATATCACAAAAATAAATAAATAAATAAAATTAACAACTAGTAAAAACTGTGCAAAACAAATGATATTACATGCTTATTCTTACCGACAGCATTCATTTTGTTTACTCTCACAGCATGTCTTCTTGTTGCCATGGAACCTGATCATCTCTTTTTCAATATGAGAGAAGGATATTCTCCAGCTCTCTGCAAATTAAGACACATATTTCATCAGCAAACACACAGCCCCTAAGGTTATCAGTTTCTGTAATGGACTGGATATTCACTGCCACTTTCTGAATAAGTGAAATTTTTATTTTTTATTTTTACACTTTGCCCACTTGTTAATTAAATAAAGAAAAAAATGAAACTAGTATTCCATAAAATACCTAAATCTTCGTATTTAAGTACTAATGTCCACTCTCAGATTCTAATGTGACTCTATATGTGTTCTTTATTAAAGTAATAAACTAGTGCACTTGTTTGGTGAAGCAGTTACTGTACCACTGTAAGTTACTGTATGCCTAGATTTGTCTTATAACTGATACTAGACAGTATTAGCATTAATACTGTGATAGTATCAACTGTAAGACAAATATGTTTTGTGCTACAATTACCTAAAAATGATGACAAATATAGGCCTTTTCCAGTTAGAACTACATTCTCAGTTCACTTATTCCTAGTCCTTCCTAATTCTCTAATTTTAGAGTATTTGACTTGAATCACTGTTTAACCAAAGTTTAACCAAAAAATGTTAATACAGTGTATTAAAGAAAAACCTCACTTGCCCAGCAGTGTTGTTCATGTAACATTATTAGTACCTTTTTCGGTAACAGAGAGGTTTCGTGTTTTGGGTCTCTTCGGGACAAAGTAAACAGGCTGTCCAAGAATTTTGCGCCGAACGTTCTTTCCAAGCCAGTTGTCCACGACCGGGCCGGCTCGTGCAGCTTCTGGCCAGCCTTGTGGCACCTCAAGGGCGGGAACAATATCCACAGACAGTAATTCTGGCCCAGCGTTTTCCTCCAGAAATACCAAGGTCACAGCTGGAGAATTTACCTTTTTCCTGCAGACGACCCAATGACCTTCACCATTAGGCACTGAAGCATAAACCAAAAAGCTGGAGTTTAGGAATTTACATCCACATTTCTGATATTATGCAGGACATGGTATTACCAAAAAATGAATTTCACAGGGAATCAGGAATTTTAAAATTGTCATCAAATATGCGATACATGTTCACATGCAGTACAAATGTACACGCACCACACACTTTATTAGGAACACCTGTACACCTTCTCGTTCATGCAGTTTGATCAGCCAATCATGCGGCAGCAGTGCAAGGTATAAAATCGTGCAGATATGGGCCAGCAGCTTCGGGTAATGTTCACATCAACCATCAGAATGGGGGAAAAATGTGATCTCAGTGATTTTGACAGTCACGTGTTTGTTGGTACCAGATGGGCTGGTTTGAGTATTTCTAGTATTTGTCAGAATGGAACAATAAAGAAAAAACATCCAGTGACAAAAGTCACAAAACAAAAGTCGTCTCAAACTGGATTTATGAACATGACAATGAGTTCAGTATTCTTCAGTGGCCTTCCCAGTCACCGAATATGAATCCACTAGAACACCTTTGGGATGTGGTAGAACGGGAGATTCACAGCATGAAAGTACACCTGAAAAATCTGCAGGAATTGTGTGTTGCAGTCATGTCAACATGGACCATTTTGTGGAATTCATGCCATGAAGAACTGAGGCTGTTTTGAGAAGAAAGGGAGGCCCTACCCAGTATCAGTATAGTGTTCCTAATAAAGTGCTCAGTGAGTGTACATCTCAGTATAATTGTATAGGAAATGTGTACATCTTAAAGGTGCCATAGGAAAGTCAGCATATTAAAGTACAGTTTGCTGTAGGCTTTTTTAAAAATTTAATTTTTTTTCTTTTTCCTTTCACTTGAGTTATTTATTTTCTGTGAATCATTGCATCACAAAACTTGCTCTTGCACAGACCATCAAATCAATCCAATGAGTATGCTTTTAGCATTATGGCCTGTATGTGAAAATAGGCCTACTGAAGAAACTGAACTATTAACGAGTAGTGAGAGTGTCTTAAATAATTTCTATTGTTCTCTGTGCTTGCCTGGGAATTTAATTTCTAGAATAGAGAAAGTAGTAAGGAAAGAAAAGCAAGGATGAGATTTTACCTTTATACGTTTTAATGAATTTCTGAACCAAATGGTGCATTTCATTCATTATTTTGGAGGATGAGATAGTGAGTCCATCTTCTAAGAGAAATGCCCGTATTTCACCGCGTGAAGGTCGGCAGAGGGAAATCGAATAGAAAAGTCCATTATGTTTCTCTAGCTTGTTCCACACAATCCGGGGTGTTTTAATTTTCAGCATGATGTCAAACTCATTGGGTTTATTAATCTAAAACAAACCAGAAAAAAATTCATTCTTGTAAGAAAAGTTAATTATTAATTTCCACGTGGTAAAAATTTATGAGAGAAAAATTTCCACTATCTATAGATTATAGTTAAATGTATTTAAATATAAGATTTTAAACCAATCATGATTTCCAACTGCCCTGTTCATTAATCCAGGTTTATAGGGTTTATTTTACCAAAACTTGATATGCTTAATATGTAAAAGACATCCCTGACAGTGCACTTACAAAAGACTCAGAACTAATAACATACTGCTTATGGGAAACCATCCTACTACAGTGAAACGACTTAAATGACCTAAAACGTCATATTAACTCCTCAGACAGAACAACCAGAGTCAGTCTCTGTGCCTGAGTTTTGTCAGTGGTCTTTCCTAGACTATAAAAATCATTTATATAATAAGTGTAATGATCCTTTTTTTTTACCTTCACAGATTCATAGTAGCTTCCACTATTGAGAAAAGAAATACCCCTGAAAAAAGGTTGCTCATCATTTTCCTTCAGGAACTTCACTAAATCCCTTCTCAGATTATTGACCAGTTTCACAGCAAGCTGTCGTTCAGCCATGCGCAGGCGTACGTCTCGGCCTCGCTGCCTGATCCAGCGGTCGAGTTCATTAGGGATAGCCAAAGCCTCCCTGACTTCAACTACAGGGTCACCTTAAAAAGAGAGAGAACTCATTTAGGGGATTGTTCTTTGTTAATATCTACATTTCCAGTCAAAAAAATTGTTTATTGCATATTATTATTTATTTATTTTATCTTTTATAGTTTTGGCAATTAAATAAGGAATTTGTCCCATCAAAGCCCTGAATCTCTGTACTTAAGGACTTACTCATTGTTCACTCTCAGATCCTAATGAGACTAAAATGAGTTACTATAAGATTGTAAGTAAGCATTTGTCTTACAGTTGATATTAGACACTGTTAGTATCAACTGTAAAGCAGATATACAGTATGTCATGTGCTACAAGTGCCTAATTAGAGGGAAAATCTTAATAACTTCTCAAAGCCAAAGGGTTTTGGATGCCAAAAATCAGACTTTATTGAAAAACCAACAAAGCCGAGATGTCTGCAGATCACCTGATTCACTCCGTCATGGCTCATGCTTTTATACAATTCTAAAACAATGATCTCATTAGGGGGAGTTTTCTAATTTTTTCATTTAATTATGCCCTTGACCTCTTGCCACAATTATTTCATTATCCTACTATCTCCTTTTTAATGTGAAAAAGATACAATAATGTAGTTTGAAAGGTAGAGAGGGTACGTTCACGCTTGGGAAACGACAGCGCGAGCCTGGACTGAAAAGATATAATTTCTGAATGAGGAATGTGTGCTTAGTGATTTTCCACAAGCTAGTTTCACATCAGTTTGTCCTCTTGTCACATCAGTTTTCTTGATTCACATACACGAATATTCTCTTATATTTTATAAGATTATTTTCTAAATGATCAGAACAGTCCAACATAGTCATATGCTTAAATACTTATTTAATATAAAGTCACACTCTCTTCATGATTAAAAGGCATTTCAGAGTTATTCTTAGGCCTTTGATGGATTAAAACATTTCTTATCACTTTGATTATATTAACTTCTGATTGGACCTGATGGATTACATCATAATCATACTTAAATCATACTCTGATCAAGAAAATTAGATTTTTTCTAGTTAGAGACAGATTTTTTCCAATGAGCTAAAAAGTCATAGACATTTCTCAGTTCACTTATAACCTACTGCAAATCTTACTTTGATTTTTTGAGTATTTAAGTTGAACCCATTTCTTGACGTTTGACCAAAATGTTAATAAAGAGTGCTCAGAAAAATTTTAGTTGGCAGTGCAAGTGATGATAAAAAAATAAATTCAAATGTGCATAACAAAAATAATTAAAACTCAGACTTGCACAATCAGATAGGCATATGGCTGATAAGTGAGTAAAATAACTATGTGGATGAGGAGGCAGGTGCAAATGCACATTAAATTTATTACAAGTGAAAACACACGGAACATAAAGATCATGAAACAAAACGAGGAGTAAAGCAAGGTAACAACATGAACATGACGTGAACTAAGCTACAACGATGACGGACAGCTACAACAAAAGACAAAAGCTAGACACAGAGCGCGATATAGGTCCTGACTTAAACACCAGCACTCACTAAACATAAACAGGAATCAGGTGCAAAGAGTCACGTGAGTGTTGTGATCATGTGATGTGCAGTGGCTGATGGGAGTCGTAGTCCTGCGGCACACCCATGACGTACTACTGAGGTCTGCAACAAATTATACTACACCATTTCATAAAGAATGGTAAATGGGTATGAAGAAAATAATGACACTGAATAGATATTAAAACCCTGAAAAAATCTTCCTTGTTGTATCACCATTCTAATTTATTTTGTGTACATGGGGCAGATCCAGCAGGCTGTGGCAGAACCTGTTCATCACTACCTCTCTCTTTTACTCATAAAGGTCAGTGTTATACATTCTGAGTCATCACATAAAAGCTATACAACATATCCAGCTCACAGCTCAACACAACTTGATCCTAAGCAAACAAAGGATTTGACATCCAACACTATATAATTAACTATATAATGTTAAATGTGTTAATCTATACATATTTTTCCCCATATCCTCACCTTTAGGGCAGGGTCGCTTCTTCTGAAGGACATGTGCTGGAGGTAGATTCTTGATATTTTCAGGTACTACAGGTATCTCCTCATCGTCATCTCTTAATTTCTTCAGAGGTGGGTTTCGCACCATTCTGAATGGTCAGTTAAAGCTATGAATTTGGATAAAAGTGTTAGGAAATGAAGTCGCTGGTTAGAGTTAGTCCTTTCCCTTGACAAATTATCATTATTATTATATCCAAGAACACTTCCAAGAATCCAAGAATCTCTTATGAGCCCATGCAACGAACTGAATTACACACAGATTTAAGATATGATAAGTCATTGCTACAATGATTTCTTACCTATGTCATGAACTCAGTTCTATAAGGTTCTATCTGGCATTTTGGTCTTAATTGGTTAACAAGTTAAACTTCATCACTGTGGGTTAATGTATTCTTCTGTGGTGTTACTTTGTAACTTCTGGAGGAACTGTAGATGTTCTACATACGTTTAGTGAGAGTAATAAAAAGTAAGTGCGCACAGGTACAACACAGGCCTACTATACTCTCTGGTTTTACAGTGTAGAATTATTCTGCCATGTTAGTTAGTCTTCATGGCCCAAAGAGTATGGACACCTGACCATCACATCTACTGCATATGAGCTTGTTGGCTCGTCCCAAAATCATGGATAATAATATGGAGTTAACCCCCCCTTGTGGCTACAACAGCCTCCACAAGGTGGGACGTTTAAAGTCACTGAGCTCTTCAGTACGACCCATTCTTGTGCCTAGTCTAATGCTTGTCTGTCGAGATTGCATGGCTATGTGATTGATTTCACAAACCTGTTAGCAACAGATGCCACTGAAAGACCTGAACACAATCATTAGGAGCAGGGTCCACATACTTTTGGCCATATAGTGTATCTTGTATTTTAGAGAATACATTTAAAGCTTATTGAAAAGCCTATATGATCACAATGTACTCAAAATGTCTTCCTCTGTTGAATTCTTACCATTTATTAGTTATATAATATTGACTATTAACTATAAGAGATGGCTTAATATGAATTAGCCAGATATTGACTCAAACACTACTTGATCTTACAGAATAACAGGGTTCTAACTGTATCCAACTAGTGTTCAAAGATTACTTTCTAAATGTCTTAGATATTTTGATACTTAGATATATTATAATGTACATCTGAAGTAACCTTAAACTGTAAGTCTTGTGAAAAGTGTCAATTTCATTAATTCAGAATTTTTCTAACTGGAATGTCAAAACTTTGATGCCCCATATCTCAAAACAGTTCCTCACTCAGACAGAACCTTATAATACTAAGGTCACAAAGTATAAAATTACAATGAGTAACATGAATACAGACTTACATGATATCCTAGTCTGAAGCAAAATACCTGTTGGTCTACAGCTTGAGCTCTTCTCCAAAAACACAGCCCTGCGCAGAAAGATATTCGTTGGTTTGGAGCGTGAGCACTTTTACTCTCTGACTATGAAAATGAGCCTTTCCAGGCAGGCATAGCAGAAGGAAGAGCAGCTGAGAAGGCGGAGTATTGCATAATCAATCAATACAGTTTCAGTTTCCTTTCACTTTAAATGATACTCACTCCCAGACTGTATTATTTTGAATCATGCTGTTACTAAATCCTCAAGACAGTAATCTTGAAAACATTAACCATACATGACACACCTTTGATCCCAAACACACTTTCTGCAAATACTTATTTCCTGCACATAGTCGTCAGACTAGTCTGACAAATTTTTGTTATACACATCTGATGTTCTCCTGTACAACAAAGTTGTAAATGTTGTAAAAGGTGTCCCGACCTTTTCTTTGAGTTAGTCCTGGACATAAGGGTAAAGTACAAAAAAATACTGGGAACATCAGTTAATGGTTATTTAAATCAGTGATTTACCTTCTGTGTCCACGAGATTCAAGAATAGACATGAAAGAACATTTTACTGGCAAACCTCGCCCTGAATAGTTATTCAAGAAGGCATGCTGGAAATGACTTCATGAAACTCTTTGTGGATTGTGGTTAGCGAGGCACTTTTTACTTTTTTTTTTTGTTTGTTTGTTTGTTTTTGGAACTCAAATAAGAGTATATTATACAGTATTGTCCATGTTTTCCTTTC
>CM074967.1:11638083-11657593 GCA_037577455.1 Pangasius macronema | reverse complement strand
TCTGTTTTTTTGTCTCTTGCTCCTTTTTCTTCTTTTGACATTTTGAAGAAGTTCTTACAACCTGGTTACGATCCACCAGCACAAAATGCGAATACTTGTAATATTTTCCCTGGTCTTAAGATTTTGATCAGGAGTGTATAAGTTTATACTCTTAGTTAACTTACTGGCTAAATGTAAATGCATTAATGTAAATAATTTAAAATGGTGTTGTGCATAATTAGACACAAGTAGCAACTTTCTATTTTCCGATACATTTTTATATGTATAAAAATCTGTATGTGTATAGATTTTTATACGTAAAAGCTAGCTAAGTTTAAAGATTAAGTCTAAAATATGAGTACTTCAAAACATAATTAACTAAACAATGGAAGAGATGCACGGAGTGATGCTTAGACACAAGCAGAAACACTAAAGATGATTTCTTATTAATAATGTTTTTTATTTTTGTAATCATTTTCTCCTAAGGTGCTTTAAAAAAGATAACCTCCTTCTTTCCTGCGGAAGCTTTTGCGATGGGTTTTAATCAGCATTAACCAGTCCTTAAGAAGCATGTTCAGGTTCTGAGACATTGCAGGATGGGACGCTCTACACATGCCTTGGGTGTCTGATGGAGGGGTTCATTTGCTTTTGGCGGCCTTCTGAGCAGACTTGGTCACCTTCCCACCAGTAGCAGCTTTCTTGTCAACAGCTTTGATTACGCCAACAGCAACGGTCTGCCTCATATCACGCACAGCAAAACGACCTGAAACAAGTAGTTCAAATGAGTCAAGATGGAAGTGATTTGTGTATAACAAGCATCTTCAATTACTCTACTTACCAAGTGGTGGGTACTGGGAGAAGCTCTCCACACACATAGGTTTTCCAGGGATCATGAGGATGATGGCAGCATCTCCAGACTTCAGGTTCTTGGGGTTGTCCTCAAGCTTCTTGCCAGAACGACGGTCAATCTTCTCCTTAAGCTCCGCAAACTTGCAGGCAATGTGAGCAGTGTGGCAGTCCAGCACAGGAGCGTAGCCCTGAGAGATCTGACCAGGGTGGTTCAGGATGATGACCTGAAAGAAGAAAGAAAGAAAAGGGCTTCTTAAAACCCACAATATAGATATTTAATAGATTACAGTAAATTATTTATTACAGATTAATGATGTAAGAGTCAGCAATAGATTTCTGTGAATTCTCACTTTTAAACAGTAAGAGTGCATCAGATGACGTGAGAAGTATCCAGATGCAGGAAAGTGAGAGGACATGCCTACTCATAGAAGGGTTTTCTTCCTTTTTACTATTACACTTCACCTAGGAGGTTTTTTTTTTTAATTCCCAAATAGGCCCAGCCCTTACTGGCTGTTTCTATTTAGCTTTAACTAACAACTTTTGTTTCAAATATAAATAAAATACATTAGAAATAAATTTATACTTGGTCATTACCTTCACTATATATACTTCTCTTAGAAACAAATTTAAACTTTTATCAGAATGTCTTTTAGGCAATTATATTTAATCTTTTGTCAAAATTTTTGACTAGTAGTCTACTTATCAACTAACATATTTGATCATATTCTACCTGAGCAGTGAAGTTGCCAGCCTCCTGAGGTGGGTCGTTCTTGCTGTCTCCAGCCACGTTACCACGACGGATGTCCTTAACTGACACATTCTTCACGTTGAAGCCAACGTTGTCACCAGGCAAAGCCTCAGCCAAAGACTCATGGTGCATCTCAACAGACTTCACCTCAGTGGTCACGTTGACAGGGGCAAAGGTCACAACCATGCCAGGCTTAAGCATACCAGTCTCCACACGGCCCACGGGTACAGTTCCAATACCTGAGAGAGAAGCAAGAAAAAAACTGCATATGTATATATACAAAAAATAACATATATGTATGTATACATATATTAATTGATTAATCAATTTGTTTGATTGTTTGTTTGTTTAGTTCATATATAAAATGCAGATAGATTTTCACCTCCAATCTTGTAGACGTCCTGCAGGGGCAGACGGAGAGGCTTGTCAGTGGGGCGGGAGGGTGGCAGGATGGAGTCCAAGGCCTCCAAGAGAGTGGTTCCACTAGCAGCACCTTCTTTACGTTCAACCTTCCATCCCTTGAACCACGTCATCTACAGAGGGTAGACATTTTTTTTTACTGTTACACTTTCATTTTTTTGTTCTGGTAATTTTCTATTAGGATTAGTTAAAAAAAATTGTTACATTTTAGGAATGAATTCTGAGCATGCTGAATAAGTTAAATTTAACCTTGTCTTTACTTATGTCTGTTGCATGCTATGTATAGACTAAAGGTTTCACAGTGATTACAGATGTATTATGTTCTCACGTTTGTGCTGGGCTCCAGCATGTTGTCTCCGTGCCATCCAGAAACAGGGACAAAAGCGACGGCAGCAGGGTTGTAGCCAATCTTCTTGATGTAAGCACTGACTTCCTTGGTGATCTCCTCAAAGCGAGCCTGGCTGTATGGGGGCTCGGTGGAGTCCATCTTGTTGACTCCAACGATAAGCTGCTTCACTCCCAGGGTGAAGGCCAGGAGGGCATGCTCACGGGTCTGTCCGTTCTTGGAGATACCAGCCTCGAACTCACCCACACCGGCAGCAACAATGAGCACAGCACAGTCAGCCTGTTACAAAGAAATCGAAAACAAAAAAATTAGGTATACACTGGCCTGCAAGTTCTCTATTATTTTGTAGACTAAAACAAATCTATTATTCACTGTATGGATTTTTAAAGTTGTTAAAAAAGCACATGCCTGTGAGGTACCAGTGATCATGTTCTTGATGAAATCTCTGTGTCCAGGGGCGTCAATGATGGTGATGTAGTACTTGCTGGTCTCAAACTTCCAAAGAGAGATATCAATGGTGATACCACGCTCACGCTCAGCCTTCAGTTTGTCCAGCACCCAGGCGTACTTGAAGGAGCCTTTGCCCATCTAGTTGTAGAGAAAATATGTTTCCAATCATACAATGCAATTTAAAAGTGTTAGAATAATTTTTTTTGACATATCATCAGTTAAAGGGAATTCATTACAACAATAAATAAGATTATAAAGAAATGTTTTAATTAATTTTAACCACTCACGGTGTAACTAATAATAACGAAATCATTCACTGTGTAACTAATAATAATGAAGTTACACTGTATGATTTCATTATGAATATTATTTACACTGAATGATTAATAATAATGAAATCATTCACTGTGTAACTAATAATAATTAAATCATACACTGTGTAACTAATAATAATGAAATCATTCACTGTGTAACTAATAATAATGAAATCATTCACTGTGTAACTAATAATCATAATGAAATCATATACTGTGTAACTTCNAGTTACACAGTGAATGATTTCATTATTATTAATCATTCATTGTGTAAATAATAATCATAATGAAATCATTCACTGTGCAAATAATAATCATAATGAAATCATTCACTGTGTAACTAATAATTATAATAAAGGGCATGATCATGTCTGAAAGAGCTCAGTTAACTAAGTGAACACTAGGGGGCGCTCTTACTGCACCACATTACTACCACAGGCGCTAGAGAGGCGCGCCCATAAAAAGACAAGCAGCATGCTTTTCCCATGTATTCACGGTTTATTCATAGCACCACTGAATGTCTGTGTGCAACCACACCTCAGCTGCTTCCTTCTCAAATTTCTCAATGGTTCTCTTGTCGATTCCTCCGCATTTGTAGATCAGATGGCCGGTGGTGGTGGATTTGCCGGAGTCGACATGTCCAATGACCACGATGTTGATGTGGGTTTTTTCTTTACCCATAGCGGCGAGTTACTGTGGAGAAACGCAGCCATTATTAGTGGAATAGCGTATGGTATTACAAAATGACACGACTCTTTTGGGCCTGTCAGAATCATTAACTATTAGGTACTCAAAACATAAGAGCCTCGCTTCATGGAAAAGTAATAAAATGGTCATTTTTAGTAAAGCTAGTGTTAATCTAGTGTTTTTTTTCCTTCTATCTAATACCGTAAATTCGCGACTAAATGTCTGTACTGTATTAGCAATAGGTAGCTTGAGAGATATAAATGGCCGTTTCCACCGCTAATACGCAGTCCGGTGAAGTTGTTTTCGAGTGTGGACCAGGCGGAAAAGCATCCATTAGATAACACCAAATTAAAACTCAGGATAGCATCTTAGGAGTAAACTGTATTTCTGTCAGGATTTCCGGTCAAGTTTTTTTTGGCGTCTGTTTAGCCGAATATCCACTTCGACAAGTTTCATTTCTCGCTTAAATACGATATCGTTATAGATTAATAGTGAACAGGTTCTTTAACAAGCCCTCCTGTGTGAGGAGAGGATGGTGACTCAGCCCTCCTCCTCTCTCATGTCCTCCATGTTGAGCCGCTGGAGCTCGTGCGCGCCGGCCATGTTGTTTAAGGTCTGCCATAAACCTGACAGCTCTCTCTCACGTCTCAATGACAAGGGGGCAAGGTTTGCTCAAATAAAGCCAGACTACAGAGACAAGTGTAATATAGAAGTAAAAGAAAAAGCCCTGCAACCCTCCGAACTTCACCATTAACTCCTATAACATCCTATCCTTAAGAAAGGATCATTTTCACCAGGTGTTCTAGTAGCACTTAACATGTGCAAGTAAAACTTACCAGTGGATTAATGCCTATAAAAGTTCATAAACTGCAGGGTTGACTTACCGAATCCCAGTACTGCCGGAACACCCCCAAGTAAAGCTGGATAAAAAGGAACGAGTCACACTGATCGTCCAAATTTATACAGCTTCAGTTGGGGAGGGTACCAGAGACTGGACACTTGATCTGTGATGTGTATAAAACAGGGGCACTATTGGTAGGCACCAAGGGTGCACGCGGCCATGATTGGACATATAAAAATTCAACACCACCACCGAGGAGCACAGCAGCAGACAAGGGGCAAGGACATGTACAGCTGCATGAGCAGCCAGCAATGGTTTCCTTATGAATAATACATCAGGCTCACACTGCAATTTTTTAATACCTTTATTAGTTACTCAGCAGCTTTCTTTCCAATTTAACTGTGGCAACAGGTGCAGATCTAAACCATTCAACTCAAATTAACAACTGAAAGATGCTATTGGTCAAACAATGAAGCCACAACAATTATCCTTTCCTGCGAAAATTTTTCCGATGAGTTTTAATCAGCATTAGCCAGTCCTTGAGTAGAGTGCCCAGGTTTAGAGAAATTCCAGGAAATGGGGGAAGACTCCCCACCACCTTCGAAACAGCTGGAATGAGAATTCACTTGGCCTTGGAAGCCTTCTGTGCAGACTTTGTGACCTTGCCAGCACCAGCAGCCTTCTTCTCAACACTCTTGATGACACCGACAGCAACGGTCTGCCTCATGTCACGCACAGCAAAACGACCTGAAAACAGAGGGACAAGACATCAGTCAGGTCCTAAAGCACACATCAAGAATGCAAGACTGAAAATCTGCCAATATGCAACAACTGCACATTAGGGAGAAGGAAGAAAAAAAAAAAAGAAACTTACCAAGAGGAGGATAGGTGGAGAAGCTCTCCACACACATGGGCTTGCCAGGAATCATTTCAACAATGGCAGCATCACCAGACTTCAGGTTCTTGGGGTTATCCTCAAGCTTCTTACCGGAACGGCGGTCAATCTTCTCCTTCAGCTCATGAAACTTGCAAGCAATGTGAGCAGTGTGGCAGTCCAGCACAGGAGCGTATCCCTGACCGATCTGACCAGGGTGGTTCAGGATGATGACCTATAGGACAAAGAGTGGTTAGACTTCATTAGAAAAAGCATCAGGCTATGACAAGTCAGATCTTAAATTAAGAATGTCAGCAGTCCAACCTGAGCAGTGAAGCTGCCAGCCTCCTGGGGTGGGTCATTCTTGCTGTCTCCAGCCACGTTACCACGACGGATGTCCTTCACAGACACGTTCTTCACGTTGAAGCCAACGTTGTCACCAGGGGTTGCCTCAGGGAGGGACTCGTGGTGCATCTCCACAGACTTGACCTCAGTTGTCACGTTGACGGGGGCAAAGGTCACAACCATACCAGGCTTGAGAACACCAGTCTCCACACGGCCCACAGGTACAGTTCCAATACCTGAAGATAATAAATGGCAAGTGAGTTGGGTGAAAAATGGGATAAGACAACTTGTACATCCAACAAGCAACAATACAAACCTCCGATTTTGTAGACATCCTGCAGGGGCAGACGGAGAGGCTTGTCGGTGGGGCGGGATGGGGGCAGGATGGCGTCCAGGGCATCAAGGAGGGTAGTTCCACTGGCATTTCCCTCCTTACGCTCGATCTTCCATCCCTTGAACCATCCCATCTACAAAAGAGAAAAGCCTAAGTTAGCCTGTTGACCTAGTTCAAAATAAACAAATGGAAGCATATTGGGTTTATTAACTCACGTTTGTGCTGGGCTCCAGCATGTTGTCTCCGTGCCATCCAGAAATTGGGACGAAAGCGACGGCAGCAGGGTTGTAGCCAATCTTCTTGATGTAAGCACTGACTTCCTTGGTGATCTCCTCAAAACGAGCCTGGCTGTATGGGGGCTCGGTGGAGTCCATCTTGTTGACTCCAACGATAAGCTGCTTCACTCCCAGGGTGAAGGCCAGGAGGGCATGCTCACGGGTCTGTCCGTTCTTGGAGATACCAGCCTCGAACTCACCAACACCACCAGCAACGATCAGCACAGCACAGTCAGCCTAAAGAAGAAGAAGAAGAAAAAAGAAAACTTAAGTTGATGGTTACAGTCTCATTCAAGTTATGAGAACAGCAACTCGAGCTAGACACATACCTGTGAGGTACCAGTGATCATGTTCTTGATGAAATCTCTGTGTCCAGGGGCATCAATGATGGTGATGTAGTACTTGCTGGTCTCAAACTTCCAGAGAGCAATGTCAATGGTGATACCACGCTCACGCTCAGCCTTCAGTTTGTCCAGCACCCAGGCGTACTTGAAGGAGCCTTTGCCCATCTATTTTATATAAAAAAATAAAAACAAACAAACAAAAAAAAAAAGTTAGAATTGACAATTAAAGGTAATCCGTTACAATAAGGAAAGTTATACTATATAATAGCTGTTCATTGTAAACCTGAAATTAAACCAAATCAAAAACACTTAGAGGCATAGTGAACAAATCCTTAATATTTGTATAATTCATAGAAAAAATCTCACATTAAAGTTACATTACCGGATTCATTAGAAAAAAATGGGGAAAAATAATTTAGTTATTAAAAGGCCTCAAAACACTGGTTTCCATAAGCAGCAGTGGGCGCCATTACAGCCTTGTTACGTCATGGAGCCTGCGTAAGCCCCACCCACCCCCACACCCAGCCGGCTCAAGCCCACTAACGCGTGCTTCAGGCGCCATCTTGGCTCAAGTGAGTCAGAACTTCATTTGGATATAAAACCGTAAAGCACTCACCTCAGCGGCTTCCTTCTCGAACTTCTCGATTGTTCTCTTGTCGATACCTCCGCATTTGTAGATCAGATGGCCGGTGGTGGTTGACTTTCCAGAGTCGACGTGGCCGATAACCACGATGTTAATGTGGGTCTTTTCCTTTCCCATGATTCCTTAAGTTTCTGTCAAAGATAGTTCAGCATCATTACTCATCGAAGTCGGTGTGATTAACACGTGGCGTGTTGGGTGCTGAGGGAGTAATGAGGCCTGGGAGTCAGGGTGAGGAGGCGCGAGCGCCGGGGCCTGTAGGCCGGACACACGCCAGCAGCGACACGTGTTTAGAGCCACGTAAGATTAAGTTGTATAAAAATCACACAGTTTGACAAACAAGGAAACGTAATAAAAGTGACGTCCATAAGATGATTTTTTGGACTATTTAAAGAGTGGGAAGAGGATAAACACTTCCACACAGGCCTGACAGACTCCTGACTCCCAGCCTTTGTTCTGAACCCGGTTCAGCAGCCATTGTTCAGCTCAAATATCTGAGCCAAAAACAACTGAGAACCAGTTTTAGGAGTCAGATCCAAGAGGAAAAAGGCTAAACAGCACTAAACACTTCTCTTTTCAAAGACATTTTAACAAACTTATTCAACATTCCAACAGTCCATCTTTTCATACATACAAAAAAAACTGAAGCCAATAACATCAGAAAAAATGACAAAACACACACAAAAGCCAGAATAATCACTAATATTATTATTATTTTAGTAAAATTAACCATTTCAGAACACCACAATGAAGCAAGGCCACTTACCAAGGGTTGGCGATTAGTCCGCAGCAGCTGCTCCCCTTTGCCAGGTTAACAGAAAGAGACCGAAAAATGCCGTGGACTCGGAATTTATATGTAAGTAGGCGGTCGAGTTTCCTCCCCTCCTCCCGCACTGACCCGCAAATCACACGCATTTCACAGCAAAATCTCCCCGCCTCGGCCCCGTGACGTCATCACTGTGCTTCACGGATTCCGGGCTTGTGACTCCCGGACAAGTTCAAGCTTTTGCCTGTAACATCCAAATAATAATTATATTATTTAAGTGGATGCTCTTATGCTTGCTTCCCTCCATTTTTTTATATATAATTTTTTTATATATCTGTTTTTAATGCAAGAATGAAACAGTTGCTAATGTGACATGTAGACTGAGTCAGTAACATGAGTCTGAACGTTTTCACATTTTCACATACAATATGTAAAAGTAGGAGTCTGAATGGTTCATAAATTAGCTCATAGCTTTCTAAATAAGACTTAATGCTCTTAGACATTATCCCTAGTTATGAGTTATGGAGCCTGTGTAGGGTGCAGTGACATGTTTAGACTGTGCTCCATGTCAAAGCAGCACACGTGACTGTGCTTTAAGGGATGAGCCTATATACAGGCTTGAGCAGCTTCAAGTGTACTGTGTGTTTAGTTAAACATATATGATCACTTTTTAATAATGTTTTTTGCAATTTAAATAATCTAAAAAATAATGCAAAGTATTTTTTTTTTATTTGTCCCTTGCACAGTACTGTAAGGTATTGTACTGTAATGCAGTTATTTTACTGAATCTATACCTGCATACCAAAGGTTTACAGATATTCGGTGAAGTGATGAAACTGCTTGAATGTACATTGTATTCACAGATATTTACATCAGAAACACTTGGCTGATAATAGGAGATGAATCACCATTGTCTACCCCAGGTCTCCACCCAAAGGCTCACCTATTCACATTCAAACGTAATCTGCAGACAGGGCACTGTGGGGGTTCTCCTCAATCAATACACTTTATTCACTCAACCCCCAAACTGATTATGTTTTGCTTCAAGATTATATTTTACTATATGGATATCTGTTTAGAATTTTGGTTATGTAAAGATATTTTCATGTTACCAAGCTCCAACATATTAGCCTTCAGGTCCCAGGCTATGCTGAGTGCCTTATAGTCTCCATCACTTTTAAATGGACCTATTTCAAGCAGCTGGCATCCCTCTGAGCCTCCTCTCAACTCTCTTTTGCTTCCCGACTTCAACAGACCTACCACCACCTGCTTCTTTCAGTCAGACACCGATTGAGCAGATATACACACATGCGTGCACACACACGCACACACTGTCTCATACACTCCAGGCCCGTACAGTGGCACTGTGAAGGCAGCAAACATTCCTCCATAGGGGCAGAGAATATAACTTCTATTGTTGTTGCTAGCAAGTGATAAATTATTGATACAACTCTTGTTATATTTGAGCAAAGTCGCAGATGTTTGGTTATTAGATGATATATTTTTAAGATCGCTGGAAAATCTGAACATTGCAGAGTAATCTATGAAGAATTTAATATTTTCAAACCAGGCATGACATGAAACCTATTGAAAGACGTTTTTACACTGATATATTCACAACACAAGAACACTTAATTTGTTAATTACTTTGAATGATCTGGAAATGTATGAAAGCTTGTCTAAACAAATAGAACCAAAACAGAACCAAACAGAACCAAAAAACTGTTACTCTGATTTACAGACAGCTGACATCTGAAATGCCCAACTATGAAACAACAAAACAACCTCCTAACGCTTTGAACTAGTTAGAGCATGTATGCAAAGTCCTAACTGTGAATATATTTAAAATGCAAACTTGTGCAAATTCTGTTTCTTGCTGTGTGATAATACTATAAGAGCTTAACTGAATATAGTAGCTTTTCTAGTTTTCCCAAAATGTTACGACAACATAGAGTACATCAGGAGAGGCAACAGTTAGAGGCATGTATGAATTAAATGTCGTAAAAGGCGAGACTTGTCACCCAACCAGAGGAACCAGATCTCTTCATGTTCTGAAAGTTTACTCAGAGGAACAGTCATACACTCGGCAAAGCAGAATTTAATGAAACACCAAATACTACCAAACACACCTAAATAACATTACAAATAGTGATAAAATATTACTACTTAGTGTGAAAACCTGTAAATAGGAAATGGTGTGTGTGTGTGTGTGTGTGTGTGTGTGTGTGTGTGTGTGTGTGCGCGCGTGTGCACATGTTTGTGTGTCTGTGTGTGAGAGAGAGATAGAGAGAGAGAGTAGCACTCACACAAAATATAACCCCCGGGCTCTGTTTCCATAAACAAAACAATTATTTCTATATGTTGTATATGTTTTTTTTTTTTTTTTATAACTAACTATTGTACACGTCTCATGTTATCTTTTCCATCCTTTCACCAGGAACTTTATGAACCATGATTAGTCATTCAGTGTATGTTTTTGTGCTTGATTAAGTCTAGGCTCCTGCAGAGCTTCACTTTTCAGGCATTAAGTAAAGTAACATTTACTTTAGGAGTTAATTTCAGTTCTAACTAATCTATATGATAATGAGGTCCTGAGGGCATTCTGAGGCACAGATATCAGTTAAGTGTGTAGGACAGAGTATAAAAGAAAAGAGTTAAATAGGGTGGCCTGAAAGGGCAGTCATATGATTGGCACTGATAAGAATTTATCACAGAAGTAGAGAGCTAAAGCAGACACATAAACGATTAATATGCTGTAGTTGAAACAGCTGTTGAAACAAAAGTTGCTGTCCCGTCCTCTGCCTTCCACTTTCTCTACTTCTCACAGATGAGTAAGAAAGTGAGTCTGCAAATGCTCCCAGTCTCTTCACATTCACACTGTGTCGCTAGTGTGTCCCACCCTCCCTTCTGCTGCAAGACGCTAAAGTTTATCTAACCTTTGTCACCAATTGGCTTCTTTTACCAGCACTGAAAAACAGACCTTATTCTCAACCAACCTGTCTGCAAAGCTAATGTCCTGTTCATTTAAATTATGGGGAAAAGTGTTTCTATTCATACTGCCATAGTATACTCCACTGTAAACTTTGACCATTTGACTGGCATGCAGGAGGAAACATGGAGCTCTGGATCTGGGTCAAGTGCTGGCAGGGTTTCAGTGTTGAGTCATGCATTTGGAGAGGAAGGGACTCAACCTTCTATTTCCTCCAGCACATACACACAGAGCAGGCCCGGTTAAACATCTGAAAGTTTATTATTAAAACATTTAATGTTTAGAATCAACAATCTCATTCGTTTTAAATCAGTCTAGGATTGAAAAGAACCTAAAAAAAATGTGTTGTACATTTTGGCAAGTGACAAATATGTTTTTGTCAAGTTAGTTATGCAATTTGCCCCACTGTTAGTAAGATAACAAGAAACAACCATCTGAAGCAGTTATAAAACCAGTCTTACTAACACCTCAGATCAGAGCCAAAGAGGCTACAAAGAGAATGAAATCACAAAGCTTTACATGGTAGGACAATTCCAGTTGCCCAACCACACCCTCCCCTGCCTAAAAGCTAGAAGCCAAATGCTCACACTTGCTAATTTATTCACACATTCAACTGAGCGTTAAGGTGTGATCTCTGAGGGTGGTACCACTCACTTGCATATGTGAGCACCCTAGGGATCTGTCTGAGAACCTGAGAATGCAAATAAGTCCTACACATGTGTAAAAGGAACTCTTTTGGTGTAAATCACGGCACCCCACAAGAAAAGTCAAAAGCTGCTTAATTGTATTACTAAATAAATAAAGTAGACACACAGTTATATTAATTTACTCTTTCCAGTATTCCACAGTTTTGTCTGATCAAGAGCTTTTGGGAAAAAAATAAATAAATGTATATGCGGGGTAAAATAAAAACTAAATGTCAATGGGATTAATGAGTTCTCTGAATACAGAAAAAAAACAGAAAGAAAGAAAGAAAGAAAGAAAGAAAGAAAGAAAGAGGTACTCCAGGAACCTGTGCTCTAAAATATAAATACTGTGTCAACCATTTACATAAACATTAGGTCTTACAGTATTACTTGCAGTATTATTACTTAAAACTTCATGCATTTCATATCATATGATTAATTTCAAAAAGACATCTTGTCTAGTACAGTATGTCTCACATTTTGTGGTTATGCATCCCCTGCTACAATTTAACTAAACAATTAACAATTTAATTTTACCAGTAGAGCAAATATATTATTTTATGAAAGTGATTATTTCCATTAATCAGTCATTTACATCTCACGTCTCAAGGTTCAAGGTTCAAGGTTCTTTATTTGTCACATTCATATTACATACATGTGATGTAATGTAGTGAAATGTTTTTCCTTAGTGCTTCGTCCCACAGTACAACAATGATACATAACAAAAAAAAAAAAAAAATAATTCAAAAAAAAATATATATATATATATATATATTATAATATACTCAAGAGAGTATAAAATTCAAAACCATCATATTAGGTATTCAAAAGTCAGCATTACTAGTATTAATAATGCTTTCTATTAATATATTCCAATTTGAATATACACCAGATGAAAATATAAATAATGAAAACCACAGCTATATCAGTCAGAAAATCCACTTAACATGGGATATACAATTACAAAAAGCAGGATATAGAGTCTGAAATACTTTCAGCCAGAAAAGAATTCTCCTAAAGATTGTAATGTCTCTATATAAACCTGAATTTAGTATATTGTTGGTCCATACAGATGTAACAGATCAGCAGCCAAGGGGAATTAAAGCAGCGATGGGCCTATGGGGAAAACTCGGGTAAGTACCATGTGTGAGAGGTACACAACTATGCATGTGATTGTAAAGGATTTTAACCTTTAAAGGTTCTGTGTAGACTCATACACTTTCTATCAGAAATTATTATAAGTAGAAACATCTTATCAATTACAGTACACATACAAAATTAAACAGAATGAAATCATGCACACTGTACAGTGAGGATCATGATAGGTAGCTGGAAACTGAATGCTTTCTATAAGTTTAGTTTAACTATTAGGAAGAAATGTTAGAACTTGTTTTTATTCAATGCCACAAGAAGAAGATGTATTGAACATAGTCACATTATTTAAAATATTAATGCTGCCAGAAACAATTTCTCACACAAAATTCTGTTCTTCTCAAACATTACATGTTTTCAGTGCTTTTTTTGTTTTTAGTTTGTTCCAAAAGGTTTAAGTATAATTCAATGTCATTTATAAAATGTAGAAAATTTGTTTTACAAAGATCCCATTTCTTTTTGTGTATATGGTATTTACCTAATAAAATAAGCAACTGCACAATGTATTGTTATTTACCTTCCGAAATGTCATTTTGAAAATAAAAAGCACATCAAATACATCAATTTCTATCACGCATCCCAGTTTTCTGTTTATAAAAATTCTTAAAACCTTCCAAAATAATCTTGAGTACATACAATGATAAAACAAATGCATCATCGTTTCACAAGTATATGAAATGTTGAGTTTAAATCCCTTTTGCCCAATAGGCCTATACTTTACCAGATAAAGAAGAACAACAAAAAAAATCTTGCTGCAGGAAATAAAACAGAACAAAAAGCATTTCTTATGACCTTATTGCTACAATGATGTTTTAAAACATCAACATTCTCCATATATGCTATTCACAAATGTCATCAATGTTGATTTCCACTGAATTAGAGTTCCTTAAAAGTAACATGGCACTCTTTCGAACTGCGTCAAGAACAAAAGCGAAATCTCTTGATTTAACTGGTAATTTTTTTAAAAAGAAATTAATATATATGACAACAAATAGCCATTCAATTCATTCAACTGCCTTACTAAAGTAATCCCTTCATTGAAACAAGTATGATAGAACAGTGATTTGCTTTTAAATAGTACATCTTTGTTGTTCCATATGAAATAACTGTGTGGCGAGAAATTGTGTTTGTAGATCAAATTCCACGCTAGTAGGGCTTGTTTGGGGAAAAGAACCTTTAAAAAAATAATAAAATTAAAAAATACAGAACAATTCAACAAGTTCTCAAGACCTTTGACATAAACAGTTCAAATACAAATTAGCAAAAGCAGTAACAAAATAAAACACATTTAAAGGGCATCACAAACACATTAAATTAATTTAACAAAGACAGTTTTTCAGGCTTTTTTGTTTTATGAAAACTTTATAGATTGAAAATAAATTTCAAGGAGTGTTTGGAAATAAGAAAAAAGGCTTTTATATTATCAAAGTAAGTGGCGTGAATCATTAAAACCGGGACGTTGCCGGGTAGGACAGTGACGTGTACTGACGTATTTTTCCTGCGACGAGCTTTTTCTCGATGTGAATTTCGGCTCTTTTCAATGAGTCAGATCTTTTGGCTCAGCTGACAATAAGAGCCGACTCTTTCGGCTCCCAAAACGGCTCATTTTTCTTTTCTAAATAGGCGATAGTTTGTCCAGTGATTGTTCTTCAGTGACGAACTATATCTGGAATTGTTTCACATCTTATTTTACCTTCTAATGAACTGATGTACACAGAGTTTAGCATGCTGCCTCATACACACACCTGAGAGTCATCCACACACCTCACCATGGAAGCATTTTGATTCAGTTACAATGTAATTAAAGGAAGAGTAAAAAAATATATATAAAAACCCTCAAAAGGCTCATATACAGTATGCGAATCGGCTATCAGTGGATATCTAAAATAGCCGGCTCAAAGAGTCGACTCTTTCGTGCACGACACATCACTATTTGGGTCGGGTGTTTAAAACGTAGGCCAAAAACAAATAGCGATTTATCGTCAGTTACTGTAAAAGAAAATGTCTGGAAACTGGAAGGATTCAGAAACGAAGGAGCTGCTGTCTATCCGCTCAGAGGAAGAAATCATTCGGCAGCTAAACGGCACTGTTCGGGATGCAGTGGTGTATGAGAAAATCACTCAGAAACTCAAAGAGCGCGGGGTTTTACGAGAAAAGACGCAGGTCATAAATAAACTGAAAACTCTCCGGAAGAAGTTTCACCAAATTAACCAACGCAGCAGCCAACTGGGAAAGTCAGACTGGCCCTATTTCGATATGTGCCACTACATATGGGGAGGTGGACGTTCCGCCAACCCTGTGGCTCTGCTTAGTCCTTTAGAGCCCTTTCCCTCGGAGAATGATGCTGAAGCCGCTCTGAGCGATACAGACATCCTGAAGACTGAGGTGTGCACAGAATTTGTGCCCCTAAGTCCAGCAGGTGGGTTTATTTTCCCTTATAACTGATTATTTCAGCTTTAAAGTTACTTCTAATAATTGTGTGTACAAGACAAATCTAACACAGACATCTATCTTCAGACACATCCCAGGCAGCAATCTGTTATTATTATTATTATTATTATTATTATTATTATTATTAGGCAACATTATGACAAGGTTTCTTTCTTGACAATGAGTCTTAAATGATTAACAGCATAGAATTAGCAAAGACACAAGGCATGGTTAACTGGCATAAGGACATTAAGCCCATTCTAATTAATCACTTAAAATGATTATTATTACTTTCAGTTTAATAATTATGTTTCAGTTAAAGGGGAGGTTGGGGGGGGGGGGTCATGATGGCTTAGTCTTTAGCACTGTTGCCTTGCAGCTCAGGGGTTCGAATCCCGCCTGCGTATGCAGAGCTTGCGTGTTCTCTCCCTGCCTCAAGGGGGGTTCCTCCAGGTACTCCGGTTTCCTCCTCCAGTCCAGAGACCTGTATTATAGGCTGTCTGGCATTTCCAAATTGTTTGGAGTGTGTGTGCGATTGTGCCCTGCAATGGGATGGCACCCTGTCCAGGGTGTCTTGTGCCCCGAGATCCCAGGGATAGGCTCCAGGCTCCCCTCGACCCTGTGTAGAATAAGCATTATTTGGGTAACAGGGTTCTACTTTAAAAGTGACACTTGATATTACAGGGTTGAGTGAATGCTGTGGGAAACAACTAAAATGTATATTTTACATAACCTTTAATTTATGACTCATGGAAAAGGATGTTTCAAGCATTCACTGTTAAACAAATTTACACATTAATGACTGTTTACACATTTACTGATTATTTTTCATGTAGATTTAATTAATGTTTAAGTGATTTATTTGAAACATGTACATATGTTGTTGTAAAGGACACCTTACCCATGTTTAAATGTTTAAATTATTTTTATGTACATGTTCTTCTTCTTGGAGGATAAACATCATACTTTTTGCACACTGTTATAACCTGCATCTGAGTGTAACTGCACTGTTATAACCTGCATCTGAGTGTAACTGCACTGTTATAACCTGCAACTGAGTGTATCTGCACTGTTATAACCTGCATCTGAGTGTATCTGGTTCTCTCCCATTTTGCACATAATCCATTTTTCTGTTCTTTTCAGTTTTTGTTTATTTGTATAGTTGTTTATTTTTAATTATTTAAATACTTTTTGCTGCTGTATTGACCTTTCTTATATGCCTGTTGTCTGCTGCTGTAACACTGGAATTTCCCACCTGAGATTGATAAAGTGTTATCTTGTCTTTTATCTTATATTTGTAAGTGTAATATTACTGCACCACAATTGGCACCCCAATCATGGAATCAGACTCATACAGTGTAGTCAGTGTTGATGTGTAATGACATTTGCTCTTTTATTTTATTTTATTATTTTTTTTTTTTTACAGAATCTCCTCTATCTCCTCAGTCACCACCAAATAAAAGTGCCAAGAAAGTATCACGGGGGGAACAAATGGTGAAGGACATGAAAGAGTTTTTCACTGAAATGGACAGAGACTTTGAAGAAAGGGAGCGCCTTCGTCTCCTGGAGCAGAGGCAGTATGAAGAGTGCTTAAGGAAGGAGGCAAAAGAGGAAGAGAGAGAAGAGCGGGCCAGGCAAATGGCCATGTTTAAAGAATTACTGGAATCTCAAAATAATCTGCTAAGAGAACTCTTGTGGCGAATCCCATCATCAACATCACAGTGGCTTACCCCATCTAAAAATAATGGTGAACCTGAAGCCACTTTAAGTGTTGCAAACATCCCAGAGACCAATGAGTGCACAAAATGTGTACCTAATAGTCATGCAGGTGAGTTTGAGCTTGCTAGCTACACTTACGTTTAACACTACAGTCACTCTTAACACTAGTGTCCATAACGCTAGATGCATAAATCAACTGACTAATGGGATTTTGCTGTGTCTGTTTACAGAATCTCCTCAATCACCACCAAACAAAAGGTTGAAGAAAGTATCACAGGAGGAACAAATCGCAAAGGACATGAAAGAGTGCTTTGCAGAAATTGCCAGAACCTTGGAAGAGAGGGAACGGCTTCGTCTCCTGGAGCAGAGGCAACATGAAGAGCGCTTAAGAAAGGAGGCAAAGGAAGAAGCACGAGAAGAACGGGCCAGGCAAATGGCCATGTTTAAAGAGTTGCAGGAGTCTCAGAATGGCCTAGTAAAGGAACTCCTGAGGTGTATGCCTTCACCAACATTGCAGCAGTTAAACTCCACTAAGTACTGGCTCTCAAGCAATCAATCTAGGTTCAGTAAAGACACTGCTGGAAAAGGTAATGTACAAAACGCCTCAGAAAAAGACATGATTTTTAATCCATCTTCATCCACATCCTTCACGGAGTAATAACCAGGAAGATTTTTTTTTTTTTAATAATTTTTGTACATTGTGTTTATTTATTTGCTGTGTTAATAGAGATGTGTCTAATGCAGCTTGTTACTGCTCTTTATGAAGAGTCCGAACAGTCTGAACCCAGCTCAATTTGTTTTATGGTAAACACTTAATGCAAGTAGTTTTCACGTTTTCTACTGCACTTTCTGTAAGTATTTATGCACAACTTGTACTCACTTGCACATTTACTTAATGATTTCATCCAAGAAGACAGTAAATATTTTAAAAATATTTAAAAACAACTGGTGTCATTTATCCTTTATCATTGCTATTTTAAAACAAGTGGTGGCTTCAAACAAGCATTTCTTTAGCCAGTGACAGATTTATGACACTGCCAGCGGAAACACAGTGAATGTGTGAACAGCTCTATTAAAATATATATATTTTTTAAATAAATAATTTGATCTTGACTGTAGGTCTATGGACAGTAGACTTTTAACTGCACATACATGCATTAGAAAGAACAGTAATTTTTACAAATGCCCTATAAATAAACAGTTTTGAGAATTGCCTTTGTGTTGTGTGTGTTATAACCTGAGATACTGCTACACTGTTGAATGCTCGAATCTGATTGGTCAGCACATGTTGATTCATTTTTTAAAGCGGTACGGCTCGGACAGACTGGAAGGTTTATATTAAAGTGCTCATTGTGCTGTTGTTTTTATAGTAAGCGTTTACAGAGGGATGATCCAAATAAACAGAATTAAAAAAAAAAACATGTAATGGTTGATAGTCGTGGACAGTTTTGGAAGGGCTCTTCAGTGTCAGTGCTTTTTAACATTCAGACGTACTGTAAGTTTCTTGACACAGGAAAGTCTTCGAGACTGAGGGATTTGGTTTCTTGCCAACATGTCAATCTGCATTTCTTTTGTCTTAATAACTTCAAGAGAAAGAAAAAGCTGCTGGTGAGAGAGCGATTTGTTTAGAGCTTTTATAAGTGATAATGTAAGGAGCTAATTTGTAGATCTTTAGTAAAAAATGAATTGTCGGAACTTACTGTGGTACAAGAGGAATAAAGAACTTCAGTATGTGCTGTGGGTGGCGCTTGAGCTCGTTTTACTGTCTGTTTGAAGTTTCTGTGCATGTTCTCCTGGTGTCCATGTGGGTCTCTTTCAGGTTCTCTGATTTCCTCCCACCTCCCAAAACATTCTAGTAGGTTGTTAAACTAAATTGTTCCTAGGAATAAATAAGTGTGTAATGAGCTTACACAGCGACTTATTGGTACAGTGTCACAACAGAATTCAGTTTACACACATTTCCTCAACTTTCTTTTAACATTTCTAATTAGGCAAATGAGAATGCTTTCCTAAGACTCTTCCATAGACATATAAGCATTCCTCACTTTTTGTGGCCACCCATTTGTTAAAAAAATGCTGTAGAAAAAAGGAGTAAAAGTACTAGCAGTAAATAGACTGGCAGTACTAGTATATTTAGTTATGTTATTCAGTAACAGTATAATGGTGTTTATGCAGTTGTTGCACGATGTACAGTACTGTGCAAAAGTCTTAGGCACCACATTTTTTTCAGTACAAACTTTGTTACAGATTTTTATTTTATGACTTCTACATTATTGATTCAGTACAAAAACATTTTAGATTTCCAAACATTAGTTTTCCAGC
>CM074967.1:11591555-11637983 GCA_037577455.1 Pangasius macronema | reverse complement strand
CTCTTCATCTTTCACAACTCTTTTAATTATTTTATCAAAATAAACCCCACTTGCTTCCCTTGTTTCACTCAAACCGGTCTGATCATGTGACGTAGGCTGGCTCTGAACAACAGCAGCAATTACAACAGGCTTGCAATCTCATTTTTTAAAACTTTTGGTTAATTATGCTCTTTTAAAAATTACCAACGTACATGGAAATCTGTTGTATAACTTCAAAACACCTCATGAGATTCTTGCTGTATGCACAGAATGAACAGGTGAACTATAATTATGCCATGAACCCTCACATACTGAATATTTAACACTTTCATACTTTCTGCCTGATACAATTAACTTTTTCTATATGTTTAACAAAAATTAAAAACCTAATCAAGGCATCTAGGTAGCCATTATAGTAAACAAATTAATATAGGCTCACAGCATGTTTGTTCCTTAATAAATTGTTCCTTAATTATCTTTTAGAAATTTACATTTACCACAAGGCATGATGCATTGCAATTGACAAATATTAAAGCTGTTACATATAAAAAAAAGGATTAAAATAACCATAAAAAAAAATGCAACAGTAACAAAAATTTAAAAATCAACACAAAATCAAACGTTTCTATGAATTGGATGTAAGAAATACAACTGGCAAATGTTTTGGATAACAAATTTACAGTCCTATGTAACTCCAATATATTTCAGTGTTATAATTATTGCATACACTGGCTTAAAACATTTACATATTAAACAGTGTAAAAACATCGGAGAGTTAAAAAAAAGTATAAGTTCCTATAAATGTATACAAATTCTTGAATAAACAAAATGGTTTGAAAAAGTACACATTGTAAAGGTGGTGCTGGTGATTCATGAAGTGCGATTTTCTATAAAGTCGAATAAAGTAGAGACATTCCAGTATTCAGTTATTCCCATGGAATGGTCCTTATTTTCAGACAAACCTTGACCACATTACTGATTAGACAAACATCAAGTATATAAAAAAACGTATTGTTTTCCCTTATTACGTTCTTTTTTCATGTATTATATTAAGAACATAAAATAATAAAAGTAATTTATGTGTAATAAAAGAAATTAATTATGTGTTCAAGTAAATAATTTGCATAGCATCCTTTTCAGAACAAGTTTAGTGCTTTCCTTCTGTCTCTGTGTCTGAAGGGTTCTCCCTTATTGCCCAAGTTTGGATCTTTCCAGTGCCAAACAGGACGTAGTATAAGGCTCCAAATACGCTCACTCCTGCTGACAAATAGAAGACCTTCCTCCAGCCCATCAGAGTATACTTTAAGGAGAAAGGAGCATTGTAAGGAAAGGAGTTTGTAACAATGTGGTGTGTTATAAGTCTAAGGATTGTTTATAAAATGTATGTAATAGAAGCTCACATCTTTGGCAAGTTGACCCACTGCAATTGGTGCAAGTACTCCTGGGATAGTGCCAAAAGTGTTGGTGATCCCAAGCAGTATGCCGGCATACCTGAGCACATGGGATATTGAGAAAAGAAGGAAGAAGACAGCAAGCTTGTTAAAAAAATTCCTGCAATCAATGTATAGATACTGTATATATACAGTACTGTGCAAACAGCAGTGCAGTACATGTAGATGCAAAATTAAAGTTTAATATTACAAATAATATATTTACAGATTTCATACTGGTCTTACTGTTGAAGACCTCTGTGTAATTTTTGAACAATAACAATAACGAGCAATAATGATGGGGAAAATGTTTTTAACAGAAAAATCACACACAAGGTCCACACAAGGCATAAATAAGTGGCTGCTTGACCGAAAATGGAATTAATGTAGTGAATATTTTCCCATCATTACTGATTGCCACCAAATAATTAACATATAATTATGGAATGGCATATTTCTACGCATATGAAACAGAGGTCAAGGATTGGAACAGGGAAGCCTGTGATATCAGAAGATCCTAGTGCCCATACTGAGGAGCAATATCGATCTGGTTAATGAAGACTCCAGCTGCACTGATGCCCCCGAGAGTGGTGGATAGAGTGAGAAAGGTAACAGCCAGAATGCCACTGCACCCAGAGAATCCAACAGCTACCAGGAGTCCCGCTGGAATGAGCAAACCTGTAGAAACACAAAGATCCATAAATCCAGCGTCACTCAGAAGAGGATGAGGTCCCTTTTGAGTCTGGCTCCTCTCAAGGTTTCTTCCTCATGTCATCTCATAGAGTTTTTCCTTTACATTGTCACTTACATCATCCGGATTTCTGTAAAGCTGCTTTGTGATAATATCTATTGTTTAAAGTGCTATGCAATTACAATTAAACTGAATATTGTTTTTTTTTTCACCAAAGTTAAGAGGATATATCCATCTCATGATAACTGAAACCGACCTCAATCGCTTTCACTAACCTGCAAAAGTGAAGATTTTGCGGACAGCCGTTACACTCAGTATCTCCCTCTCCAAAAGTTTGTCCGCGAACACACCTGAGAGCAGGGAGAACAACCAGCCACCCAAGTAGGGTATCGCTGACAGGAAGGCGTTCTACACACGGAGTAAGAGAATGTCAGATGACATGTCTTCATCTCATGAGTAGTGCTTGTTTGCCCATTTGTGGTTGAGATATTCATAGATATTATTTGTATGTGCATAGCGTATTAGTATAGTATTTGTATTTATGCATAGTGCTCTAAGAAACTGTGGTCAGTGGGCTAAAACCTTTAAGTCTAACCTGGCGCAGGTCAAAGTGCAGCACTGTGTCCATGAAAGTAGGCAGTGAGGTAAGCAGAGTATAGTAAGACCAGTTAGAGCACATCTGTGTGATGATGATGGCCCAGAGAGGGCCTGAGCGCACCATGGATAGCAGCGGCACTGACCAACCATGGGAGCCTCCCTGTACATTAGAGGAACGAACACGATAAAATTACACTCAGCGTCTTATTATTATTATTATTACTACTTTACAATAGGTAGTAGTATTTACATTGGTTTAAATATTTATCAAATATGTAAACAAACCACAGCATCTACTTACATTGCCAAGCTTAGCAACTGAGAAGGGTCAAATTATACTCAGTGAGTATAATTTCTGACATGTACAGAGCAAAAATATTCAACTCTTTTGTCTGTCACTCACTCATTATTCACTGACAATCACTTAATACCTCTGATCCTATAGAGTTGATAATGTATTCCCTTTCTTGGTCACTTATTCTTGGATGTGCGTGAGGTTCATCTGACACCATGAGGAACCACAGTACTGCCCAAAGACATCCTGCTCCCCCTGGTGGCAAAATGTAAGAACAGAGACCAATTGCCATGTCAGTGATGACTAAAATTATGTCAAAAAGATTTTTCAGTGTACCTCCAAACCAAATTGCATTGTAAAATATGTGTATTTGTAAATGCATGACAAGCCGTTTAACTTACTGCACACTTTAATGCATATCACACAAGACGTTTGAAAATAACTTTTAAATGTTATTTAAGCAATTGTGCATATTTTACAAACCCGAGTCTTTAATCGGGATTAGTTAAAAGTGAAGATATTAGCGTTAGCTAATTACCACAGCAGTAGAAGACTGCAGGCCAGCCCAGACTGTGACATATGAAGCCTGTGAGAGGGAAAGCAATGAAAGCACCAAAATTTCCTCCTGCTCCTGAGATAGTCATCAGACGAGCTCTTTCCAATGGAGGGGCCCAGCAGGCCCACATAGCCATCATAGCAGGGAATGTCACACCCTAATCACACAAAACACATCTTTGTCCAGGCTTGATCAGTGGTATTGTATGAAAATGAATTGTGAACATGTGATTATTTAAATAAAAATACATTTTAACGTGTCCTCACCTCTCCAAAACCCTCCAGGGCCCTTAGAGCAAACAGCCAGTTTACCCCGAGCTCAGCAGCCAGAGGAGTGAGGATGGTGAGGACTGCTGTACACAAAACTCCTCCTCCCAGGAACTTACTCCCACCACAGCGACCTGACAGGTAGCCCCCAGGGATCTGGGTGAAAAGGTACCCAAAGAAGAACGCACCCAGCAGCACTCCCTGAGTCTGAGGATTCCATGGGTACCTTGGTACCTGACAGAAATGAGACAAGGAAGTGCAAAGTAGACCGTTATATATACAGAAACCTAGGAAGTGCAGTGTGGCTTGTAAGCAAAATAATCCATCATTGACATTTCTCTTTACATATATGCTGTGGCTGGGAGAGTGGACTAAAGCATTCACCCCATCTGGCTGATCAGGATTTTCAGTGCTGCTGTTGGAGGTAGTAGAAGATGCTGGGCATTCCTTTGATTCACTGGCATTGAACTGGGTACCAGTTGTATTGACCATGGCGACCATGGCGACACTGAGATTGACCCGGAGCCCGTACACCACAGCGAAGCCGAGGAACATCATGAAGGCCAGGTTGTATCGCGCAGAGCAGCACTGAGGATGCACTGTTACACACACGACTTCAATATCGCATTCAGAAAATACAAATTGTTTACAAGCAAACAAATGACATAGTAACTAATTTAGTATTTGGTAGATATTACTCATCTTTTAAAATCTGTGAGACCTTTTACAGACATACTTTGTTTAAAAATGGCTGTAATTCCTAAATGGTAAATGCCATATTTTTTTATTTTTGTTTTATTTCAAAGCCATTGTGGTGGTGTATAAAGACAAAATCACAAAAACTCTGTCATTGTCCAAATATTTCTGGACCTAACTGTATATGGATGTATATATGTATGTATGTATGTATGTATGCATTACAACTACCTGACATCTCAAACTTGATTAGTGGAGAAAAGAAATATATGTGCAGGTGTTACTGTACAATTGGGGCTGAACATGTATAAGTAAGATGGGTAACTAAAGCTGACACTCTTTTCCTGCACTACTAAGAAAGAAGAACTTGAGAACATGAAGAAATAATGATGTAAATCCTGCATTAGTATCAGTGACACATTTTTAACAGTGTTTTCTCAGTAGTAGAAAATGCACAAATTGGTAAAAAAAAAAAAAATAGTTCACAGGGGACAAACATGGCAACACTCGCTGCAGATGAATATTCTTTAAAACCAACATCAACAGACATTTCGGAAAAATCTACACAACCCCTAGAAATCAGAAACAAGTAGCCAGGATTTTCTACCATTAAATTTCCAGTGACAAAGATCAGCTAATGACTCAAATGCGCTCTGTGGCTTCAGATCATCCAAAAACAGGTCTAGGCCTAAATATGTTTAATCATATTTTACTATTTTACTATTGTACTTTACTACTCCAGGATGAAATCTAAGTTCAAATTAAACCATAATCCATAGAAGTATTCTTTATGTGCAAATCTTCAAATGAAATATAATTATATATAAATATTTACAAGAAACCAACCTGTAAATTTTTCTGCTTGTTTCTGCAGCAGTGGTGCTTCCTCGTCGTCCTGTTCCTCCACAGTCGAGGCAACAGAACATCCATCAGGTAGGGCCATGGTAAATGTTCAAATGCAACAATTTTACGTTGTGCTCATCAAACCATAGTGTCCACAAGTCCTGCATCAGAAAAAAATCCAGATAAAAAAGCCTACTATTGAACTCTGAACTTCAGAAAAAGCAATATCACTTTGAGAAACAGGTGCGTCTAAGTAGTAGTGCACACAGTTCAATAGTTCAGAGACAACAGCGTACGTTGTAATGATTTCCTATTTCACTTACCAAACTTACCAACCAGGCTGAGGTGTTTTTGTGGCTCGTCGCTGATCAGAACTGCTTTTAAAACTTTTTTCAGGGTTCACTTAGACACGTAGTCCTGTATGTGGAAGGAGAACTTACGTGTGTTATTATGACATCAGTAATGCAAAAGTACACCTTTACAGGTCTGTTTCAAGCTACACGATTCTGTCCTCATGTTATTACACTGAAACTGTAACATCCTGAAATGGGAACTGCTGCACTCACATCATTGTTTATGATATGGGGAATCACATGAATGCACAAATAAGCACATGTGACCAACTGTAGATCCCCAGAAATTAGGACTCAAGTCAAGTCAAGTCAAGTCACTTCATCTGTAAATACTGTTGGAACAATGGCTGTTATTAACTAATTTCTTTTCTATTAATGCTATCTGTAAACTGATTTCATTACACTGAACATTCAGTATGATCCCTTAATTCAGGTAAAAAAATTTCTTTTTAAGTAAATCTGACATTTTATAAGCTCCAGCCTTAACATAAAACGTTTAATATTATTTTCTTGTTATAACTGAATAATAATTCTCTCAAAATTAGATGGGATATAAATCTGAAGACATTTACTCCAGACAGTAAGCAGTCACATATTCTGGCCATATTCATCTCAAGCTTGATCAGACATATAAATGTCAATATTCACAATGCATATATTATTACAGTGTTATGCACTTACTACTTGAAGTCTGTATAACCAATTATACACCACAAAGCTTAAAAAAGCCATATCGGGTTCAAATTTCAGTTTTGTTTGATCATTTGTATAGTATAAAGTGTCAGAAAGAATATAATCGTATTATATTTTTCTTACCATAGAGTGTAAATGTTCAGTCAAAAGATGCTGGTGTTGAATAAGCGACTCTGCGCATTTTGTCGCGTCGTAAATAAATATTATTTTCTTATTTTTAAGCACATGCTACATTGTGAAACGTCCAGTTGGTTGTTATTGTGGTTAGTGGCTCATTAGAAACCGGCAGTGTATGTTCAATGTCGTAACTCTTCAACCAGCCACTGCTGGAAATCAAGGCGTACACAACCTGGATGAGGTGCTGAATGTGCGCAGCCGCTGCTCTGTGTGAACACACCTGCCGCTCTCCCGTTGCCCTGTTAGCGTGTCGGTCATGTGACTGGAGAAACAGGAAGAGTACGTAGCATTTTGCTCTGCGTAACACTTGAAGACTAACACATGTGGATTGACTGGACGTGATTCTTTCAGGTTTGCGTCTCTCAACCATGATCTAAAGTACTGATATTTTCCAGGGACAAGGCGAAGGCACACGGGTTTGTTTCAGTGCTGTCACGTGATTCATTGCCGCATTCAGGAAGTGAATTCGTAAGTATGAGTAGTTTTGCAGCTTTGCATTATCACGCGCGTTTACTAACTGTAAAGCTTGCTTAGTTAGAGTACTGATCTCATCGATAAAAAGTATGAAAAGGAAGGAAACTCTGATGGATTAAAAACTCAGTGTAGTGTTTGAATCGAAGCAAAAACTCCATGACAATTAATGACGTCATATAAATGTCTTGCCCTTATTTGTAGCTGGAAAAACATTACTCTTGAGAAGTCACGTGCTTTTCTGTTGCCATCTTGTGATCTCTGTAAATTGCTCAGTTGTGTTGTGTTCCTTTTCAGACTAAACATGGCATCTCTGCTGTTCTTTGGGTCACTGCTTTTACTCTCAGGAGCAGCTCAAGGGTCCAATAACTCCATCCCTCTGGTCATGTGGCATGGAATGGGTAAGACCACTACTGTATCCAGTATTAACTAATATTAACCTTATTAATATTAACATGATTTGCTATATCAGTTGTAAGTATTATATATATCAAATGCATATTGTAATGGAATGCATTAATCTGTTGTATTACANTAATGCATTAGTACACATTAACAAACTATGAACTTATGCATTAATACACTGCACACAGTTATGAACACTGGCATTCTTATTTGTTTCAGTGTTGACTCAGTACTAATAAGCTGGGCAGCACGGTGGTGCAACATTGCCTCCTTATAGCTCTAGGGTCCCTGGTTTGATCACAGGCTAGGGTTACTGTCTATGTTGAGTTTTGCATGTTATCGTGTGGGTTTCCTTTGGCTTCTATGGTTTCCTCCCACTATACAAAAATATGTAAGTGAGTGGATTGGTGAAGGTAAATTGCCCCAGGTGTAAGTGAGTGTGTGAGTAGTGCCCTGTGATGGACTGACGTTCCGTAGTGTCCCGGAGACAGGCTCCGAATCCCTTGCCAGGATAACGTGCTTACTGAAGATGAATGAATAAATGATCTAAAGATAAGACAAACGTTTATTAATCCCTCATGGGCAAATTAAAGGTCTCACAGTGGCATGATAGTAAGAATAAGACAAGTGAGGAAGAAAATAAATAAATATAAATATGACAATGGCAGTGTCAAACTGAAAACTGAGGTTTGTTCTATGTATGATTAAAATAAATCCACACAGATGGCATAAAGTGCAACAAAATTGATAATCAGCTGAAGTCAAATCAGGGAGTGTACCATTAAACCTTACACTTAAATTTCACAAATTAACCATGAAGAACATATTAATTAAGGCTTTATTGCATAAATGAAAGGTTTGTTTGCTTATTCATGCTTTAAACAATCACCAGTCAGTACAATACATTTTTTTAAATATATTATTACAGGGTGTTCATGCTTTGCTAATGTTAATTAATAATGTAAAGATTAGGGAAACGTATTATCTAGCCATGGGGGTCACAGTCCAGTGACTTCTGTGCCGGTCCCAAGCCCGGATAAATAGAGAGGGTTGCGTCNGTATTATCTGTAAACAGTAAACTGTAAAGTGTAAACCAATGAATAACAGACCTGGCACACAGACTATTTTCAATCTTGTTTGCATAGGGGATAACTGCTGCAACCCTCTGAGCATGGGCGGTATAAAGAAAATGGTGGAAGAGGAACTGCCTGGTATATACGTGCTGTCTCTCATGATTGGAAAGACTGTAGTAGAGGTACTCAGGTTCAGTGTCATGATGCATTTTTTTTGTTTTGAGTTTTTGTTTTTTATGTCAAAAAGGAACCAACACAGTTTTTTAAAGTTTTTTGTTTTGTTTTGCTCATTAATCTGTATTTCAGGACACAGAAAGTGGATTTTTTATGGATGTTAATGAGCAAGTGGCTTTTGCGTGTGATAAAATAGCACAGGACCCTAAACTGAAGGGAGGATACAATGCAATGGGCTTCTCTCAGGGCGCACAGTTTCTGTAAGTACTGTGATACTGGAGTCAATTCATGACGATCTGGACTGAGAAGAAAACACTCTGATTTTCTCTCTTTTTTGTACTTGTCTTTTTCTCAGACGTGCTGTGGCACAGAGATGTCCTTACCCTCCAATGAAGAATCTCATCTCAGTTGGTGGACAGCATCAAGGTGGTGAAATAACTGTTCAACTGCTAACAGGAAATGTGCACGTGTGTAAATTGTATTCAAGGGGGTCAACTTGAAATATATGTGAAATGTAGTGTAGATAAAAGATAAGCTCTCAGTGAAATTCTCAATGTGGAAATATGATGTATAGTTAACCATTTCAGGTAAGAACAGACTGTATCACATTTCCAAATGGGATGTGATACTACACATGCTACTTACTAACTTGCTCAGGTTTCATTATCATGTCCGTTTCATTTCATGTTCCTTTTCTTGGTTTATCAGTTTTGTTGTCCTCTTTGCTACACAGGAGTTTATGGTTTGCCTCGATGCCCTGGTGAGAGTTCCCATATTTGCGACTGGATCCGGAAGGCACTGAACTCTGGGGCCTACACAAACGCAGTGCAGAAACAGTGAGACTGATTTTCTTTGGCAAGGGTGACACTTTTAGAGATGGCCAGTGATCATTCTTGGCCAAGGAAAATCTGAGTTATCTTTATATAACCGTGCGGTTGAACTGGCTAATCTGATTGGTCAGATGATGTTGATTAATTTTCTATAACAGTAGTTCTGACAATAGTGCTGGCTGTAATTCAAATCACAGGTTTATATCAATGCACCTGTTTAAATACATTATCATTTATATTGTAGCAACTTGAATGCTGAATGCTTAACATAATCTAAGCCTAATAATAAACAGATTTTTAAAAATGCGTTGTTATTTAAAAGTGATAAATGTATAGTTGGTGAAATGGTGAAACTTTCTGCACGGAGACATTTATTTAACATTTATGCAAGGAGTCTCCACTGTTAGGGCTTTGTCAGTAAGTTTTCCATCTCTGGAAAGTCTTCCTGATGGAGGTCTGTGCACTTTCCGGTTTCTTTGTTCAAGATTCAAGATTTTTATTTGTCACATACACAATTATATACAGTATATAACTTGCAGTAAAATGGAAACCTGGCCTACAACTCTTTAAACTGCATTAAGTACTAAATTAAAGTTAAAATTTAAAAAAATAGAAATGAATAAGAAAGAAGATATGAAATATGAACTATATGTACAGGAATGTGCAAAAGGGACACGAGCTACATGTAAGACTGTATACCTGCTATAACATTAGTGCCAACAGGAACTAACTTATCTTTCACATGTTGCACAACATTAAATGTGACGATAAATGCAAGACACGTTGTTCATTAATAAATTAAACATTGCTGGCAAAATGCTGTGGTATGTGAGGAATAAAACTCTTTGGGATGTGCTGTTTTTGGGAGATAAACTTTGGGGTGGTAATGCATCACACCACCCCATTGTTGATTGTTTTCCTGTAACAGCTCACCACAGGTGTTTTATTCCTTACTTAATTGTGCCCATTCTTTTACTCTAGCTTGGTGCAAGCGCAGTACTGGCACGATCCACTCAACAATGACTTGTACAAACAGCGTAGCCTGTTTCTTGCTGATGTAAATCAAGAGCGGGTACGTCTATATTATTCAAGAGTTGCTTAGAAGATTTCTTACTCAGTTTTTCCAAGTGGAATACAAAAGATTACAAACGAATCTCATTAAAGAATTATTATTGTGTTATAAGTTGCAAGTGCTAGGTTAATGCCTGGTACATGAGGTAATAAGGTTTGAGATAAGAACATATCTGATCACGTCTGTACCTCATTGCCATGTCTTAAAGGTGGTGAATGAGACCTACAAGAAGAACCTCATGACTTTGGAGAAGTTTGTGATGGTTAAGTTTCTACAAGACACCGTTGTGGACCCTGTGATCTCAGAGGTAATAGAAGCTCTGGAATTAAAATCTACTCATGAAAAGTTCAAGAGTCACACACCTTTGCTTACTTTACTTCCTCTCTCAGTGGTTTGGCTTCTTCAAAACTGGTCAGGCTGAGGAGACTGAGACTTTGCAGGAAAGTACCTTATATAAAGAGGTAAGCATTGCAGAAATTCCCTTTCCTAGCTAAATAGTAATTTCAACATTTCTGACAGAGTTTCCTACATTTTTATTCCATCCATGATGAGAAGCATTCAAGCAGAATGCTTGGGGTAGGGTTGAGGCCCACAAGCTTCCTTTCTCCTACCTGTTTTGCAAGTGAAATTTCTAGAAACCATCAGTGTGTCTTGTGATGTTTTGTAGGATCGCCTGGGACTGGCAGAGATGGATAAAGCTGGAAAACTGGTGTTTCTTACCAGTGATGGAGATCATTTACAGTTTAGTCAAGAGTGGTTCAATGCCAAATTAATCCCCTATTTGCGGTAATCCCCCAGCTGTCTGTGTCAATACCAGATCAGTAACGAGAAGTGATGCTCACATACCCTAATGCTGGACTACTTATGCCTATCAGTCTAATGACACATTATGTACTAACTATAAATCAGCACTGATGTTTTGCTTCATAAAGTGGACCACAGTTAACTCAGATTCACCTGAACCTCAACCTGAATTCATAATGCTTAAAAATATCAAAATCTAGGTCTAGGTCTTAAATTTGAGTTAAAACGTATAAACAGTAGAATATTCTGTACCGTGTGTTCACGTGTTTGTAAAAATTCATGGAAAAACATTTAAACTTCTCAGCAAGAGTAGATGAACTTGATGTATCTAAACTCAATTTTGGTCAATCCCAACATAACTCCAAGGTTTCTAATCTCACTCTAACAAGAAAGCCTTTTAACCTATTAACTTTTCAAGGAAGGAAACAGCCTGAAATTGTATGACCTAAGAACTAAGATGACCTATGAACTAAGTGACGGTGCTGAATTTTCTGCCTGAATTTTTTTAAATTGCTGGTTTTATTTTTAGGTGATGTTTTAAGACCCAAATTTCAGAGAGTTGAATTCAGATTAGGTACATTTTAATTATTTTATATTTTCAGTGAAAATGTTCAGTAAATTCAAATTATGTATCTTATGTTTTTTTCAAGCTTCATTAAATGGGGTTCAGGTTCTGGTGTATCTGATTTACAGAATGGACTGATTTTGCATAGCAACCAGATTCTACTGTGAATGTGTATTTTATGTCAAGCCAACTAATAAAAAGTCTAATTTTACACTTCTCAACCATATATTTGTTTTAATTGATGCTCCGAGGATGTGGAATTCAGTTCCCCAGACTCTCCGTGATTCAGATTCCTTTTTGTCGTTGAGTGAAAACCCATCTCTTCACACTGTACTACAATGTTCAACTTTTGTGTACAATTTAAATGTTATGTTCTTTGTTGTATACTCTCTTCATCAACCTTGAGCTAGGGAAATGCACTATATAAGTTAATTTGATGATGATGCTGATGATGACGTTGACACACTAATGAATTTAAAGGTAAAGTAGATAACTTTGTGGAGTTTTAATATATATTCCCAGGCAGCCGGCCTAGACTAGTCCCTCAGCAGACAGGTACAAAAACAGTGAGATTAGAGCCCAAAATAAGAGCACAGTGCAGTTTAAATGTAAATGTAATCTAAAGTATTTCTCTGCCTTTGAGAAGATTTTGACATGCCGATAGCATTTAGGTTCAAGTCACATGTGATAAAGGGAGTATGTGGGTGTGCACTTTATTTGTGGTCAGGCAGAAAACCAAATGCTAACATTTGGTTTGGTTCCGCTAACATAATGTTTAAGTCTAATCTCTGTTCTCTATTAGAAACTACAAGGGAATTTAATCAAACCAAGTGGCTTACCACTGATGACTTTAGTTTTGGTGTACATCCCTTGATTATTACAGGTAAAGGTTCATTCTGCTGATAATTTAAGGACATAGGACGATAGTGCTTCTGAAACCTAAATTTGGAGACTTGATACTGTAGCAGTCTGACCTCACAAAAAAGAAACATGACTTCAAAAAAAGACAAGTGACTTTTCTAGTCATTACTACAAAATTCAAACCACGAAGTAATGACAGAACAAAGTGACATTCATTGCAACCATTTTAATGTTATCATACTCCAGTACTAATAATGAGCAGAATTAAAACTGTTGACCAAATAAAAAAAACTAAATACAATAAGACAAATTAATAATAAAAAAAGAAATTTCACATGGCCTGAGTGCTATGAGAAGAAAAGGATTTCAAGAGGGTTAAGTAAAAATAATGGCTGATAAGTCTACTTGAAAATGTTTATACTGACCATGATAGGAAATTCAATAACTACCATTCAGTGACTGCTCAATTTGATGATGCTGACATCTACAGTCTCAAGAGGAATTCTGCAGCTGCATTTATGCCTAACAATATTTTAAAGGGGAAAAAAAAGATATTTCTACATAAATGTCCACTGTCCTTCCTGTAACTCTTATTTTCAGTTATATCATGGAATGTTACTTTACAGTGCTTTAGGGAATGTGCTGTGCACCAGAATACAGTATGTAATGGAAGTAATATTTGTTTATTATTACGATATCTTTTAACATTACTTTTGGATCAGTGCTAAGATAGTAAGAAAATCCACCAATAGCTGGGTATGCAATCCGTCATTTTCTCCAATTAGTCATCTAATTTGGGTGATACCACAATTCGTGGTTTTAATTACCCTTGAAATACATATAAAATCAACATCAGTGTCTGAATGCTAGCACTGAATTTGTCTGAGGAAGGGGTGTGTGTGCTTTAGGACAGATTTGCATATATAGAACAGATATCACTAGGACTCCATCACCTGAACACAACGTCTACCCCCTGATCACATAAAGCAAATTAAAAAAACAAAACTCAATTCATAAGAAATTAGATAAAATAACCAACAAATATAAAGAATATATGCATAATTTTGGCTGTTCACATTTTATTTTCCTTGGAATGCTTGAAAACAGCAAAACAACTTGATTGTTGGCAACGAAGGAATTGCTATTAAACATCAAATGGAATGAAAAGTTTCATTATGCTGCATAAAGCAAACAGCCATCTCGTTGGCTGAAGGAATGTTCAGCCACACCTCTGATTGGCTGATGGGGAGTGTGGACACATTGAGCATTTCAGTTTCGTTTGTGATTGGCTGGTTGGTCAGTCAGTCAGGTAGGCATTGGCAAAGGGGGTGGAATATCATAGGTGAGGCTTTTATCCTGCAATCTCCGTGGCTGTAGTGACCAGCTTTTTGCCATCCCATACCGTTTTGAATTGCTCAGGGACAGGAATCTCAGTCTGGGGAAAAAATGAATAAAGGAACAATAAAATTAAATTTCATCACCACCTTACACATTTGCATTTCTTGAACATTCCTCTTATTAATCATATAATTCACTCCAACACTCACAAATTCTCCATCTTTGCCAGGCACCAGCACATTCATCTCTGAGCTCTTGGCACTGATGATCTCGCACGACAAAGAGTCCTGACTCAGGTACACATGGCAACCATCCGTCTTATTGATGGAAATGGTTGGAACTTTGCCCAGAACCTGCATATACAGAAGACATTCATATATGCAATAAGGACAACAGGTGTGCTAAAGAATTAATGTCACTTAAGGCCGTCAAATAGAAAATCTGAAATTTGACTATGTAGATTTAGCATTCAATTACATTTCAATATTAATTAGTATATAATTCTATACTGTCACATACAAAATATTAGTGGTTTTACTACACTGTACTATGTTTGTCACAAACCATGGAAGATAAAAATTTAGTTATGCCTTCTCAAGCAAAAAACAAACAAACAAACATTAAAAAAACCCTAATGTTTCTGAAATAAATTTGGTTTTATTGGTAATTTATTGTATACCCTATTCAGACTCCTTTTCCTACATCAAGCAACAAGGCACATTTGTGCAAAAAAAAAGTTTAGGAATAGTGTTTCAATAGAGTCACATTTATTGAATGNATGTTCCCTCTTTGGACTGAGTTGAATATATAGATATACTCACCTGGACTTTAACATCCTTGCAGTTGATCGTCTCCACAATACCCACAACATCATCAAAAACAAGGCCCAATTTCTTGCAGTTGTCTGCAGAGAAAGTGAAATGGTTAAAAAAAAATCAAAACAAATGTAACTTCTTTTTATGCTGCACATTCTCAAGTAACATTTTGAAAAGCAGAACATCGTCTGTGTGAAGCGGGGGCAGTGATGCATCCATACCTAAAGTGATTGAGTTGATCTTTCCCTTAACCTGCAGAGTGCTGTTGTTGCACTTGAAAGCATAGACCACCTGTTTGAGCTCTGTCTCACTGATCACAAGGCCCTGAGCACCCTCATGGTTCTCCTATTAATTGCATCAAAAAGCCAACAGAATTTGAGAAATGGGAAACAGGGGAAAAAAAAAAAAAAAAAAAATGATGTCTCCTAAATGTTGCTGTCATTAATATTCCACAGACTGTGTGACACTTCTTCTCACTTACCACTCTCCATTTTTTTCCTTCCAGCTCCAGCACTGGAGGCAGAGAGCGGGCTGGGGCAGCAGTGGCAGTTGGCCGGGCAGCTGTGAAAGGTTTGGGTCCTGTATGCACAGGGCCTGCCTGAGACCTCAGCTGAGGATTCTTGTGGGTCTTCTGGTTATCAGACACATGCTTCAGCCCTGAATGTGTATTAAACAGATATGGGTGTTTAAGGCATAGAAAATGACCCTGACAGCTTTAAACACAAGTCTTCACCACGGTACTGTTAGGACCATTCTGATGTAACAACAAATTCTCAAATAATGAACAAATTCCCTCAGTTACTGCTGCATTGTTACTACAGAGCTAATTCTCATATATCTGATGGTTTGAGAACTGGTTAGCTAATCAGCTTGAAGGCTTATCTACACTATAAATATTTCCATGACTGCTACAGCTTCAAAGCCCTTGCTGATAAAGAACCTTCAGAATCAAGAAGGCTTTTTAAAGTAACGTTATAAATACACCACAGTGGTTAACGTAGTTGTAATGTTACTTTTTAAACTAAATTTGTTGATGTAATTGTGGCATGTACTGTTACTCGAATTCAAATTATTTCTTTTATAACAATCATAATTCACCTCACTTCACAGTATAGTAATGGCCTTTGACTAATTTTACCTTTAGTAATGTCAGCTCCCTTGTTGAGGGAGGCAAAGAGAGCACTACGGCTGGCGGAGGATGCATCTCCACCTCCTGCCTTGTCCAGATCAGCAGGTGGAGGAGGGGGGCCGGGAGGAGGAGGAGGAGGAGCTCCACCACTAGGAGCAGAAGCTCCAGATGCTGAGGCAACTGGACCCTGTGGTAGACAAAAAGCAATAATAACATAACATATATCCTTATAATTAGTAGAAAACCAAAAGTCATAGCAAACTAATAATCAACAACAAAAACAACAGTTATAATAATAAAAACAGAACCAAGGCCACAACTCACACTCTTGCTCCAGACCAGTCCAGTGGTGTGATGTTGCTTTATGTATGCTTGCAGCTCAGTCCAGATTGACAAGTAGGCCTTGACCCAGTCCACGTGAGTTTTGTCCCTATAAAATAAGGCACGTAAGACAGTAAATGGTTATAAGTACAAAATATGGAAAACAGACAATTTCCCTAAAATCAAATAGGTAAATAAGCCTCTAGAGAGCATACTTGTCTTTGTAATCCTTGAGCACACGGTTTGTGTAGAACATGGCAGCATCCTGCATTTCCTTAACATAAGGACCTGGCTTAGGGGCCTAACAAAATGAAAAAGAGAGGTCATTCAGCTTTTCCACCAAGATTTCAATTTATGTAAATCTCACCATTAGGCTTCCTGTTCAAGTGGAAATAACAGTAGAACAAAAACACATTAATGATATAACTTAGCAACAAAATCTACTATAGCCTCACCTATATTACTGTTCAGTAAAAATTCAAGACACAAATGCCTCAAGCTACTAGGCTGAAACACTGAGCCACTGTCACCAGATCACAGAAAAAAGCCATAGCACACTGTGACACTGTACAATAGTTTCTTTCTGCATGAATGAACACATTGTTACAATCAAATACACACCATGTTTTAGTAAATCACCACTCGTATACAAAAATACCATGTCAACAGCGCTCACCATGGCGACCCAGCCGAGGGCAGGCACACTTTCACTGACGGCTGAGAGGTGGTTGAAAAGCGGAGAGGAGCGGTTCTTCTCTCGGAACGACTGCACTTCCTGAATCACTTTAGACACTGGAGCCAGCAGAGATGTCAGAATGGCCTAAGGCAGACACACATATGACAAATTAGACAAAATTAATTGTAACAAATCTGATCTTCGTTTAATAAAACTTAAATTGATGATATTTCTTACTACCATCGGTAATTTACTTACATCAGCAGGTTTCTGGGAGCAGGAGGCCGTCACCAGAAGCTGCCTCTGACAGGTGAAAGCTTGCTTCATCATATCAGCCTGCAAGACATTTACATTACAGAATATTGATCGTGGCAGAAGAAACACAGCTGTAATTCAAAAGAACTGTGGGTTGGAGGGTTGATCTGTAAACACTGCTTTACATACATGCTTCTGAACATCGCCGCCTATCTTCTGACTCAGGGCAAAGTATTCAGCAACAGGGCCTGAGATCAGGACATCGAAGGCCTCGACGTAGGCAGACACAGCTGCAGACAGAGAACAATCAGAGTATGTAGGAGCATGAAAAAGCACTGCACATACAATGTTTTTCATTCAAATTCACTCCGGACTTTACTATCTAAAAACAGCCTGGGTTTGGCAGTCAGATGTCCTTTGCACTCCAACAAAAATATGGTTTGCACTGGATCAACAATAAGGAATGAGACAGTGTTTAATTTGCAGTACCTCCACCGGCCGCAGCAGAGCCACCTGCGCCTCCAGGGCTGGAAATGGCCTCCAGGCGGCCAACAGCAACCTCCAACCTCTGCACCAGACTCGCCAGCTCTGCCATGCCTATCAGAGTGACGCACTGTTAGTGGTGATAATCTATTCACTAACTAAGAGGACAAACCTTGACTCAACAATGTTATGACATTTTATATGAACTGTTTATTGCATATATTATTAATAATGTAAAAAAAAAAGACTTCTGCATCCAAGAACGTACAGAAATAATCAGCCTACACTGCCGTCTACAACATACAATGTACTGACAGACTCCTGAGCAAGTGAGAATGGATGTGTCAGAACTCGTCTCTCAGAAAAAAATGCATACCTCATACTTTCTGAAGAACAAACTACTGCAAAACTATTCGAATAGGAATATGAAGAAACATAACAATTTTGAAGAATATAAAGGAATATAACATTTCTGAGACAACAATGTCAGCTTCCTTGCCTACTGTTGGGAGTTTTCTGAGCAGAATTTTCCTTATTTGCTTATATCTTTCATGCCTCATGCAAGAGAAACCTGATCCACCAATCCAAACGAGTGACTCATTGTATCCACCTGAGTGCTTCTGCACAGGAAAACACAGGTAACCCAGGTGTGCTACTAATCAACTGACTAATGAAGCCTTGTGCTCTTCTGTAGGGAAAGCTCATTTAGCAATTATATCTGTTAGCAAGATTACATTAACCAAGTGAATTCTGTATGCACACAAGCAAGAGAGGATTTACAGTGTAGATCTCTAGGATACTGCGAGTCCTCTCTGACAGATCAGGTAAATACAAAGAGAGAAAGAGAGGGAAATTGAGAAAATTTGAATGTCAAGGCAAATGACCTGCAGACTTCTGCTTTGTGCATCCTCACCTGTCCCAACAACACAACTGAGAGTTCAAAAAACATTTCCCCAAACTACAATTTTTATACTGTTGATTCTTTATTTAAGTAGACTAACACTGGGTTGGCACGCAAGCTCATTTTGACTCAGATGGTTGAAACGTGCAAGGAATTTATATACGCCCACTGGAAAGTGCAAACAGGCCAGTGAGCAAAAGCACTACTGTGATTATTTTTGTGGCTTTTAAATCAACTTAACACACTAATGGGGATCTCAGTAGGAATCTGTTATTTAATGCAACTTGATAGGAAACAACTGCCAAAAATGCAGTTTTAAGACCATTAGCGTTACAAAACGCTTCTGGTTAACATATGCAAGTGTATGCTCCTAGAAACAATCAACACATATAAAAACAGAAATACAAATAGTATAGCCTATTTGTATCTGTTTTAAGCACAGTGTGATGAATGTCAGAAAATGTCACCGTTTTTGATGCCAATCATTGTGAAATTATACTTAGTATCAAAACCAAAATTATGGTATTGTGACAGTCCTACCATGAAGATCTTAGGCTGATAGTTTAATGCAGATCTGATTTTTTTTTTTGTTTACACATGCACAAGACTTAAATGTTTCATCATTCCCCAGCAAAAATGTGGTCGGCTGAGTACAGCAACTTTTTACCAGAAACATCACTGTGGTTGTAGAAAGCACACGTGACTCCACTGTGATTATTATAAACCTTAACTTCTTTGGACTTTTCATTAAGATCTTTCCTATGGCCTGAGAAATTTCCTCGTATACAGCCCAGGTTCTCTAGCTACCCTGCAGGGTTTTATTTATTTATTTATTTATTTATTTATTTATTTAAATAAATAAATAAATAAATAAATGGTTGTAACTGCCCATAGACTGATAGGATATATTTTCATCTGGACTCCACTTTGTTATCTGGAGTTGCAGATGATTAATTGCGGCCTAGAAGATCATCAAATAAAAATGACTATAACTGTAATCAGATATGAATGTTTAGACGCGAGAACCTCATTTGGATGTGGCCCATAATCCTGTGGGAAAAATAAATAAAATAAAAAAAATCACATCCAAGCATTTTACATTTAATCACCAAGATCCCATCAGTGTCAGAAATCAGCAAAACAAACCCTGACTCAACTATGCGATAACATTTGATATAAACTCTTTATTGGATATATTGTTAATAATGAAATGAAAATGATTTCTGCATCTGCACGCTGTCAGAAATCAGCCAAAAATTGCTGGACTTGATTAGAAAGTAGAGTACAGCCAGAAGGATCAGGCCTAAGATCACTAGGCTATGATGTTCAGTAGGAAAGTGCACAGAGCTGTGTGGTTATGCTTTAACAGCTTCAGGGTAGAGCGCATTCGCAAAAGATATGAAGGGATAAAGCGACAGTCTAGTGAGGACAAAAACAGGTCATTTCTGCTTTAGTCTTGGGAGAAGTAGGCCAGATGACATCCATTCTTAGAGCAGGCTGTGTGTGTGAGCAATGCCACATTCACTACTGTTTTCATATATATATATATATATATATATATATATATATATATATAAAGTATATTAACTTGATGGGTTGAGATCAAAACTACTAACAGTAATGATGATAGTAAACCAGAGATTTAGGACAGTACATGATTGACCAATTCCTTTTAGAAAACACACACACACACACACACACACACACACACACACACACACACGGTACAGAAGGAACAGTGCTTATGAAAGCGGAGTCTCTCCTGCTATTTCCTGGAGCTGCACACTCTGCACAACAGCAGCAATACAAAACCCAAAACTTTCTTTCCAGCCGCCAGACTGAGTGAAATACTCTGATTTCTGATTGCACATTCGTCAAACAGAATTAAACGTCCTGTTTGGACTTGACTTAAACAGACCGGCTGAGCTGAAAAGACGCCTAACTGAGCAGCTTTTCATGCCGTGTCATCGCCTCGAAGCTAACCGCTCACAGCCGCAGCGCCGCTTCACCAGCAGCACATTTACACCTTCACTGTCTAACTACATCCATTTGTTATGCCACAGAAATGACACTTTCAGACGTTTCACACTCATTTCCTTACCTTCGCCTTCTGACAAACGGTAATACGTATCAAGCAAGCTTTTTTCCCCCTCTTCTCACCAGGTCCAGTGGGTGTGTTTGGTGTCTCGGTTCCGTGTCTCTAGTCTTCCTGTATAATAAAATTCCCATCAGCCCCCGCGCGCGATTTCCGCCCCGGCTCAACAACGCGCCGTTCGACTTCCTTATAAGGGCAGAGGAGAGGAGTGATAAAGTAGAAAAAGAAGAAATGGGCAGACAGGAAGAACAAAAACGAGGGAAGACAGCACAAAAACACAACTGTTGAAAGATAGCGAAGGGAACATTATTTCCTGAGCGTGCATTCTTCAAGAGCAGCACTGGTGTCTTAGTCATTTGTATGGACAGGAGTGGGAAACCCTGAAACATGATCATACACATGAGTGCAGTGCACTAAAACATTCAGATTCGGCATTATGTAATTCCTATCAGTTATGAATATGTATTGCAATTAGTCTTAAAGATACACTTTTTGTGACATTTTCAAGCACCACGTCATTGCAAATAAAAAAAGTAGAAGTCTTTATTGTTTACACGCATGGGCGTGGCCACCCTTATGCTTTCTGAGAAGTCTACTACAGGTAAGCACTTCATGAAGAATTAAATAATAATGTCTAGCTATTAATATATTATAGCATTGTAAAGCAAACCCCATATATGCATTTGAAACTACTGAGCAATTCTGAAGCCAGTACAGTGTCATTAAGTTGGCATTTATTTTGCACCAAAAAAAACAAACGTGACACGGTGTGAATACAAATGTGTATAGATAACTTAAGTGGTGCTGTCAAAGTGTCCTTTGAGTGTGCTTTTGCCCCTATGCAAACACAGATTTTACAGTATTTAAATGTGGTTCTTTGTTCTTGACTGGTGTTTTGACATGTCCACAACTCAATTTGTAAAAAAAGTTACTGATTGTAGCCTTAGGCAATATTTTTCATACAACACTTACGCTTAAATTAACTTAACATCGCAACACTTTGAATTGGCAAACACTGAAACTAGTTTAATTAACTTTTGTTAATTGCACTTTGTCTCTTACCAACTCTTCCATCTCGCTCTCCAAACTGAAAATATAAAGCCTGCATGCTTGGGCTTGCTCTGCTTCTAATCCCTTATGAATTGCAGAGAATCAATATTGTACTGATGACAAATTTGCACACTGCACTAAAGGCAGGATGGACTTGGCTCTAATCAGTGTTAGCATGTATAAGATAACAATCTCAGGTTAGAAATCAGATGGCGCACCCTATGATATTAGGAAGTGACAGGCTTACTGTATGTGTTATCTAATGCAAGTTAAAATCCGGATGGTGCCATTGTTGTTAGCTAATCTATGATGGTGGATGTGAAATTCTGGAGTGATCTTACAAAATCCACTAGTGTTAATATCCTAACTGTTATTCAGTCTGTGCCACTGTAACCTCTGGTTATCTAGACCTGGGGAGATCTAGACCTGGAGTTCTTTTTTGGTACAATATCTAAATCTATTATCTATTGTTAAAAGGCCTATACAAATAAAACGCCATAAAATAAAATAAAAAAGACATTTCACACATTTTATAATGATACCCCCACACCATGAAAAAAACAAATTGTAGAATTACATGATTTTAATTAAGATCATCCAGTTTCATTAAATCACATGACATAGGGAATCCTTCATTAAAACATTGATTTAAAGTAATTACGTAAACCTCTTTGTTTTTCTTCTCCCTGCCTTCAGTGGGGTCTAGATTACCCATTCATACATTTGTAAGAACAGCATCAATAGAATCAGTGTACATGGATAAAATATCACAGTTCTTTCAGTGTTTACCATGTGGACACTGAATTCAAGTAGTCCAGTTAATATACATGTCACCACTAAGAACAACACAGGAATAGAGGTGTGCTGAACAAAAAAATATCACAGAAGCCTTTATCAAAGACATTCTTAATCTGATCAGTGAGCATCAACATCTTCCAGAAAGAAACCAGGGAAAGCAGAGTAACAGATTGTGTGCAATGCAAATTGCTCGAGAATCAAGTATCCAGATAAAAGAAACTTAAAATTAGACAAGACCTACAACTGTTGTCTATAATCACATCGTCTATATCTTGAGGTGAGTGCTAAGCTCAGCTTCTCTTCCCCCTGTTTATTTTGCACAAGCTTAGATGCAAAGCTGAAGGCGAGGTCCAGTGTACACCCAGATACATCCAGTGTATTTTCATCTTTAATATTGTTATGCCTTTAGCATTATGGTGCTTTCTTAACTGCTACAAACCTAAGCAGATTGCAGACTTCACTGTTGTTTGCTGGTGATTTAAGTGACAGATACACAAACTGCCAAAAAGGCCTGACAATCTGATATAATACATGCAGTATTTTCAGTAAAATAAATCTTTCACCAAACAATCATACATGCAGTCATACAACTTGGCAAAGACAGGTGCAGCACTAAGGACAAGCTCTTTGTCTGCACTATTGCCACACGTGTAGGAAAACTGTCTTGTTAAGGGATGTTCAAGGCAGTGTTTAGAGGGGTTAGGTCAGCGGTTTATCAAAGCTTGAAGAGACTGTCAGACAAGCTTGGGATTGGGATGGTGTGTCTCTCTCAGAGAGATACTTGGTTTTGCTCAAGTTTCAAGTCTTTTAAGCAGCCTTTATCCTTTTACATATTCAATGTCTCCTTCTAAAATATATTCTCATTGACCCTGTGGGTGAATGGCTCTACGCTTCAAAATTTCTGACAAGATAGAGACAGCAGCAAAGGAGTGAATGCCCTAGTTACTGAATCAACCCGTCTTCTGGCTCAGATTGGGCAGAGATTCAGAATGGGGTGGCAGTTGAAGACGCTACACTTAGTCCTGTTTCCCTTACACCCAGATGTGAGGCGTTAAAGTGACATATCATTGTATTGTTCAAGGTCCATATCAGCAAAGTTTAGTCACTATAGAAACTCCTCCCTCTGTTTTTTGGTTCTGTGGGGTCCTAGGCCATTGCGCAAGGAGCCGTTTTGAGGGCGCAGCAGGTGACCACGCTCCCGGTCAGTCCAGGGGACACCTGCTTGTCCATCGTCACTGTCCAGGTCTGAATCTGAGTGCATGAGAGCAGATGAAGAGGGCGCAGGTACGGATTTCAGCCGGGCTAATGGAGAAAAAAAAAATTAACAGCCAATCATGATAAGTATATTCTAGTGAGTTCATTTTCAGTAACATTTACTGTAGCAGCTTTACCTGCCCTAGGTGGGTGTAGCTCCATGCTGTCTTGGTCTTCTCCCTCAAGCATTTTGTATCGACTTTTCCGTCTGACTTTTCCTTTGCGTCTGCTCAAATGCACACAAACAGACACAAATACATTAAACAAGTAGCTGCCAATATACACACAATAAGGAAAACTGTCCAATGTAGAACTTATATATTTATATATAAACACACATACACACTCACAGAGCACTTTATTAAGAACATTATACTAATACAGGGCATATATATATAAAATTTTAAAGGAATTAGTGTTTTTGTAGACTGGCGATTAGTTTAAAAGCTTGCTACATATGAAAACTTGCCTCTTCATTTCAGATTTTTTTGTAAAATCAAATGGTTCTGCTAACTATATAATCGCCTACCTATTATTTAAAAGTCTAATATGTTATATCAACAGTTAATTTTATTTCAGAATAAATGCTTCTCAAAAAACTGTCTTCCTCAGATGATGCCATGACAAAAACTACAACATCCTCATCTCAGCTGAAGAGTGACCAGACAACAAAATACATGCACTCAGTCCTCACTACTTGCTGCTTACTAGCCTGTTCCTTGTTGAATGGACAGTAAAGATCCTCCTACTGTCCAGAAAGACCATGAACAACAGGCTTTCAGAGGTTTAAGTAAATATGATGAAACATAAATCATGATTATCATTGTAATGCCATCTTTCACCTGTTACAACAGCAGACGAGGCCCCATACAATGGTTGCAATGGCAACTACTATCATGAACGATGCTATTGTCACATACAACACACTCCATTCTGAAAGAGAAGAGAAATCCAGATCATTGAACTGGACAAATATTTAATATCTGATGTTTACATAATATATGATCTATATCCATTTCCTCCACTGCTATCATATTTCCAGCATGTGTTCCTCACCACAGTTGCTTTCTCCGTCGCCCAGCTCAGTTCTGATGAAGTTTTCCATCCAGAAAGGGTGGCACACACAGCGACGGGTAAACGAGTCACACTCTCCATGGGCGGAGCAATTTAGTTGGCAAACTGCATACATTATCCACAAGCACATAAAAACATTTAGCGCCAATGGTGTAATGCCTTCACAAATGTGAGTTAATGGTGCATGTAAGAGAGTATCACTACTACTAACCGACTGTGTCCACACGCCGGGCCTTAAAGATGAGGAAGTCGTTTTTTTGCTTGTGCAGTTTGTTACGGAGTCCTGTGGCAACGCTGTGACCAGACAGTGGCGAGCGCCCTGGCCCTCCAGACACCAGGAATACTAAACGAGTGCTGAGGAAAGTGAATATCACACACATACACACCATCAATGATCAGTGAATGGCACAAACTGAATGTTTCTCTTTTGTCATGGCTGCAGAAACTGAACCAAACACCATTTCTTTATATAAATCCATGCAGTCTGAAACTCAAGTCTTATAAATACAAATGTAATGTAATGTAGCCAAGACGTTTTAATCATGTACAACATCAATGTCTTTAACATGGATTAGTGTTTCTGGTACATTTCATTAATAAACATGCCCAAGAACCACCACTGTTTCTCAGAAACAAACCACTTGACTGATGACAGATGACCAACCACAGATCTCCCCATAGCATAATCAGCAAACATGCAAGTTTATCTTTTTTTCTCAACACTAACTGCTTCAAAGGAAACTCTTTAACAACTTTTAAAGACAGGATTATGTGAACTGTTTCTCAGTCCACTGGATATATCTTGCTCAGAAAAACAAAATATTCAGGAACCAGTGAACAGAACTGTGTATATATCGAAGTGAAGAGAGACACAGTCAAAATGCTGAAGCTTGTGGCCAGAAAAGCGTACAAAAAATACGAGATGCTCCCAGAACCTGGGCAATGTATCTGAGGCTGAGGCAAAAATATGATAGTCCTTTGTGGCATTCAAGCAGAGTAGCTTATATGCGGTGTCTAGACAGACCTGTGCTCATTGAAGGCGCTGATCTCCCGTACGATGATGTCACTGTCGAGTACGCCCAGCAGAACAGCTACTTGTCTCAGCAGCATGTCCCTTTGCCTGTGAGACACCTGAGACACAGCCACCTCCAGCACCAGCTCCACTAGGTCTCGTTCCCACACATCTGCCAACAAGCAGAGCAAGAGGTCTAAAAATGAACATTCCAGTCTTTTTCAACTTACACTCTATTCCCTGTATATGTCGCATATGAGGAATTACCATGGATCATCAAAAGAAACAATGAAGAAGACTAAGGGTAGATGCTGAATTGCAAATTTTCCACACTAAAACGAAATGTGTTAGGATGGACAAAACAATGAGAGAACACTCTGGCTCCCAAGTGGTGCAACAGAGCAACAAAAGATCGCAAGTTCAAATCATGAAAAAATACAACAAGAGTTACTTTCATTTTCCTGAAAATGTTGTGCCTGATAAGGATGAGGCATGTCTGTGCTTATTTTAAGCTAAATCGACTATGGTGGTGCCGCATAACCACAACTTCTCCCCCTAAAATGTTCTTTTTTTTTTAAATTAATTTATAAATACTTTCGAATGAAGAAATCATGAAATCTTTCGACAAAAGTATATTTGGCATAAACATTTGATGAATGCCCTAACAACTGCCCATAGACTTCTGATATAAATGCATTTCAATGAAACAAGTTTTCCTATCTTTTCTCCGTACAAGAAAACTGCACATAGTAATCATGCATTCACTGTATGTATGCTAGATAGGGATTAATTTGAAAAATGCTGTCTTTAATATATCAGCTTGCATTTTCATAGTAAGTTCTCTGTGAATTGAAACCATTTTTGAGTAGCTGAGCCATTGATGACAAGAGAAAACCCGTGCACTCCAACTGCCTCACACACCCTTTTACACGCGCACACACACACACACACACACACACACACACACACACACACACACTAACCTGGGTGTACCTCCACCATGCCTGTGTCGCTGCTGCTTTGGCCCTTACTGTCCGTTACAGTCAGAGTGAAGGTGTACTTCCCTGCCACCAAATTGCCAAGGAACAGCACTGCCTGGTGGTCAGAGTTATTCAGGACATCCTTCAAAGATAAATCATAAGAAATAAATGAAATTCACACCCAAAATGTTAGATTTTTAGGCATACTTTTTGGATGTAATAGTCCACGAGTTCTTAGAACTTGTGAACTAACATGAAAAAAAATAATGTAACTCACTGGATTTGTTTATTGCACATAAACTGGTCGACAATTAAGCACACTGTACATGATACTTCAAAGAATGTTACCTAGAAATGTTAAGGAATGAACACCAGAAGAGTGCAATAACTAGCTCCTGTTTGACTGAGCTCACCCCAGCTGCAGGACTGCTGCCATCCCGCTGCCAGAGGTAACTGCTCAAGCCTTTATCATCAGAGGACTGGGAGCCATCCAAGAATGCTGTACGGACAGGTAGAGTGACCGGGGGGCTGGACTGCACTTTGGCCACAGGTGGCTCGTCAAACTCTGATGTCAGGGAGAAGTAAAAGACTTTAGAATAGTGTATTGCATGCTAAAATGCTACTGTAAGTAAACATTCAGAAGCGTAGAGGCAGATGCCCAGTATGTGGTGTGGATTTATAATATGAGCTACATACCCTCACGAGCAATCACAGTGACCATGTCTGAACTTTGCAGATCCCGTTCATCCGTCACAGTCAGCCTGAAAGTGTATTTTCCCACCTGAAGCCCTGTTACCGTGGCAACCGGGCTATCTGCATTCTCTATCTTCACACCGTCTGGACCCCTGCATCACCGCACAGTTATGTAAGGAGGCCACAGATTAAAGTACTGACACAACATGTATCGTTGTGATGTGTTTGTATACATGAATAAAAGAGAATTGTTATGGTACTGACTCTGTTTTTTCCCAGTGGTACTTGACAATTTTCTGGTCATCACTGCTCTTGCTGCCATCGAGGGTGGTGTAATCCACAGGAAGCGTCAGCTCCTTGTCTGGCCCTGCATCTGCTACTGGTGGCTTGTTATTCTCTAAGGGCAGATAATCCACAGCGCACATGCTCAGGTATAAACACAGAGGCTCGCTAAGGCTTGGTTTTAAGCAGTGCTACACTGTGTTCAGGATGGTATGAGACACTCACCTGGCTGCACAATGACCGTGACATGTGCTGTGTCCTGCTGTCCGGACGAATCAGTGACAGTGAGCTGGAAGGTGTAATCTCCCTCCTGCATAGCAGATAGCTGCAGAGTGGGCGTCCGAACTCCCTACATGAAAGATATATAGTTTAATATTATTTATACAAGTATAAATGATATACATTTTCTAAGACATCTGAATACACTTATCTACTAATACCTGCTGACCACACCTTTCCATTAATTTTGTTGAGCAAGTATCTTTACAAGGATTGTTATCTAAGGGGATAGGTTTGTGTGTGTAGATTGAGTGTATAAACTCAGGGGGTAAGCATAGGTGTATTTAGTTAATAGGAACAGGTTTAATTCCATTTTTCTGTGGCTATACATTCAGAAAGGAAGATAACCTTTAAATGAATATAAATTTCACTATTAATAACTTAATATAGAATTTTGATTATTTTGTTACCTGTATTTTGACTGTAAAAGTTATTGGCTTTGCTACATTGTGCAGTAGATATACCTAATAGGCTAGCTTATGTAATAAAGTGTAAATGTATGTAAATTTGTGTCTATATTGTGTATAACTAGCAATTCACACAAATGACAAAACCACAAATCTGCACAGTGTTTAATCAGTATACAATATGTATTATGAACATAATTTTCTTTTTAACAGAACTTATTTCTGGAGAATGCCAAGTCCACTCTGCACCCAAAACTCATAGATACATATCAATGTACCTTTAACTTAATGCATGTTTTTATATTTTTATAATCAGACTTCTAACATCATTCTAGTTACTGTAGTTATTATATTATTTTGTAAGGCAATTGCACTTAGTACATTAAGAAAAACATCTTTTGTTTACCTGCATCTCCACCACCTTGCCTTTGCTCTCTGGGCTAAGGGACCACTCGTAAGCCAGAGGCTCATGGTCGTCTGTGCTCTGGTTGCCGTAGAGAGTAATGGAGTTGCGTGGGAGGGTGATGACCTGGTTGGGTCCGGCGTTGGCTACAGGCCGATAGTCTATTGCCTTGTTGACTGACAGCATAGCTTGGGTTGAGTTTTGAGCACCATCTGAGTCAGTCACTGTGAGGCTACAAGCGAGTAAGAGCAAAGCAGTACGATAAACAGTGCAAGAAGCTTTTAAGGAGAAATATTAAACAGTGGTAGATTAATAAGCATATTTTGCAAAGGGCCTGTCTAATACAGTCTAATAAGTGTTGTATACAGAGCTAAATAAATAAATAAATAAATCACATCACATAGACTTCTAGCAGGTGCACAGTTACAACCAGTCTGTGTCTGTTTTAGTTATCAGCCTGGTGAGGATACATGTAATCTTGTGATTTCCATCAACAGTAATGATGATATGGTCAAACATTTAAAGAAGTTTAATGAAGTATTCATTCACACTTCAAACAGCAATCATGTGACATGAAGTCACTGGACTAGAGTTAAGGTGCAACTCACAATAGTCATTATTGCTGGTAACTGATTATAGGTCCTTGGTTGCTATAGGCAATTTTCTGCTCTACACAAGTCTCTTCTGCAAAATGAGAGACAAGTAGATAGCACAAATATTGTTGAAAAGTGTCGGAATTACAGTGCTGGTAGCAGGTTTTACTCTGGTGTAATCTGAACCCAAACACCTTGGAGTCCTTTCTTTACTTTTCTGTAAAGTGGGTAAGCGATATAGCAAATGGCCCAAGTCCTTACGTCTGGCATCAGATTTACAGAGTGTATCCAGGTGTCATGTTACATTTAGTATTTTTGGAGACTCTTTAAATGCCACTTCAATTATGAATTCATATTTACACATATTTAGAAATTTTACTGTAAATGCCCCTATGAAAGGAAGCATTGAAGCTGCTTGTCTTTGTTGCAACACCACCAAGCAACACCTTGTCCAAGCAACAACAACAATAGGTGGTGCACCTTTTTGACGAATGCCCCATTTCTGTTATATACTGAAGAAGAACTCATCCATTAGGTGGAGAAAAGAGGGGTGACATATGACCCTTCCACTAGGTGTTAGAAGGAAGGAGGCAGCAACTCACATATACAAGAGCTTGTTAAATGTCCCATAAGAATCAGGTCGCTTATGTCATCTGTAATGCTTATAAATTAATTATGTAGTGCAATTAATTACTTAGGGCTCAGTCTGACCCTGCTGAAATGTTTTTCATATGTGATTCATTACTGCTTTTATTAGAATAAAGACAGAAAGTTTACCTGAAGGTATAATTGCCAGGGACGAGGCTTGTAAGCGTGAGAATGGCTGTATCTGCTGAGACCTTCTCCTCTCGGAGCGGCCCTTTCACCTCTTCCCAGTGCCACGTCACTATCTTATCATCGTCAGTGCTCTCTGGTGGATATTATATATACAGTCACTATTCCACTTAAAAATGATAAACACACACTTTCGGTGGTTTTATACTGTTTAACAACAGTTATAATATATTAAGGATGTTCAGTGAGAACATTGTGCTACAAAGCTTTAAAAAAAAAAATAAAGACATAAAATCAGGCCAAACATTTATGCATTTGTGGTTTGTATTTAAGGATCATTAATTTTAGCATTATTCTACCAGAACAGGTGAAATTTATATATTTTATCAGCTTAAAAAAAACTTCTAAAGTAAAGCATTCAAAGACTTTTAACTGGCAGCGAAGTGCAATTCTCAGGATCCTGAAGTAAATCTGTGTCAAATATTGTATATGCCATAAGGGCACTAGAGTAATAGTAATTTTAATATCTGTATTGTTAACACATCTGTATTGTATTCCATATTAAAGCTGTATTGCTTCCGGTCCAGATTATTTTTGTTGCTGTCTTGGAAAGATAAAGACTTTTCAATAGGTATAAAATGTGTAAAATAGGTCTTTGAAGCAACTTATAACACATATACCAATTAGTATATGGTCAAATTATTGTTACACATAAAACTTGCCTGTCTGGTTTGTTCAAGACTACAGGGGGTCCCAAAAGTCCCAAAAGACCCAAAAATTTTTTTTCCAGATAGCCTTTAAGAATGCCTTTGACAAAAGAAGAACGTATTGAAATCATTCTCACGGCTGGATCGGGAAGCTGTCAAAAGGTTGCGATGTCACAGGAAACGTGGCGACACTATCGCAATTAGTAACAAATTTTAAAATAAACTGGAAGTGTTGCAGACCAACAGAGAAATGGACGTCCACAAACATCCACTGACGAAGGCACAACCGACTTGATGCTGGCTTATATAATCCCCTGTGCATGGAGACTTTTGGGACACTCTGTAGATACGCGTATAAACATCTGCCTATATAAATTACACAATAACCAGTTTTTGTAGAGATTGGAAATTTGCACCAGTTGTCACTAAAATGAGCAGACAAAATGCTTTTTGGATTTAACTTTTTTGGATCAATTTTTTTTTTTTTTTTAAAGTGTCACCGTTCAAAATGCTTCTCACTCGGCCTATCAGTGACAGACTTCTGGTTCACATGTCTGACTTGAAAATACAGAAATATACTGCCCAGAAATGCCGGCTTAATGTAAAGTATTTACATTCCAAATGTTTTTTAAACAGTTGCAGAACATCATGACACGTTTTTTTCCACATGCAAGACACCACTGTAAAGGAAATCAATAATAAAAACAAAGAGGGACTATATTTATTTTTCTAAGTAGCATTACCACCAATTACAGCATTGCCTGTTCATGTGAAGCCCAAGCCTCCAATGTATTCATAAAGTAACAGATCACTGGCCACAACCCCAGAGCTTTGGATTACACACCAACCATTTCTTAAGTATTAATACTCACGACTGCCATCAATCACAGTGGAGCTTGTTGGTAAGGAGATCTCCTGGTACTTTGGTGAAACTACAGCAACTGGTGGCTTATTGACTCTTGGCTCTGTGGAAAAATGAAAACATAAAACTCACTCTAAATGACTTAAGTGAAAGTGTAGTCTATTAAAAATATTTTATATAATAGCTTGCTACAGAAACTGAGTTCTAAAAATATCACTTAAGCCCTATTCATAGTGTCAGTTTCTCAGGGCGGTATCTGTAATAAAATGTCACCTCTAAAATAACACATTTCTCACTCAGACAGTGTTTCCTTTTCTGCAATCAAATCAATGCATACTTAGTGTAGATATCATTATAACTAACAATTTTACGATTAGATGCTCTTCGGGTTATTTTCCTTTTTCTTCTAACAGGGTCAAAGTGAAGATACAATGAAGGTGATTTAACCAGGCAGCTAACTTTTAAAGACTTTCAAAGCATTCAACATGAATTTAGACCCTAATTAAAATAATTTTCCCTGACCTCACGCTAGGTAAAAGTTCTAAAAATTCTTCAGAAGCTCTGTTGATGCAAACTGGCCTGGTGTCTCACTGATCACACAAGTTCATGTTTTTTCACCCTGTCAGGGAGTTTGGCAACCAAACAAATAGTAAAAGCAGTCACCTGGTTTAACTGTAACATTGACATAGCCTTCTCCATGTGCACCATCACCATCCACAATCACCTCAAACTCATACAGACCCACAGTCAGCTGAGGAGAAAAAAAATAAAGTAAAAATAAAATTCACTGCTTTGATTTCTTTGTATTGGAATACTTGGCTGAATGAATGAGGAACTAATTATTTTTAACCTTGCTCAGTTTGAGTGTGCTGCTATGTTTCCCTTCCATTTCTCCACTGTAGTCTTTAGGGTGCGTCCTCAAACGCCAGTCAAAGGCATATTTAGCCCCTAAAAGCAGAAAAAAAACAATAGCCATCCTACTATTTAACAAAGAGGGCATCATCACAGTGGAGTACACAAGTGATTTAATTGCAGTAAGTTACCTGGAGGGGGTGCTGGCACTACAAACGCGTTCAGTTCCACTTCACTGCGTGGAAGCGTGACCTCCACATTGTTGCCAGCAGATACCACCAGCTCCTTCACTGTTGTACAAACAAATCAGGGACTCTATATACTAATAAAGCAAGTGAACTGCAATGGAAAATAATACAGTCTACACATCACCCCAGTTAAACGAATGAAACTGAACCCTGATTTGTCTGAAACCTGGGTCCAGTGTACAACTGAGAATGAGATACTTCATACTGCATTTATGGTTGCTCTTATATAATGTCATTCTGGTGTGATGCTGTCTCGTAAGTCAGTTGTCTTCTAAGACAGAGCTTTGACAGCTATACAGGTTCCTGTAAGGAAAGAGGCTTTCAGTTTGAGATGGGATTTCGAAGGTAGCATACAATACCACATTGCCAAGTTACCTACATATGCTAACAATCAGTAAACCCGAAAGGGCCTTTAAATGGCAATGGAAAAAAGTGTCCATCCATCCATTTTCTGTACAGCTGATCCTACACAGGGTCAAAGGGGAGCCTGGAGCCTATCCCTGAGGACTCAGGGCACAAAACGGGGGACACCCTGGATGGGGTGCCAACCCATCGCAGGTTACAAGCTCACACACACTCACACAACCATTCACTCACTTCATACAATTTAGCCAATCAGCCTACAATGCATGTCCTTGGACGGGGAGGAAACCAGAGTACATGCAGGAAACCCCTGAAGCATGGGGAGAACATGCAAACTCCGCCTACACAGGAAGTGTGAGGCAAACATGCTAACCACTAAGCCACCATGCCCCTAGAATAAAGTATCACTGGGGGAAACAGAACAAATATTCTATGACTACACCAGCCTTTTCTGGCTATGAATAAATTATTAAGTAAAAGTAAATCTAAAAAACTTATTTGTCCACAATCTACTTCCATTCTCTCTCCTCTCTATCTGTCATTATTTTCCAATTTTTTTGCTGCCACATAGGATTATGGGATAATATATAGAGTAGCAGGATATGTTTTGACACCTTTATAAATTGGCCAGATTAAGGTACCTCAGAAGGCACAATAATTTATGAACAAGACAGATCAATCACAACAAATACTGACACAGTGTAGCCCCAGTACAAATTCTTGTCTGCAACAACAACAAATGAAAACTCAAAGTAACATTGTGTTTCATACCAGGTGGAGTTCCTGCTGGGGTGGAAGAATAAGGTGCACTTGTTGGTGACCCAGAACTGCTATTGGAAGATGAATGATCTATATTGTCTTCTGGCAATGTTGAATTCTGCCAAGATGATGACGCTGCCTCCTCTCCGCTGCCATTGACATGCTCATTCATTGCTTTATTGGCTGACTCAGAGAATGTAATCCCACTGTCTGTGCTCGCTGCTGGTGTACTGAAGGGCTGAGGTACCAAATCATTCTAGGTTAAAGCCAAAGAACATAAACCCATAACTCATGTAAGTCTTAAGAACCATATTCTGTAATGTGTTCAAAATTAGAATTCAAACACAAACTAAATGTAAATTATAAAACAAAAATAGATAAACAGCACATACACGATTGCGTTTTTTGTGCCCAGGCCCTCCATTAATATCAGAAACCAATGCCTGCCGTGGGATTCTTGCTTTCTTTGATTTGCTCTTGTCAAGCAGCTGCAGGATGCCCAGAGAATTGATGTTAGTCAGCGGCAGTGCCGAGATTTCACAGCCGTTGGGCCGGACGCACTTCAGCAGCACACAGTAACCTCCAAGGCTCCAGACTGCACTGCACGAGGGCTCCAGGCAGCATGATTGCCAACACTGTGTGCCACCTTCGTCCACGGCCAGCGGCTGCCAGCCTAGCCCAATCACACTGCTGCAGGGGATCCCCAACACGCCACCTGACACTCTGCACATACTCACCGCCACCACCCCTGAGAGAGAGAGAGAGAGAAGCAGAAAAAAACTTGTATCCATTGATATATGCAGTATGAACAAAAAGGTTATGTCTTTGTTGCTGCTATTCCTTATCTAAGTCTAAAATGGTCTCTGCTGCTTATCTGCATGATCTTACAGTGAAAAGAGAAATTGAAACCTTTCTGTGAGATATAATTATTCTTTAAAAAAACTGGGAACTGGGAGAGGAGATCCCCAAAACTTGTCCACATAAGATCACTTCTGATGCTATCTACTATTTTTATTTATTTTCTCATACATGTCCTTCCACATGTTACTGGATGAATAATCTCTTACTTATCGTGCAGTGAAAAACACAGGAAGCTGTTGGTCAGTCAACTGGGTGGGGCTAGGCAGAATGTCAGTTTTATAGCTAACAGATCAAAACACATTCAAAGACTCTCACAAATTATATTAATCTGTTTTTGCTTAAAACTGAGATGTCATGAAGGATTTCCTCAAGAGTCTTAAAATGTCTTTAGACTTCAAGACCTACCAGTTACAAAAAAAGAAGTGAAAACAGCCATACTGTCCATGGAATAAATGAAATCCTTGGGGTTTCAGGATTTTAACCTCTTACCTAGTTTCATTTTTCTTGAAAAACAGGCTCTCTAACCAACATTAAGTCTTATCTTCCTACTGGCCAAAAAAGAGCATTTAGCTTGCTTCATTATTATTATAGGGCAACTTCATTATCAAAATATCATGTTACAGTCTTACTGGATAATGTACTGATTACCAGGCCTGAAGACATCCTTCCCACTATTGTATCCCTCAACTAAACTGGGTTTATCAAAAACAGACATGAACATTAACATTTTTTAACATTCTGTATTCTCCATCAGAAATACGTTATTTCTATGGATGCAGAAAAAAAGCCTTCATTTTCACTCTGGGGTACACATATGAGTTTAGCTTAAAAAGGCTGTAATTCCTAAAGGGTAAATGCCATATTTTTGTGGAGCCTCTTAAAACAAAACTGAAAGTCTACACTTCAATCACATCTTGATTGTTTTATTTCAAATCCATTGTGGTGGTGTATAAAGGCAAAATCACAAAAACTCTAATTGTCCTAATACTTCTGGACGTAACTGTACATATATATTTGTAACCTCTTTGCCTCTTGCAGTCACATAGAAAAAAACACTGTGCCATAATTTACAGCATTTCTTTACATTTCTTTAGCCAAAGTTACAGTCTCCAGCATTTACAATTTAATATCAGTGCTCGCAATATAAATGCTGTCAACGTGGCTTGGAATCAAAAGTTCAGGATGTTTCCTGGAGAAAAGGTCTCAGTTCTTAAGCAAGTGCGATCTTAAATGTGTGTGCATATTATTCTGGTTGAAAGAGGCAGTTCCAGTTTATTTGCCCCAGAGGAGCCAACAGCAGCAATAAATCACTTTTGACACCCCGCACAATTGTCTAAAGCGGAAAAATATCGTCATGACTTCAACTAGAGAAAAACTGATTTTCTTTACAGGCATGAAAACACAAACTGTGCATTAATTGTGTATAATTCAAGCTTGCACCTATTTTTCTTTTCATTTTGAATGCTTGTTCCTGGAGCTGAAGAAACTCTCACATTATCCACTCGTCATAGATTTTTTTTTTTTGCATGTATCTGTAGCTGTTATGTTTTACTTTGGTTATAAGCAGGGAGGGGGTGATTTATATGGGAATATACATCATTTCAATTTAGGGTCAATTTCTAGGGCAATTTCTAAGGGTGCCAAATTTCTAAGTGTTAGAATTTTTGGTTTAGTTATCACAAGAGTGATCTAACCTGAAGGGCACTGTATGTATCCATGTAGTCAAGCAACAGTGAATTAACAAAAAATATAACAATAATTGCTTAACATTACTGCACTTTATAAAACAGAAAAAGTACTATTTTTCAGGACAATAGAGAAACAAATGGGCTAAGATAGAATGGCACTACATGAACTATAAACACTGAAGGCCCAGAAGGGGGAAATTAGAATTTTCCTGTCTCATAACAGGAACTGATAGTATCCTTTAGCACAGAGCACTACCATCTTGGTTTTGCTTCAATTAGCTACAGTTAGCAACTAGTTTCCTTCCCAAAAAGACAGGATGTGACTCTGCAGCATGTTCTCAACCTCTTTATTCTTCTGACTCCAAGACACAGTGCTTACTCACAGCACAGTCCAGCTAAAGGAGCTCCAAGCAGCATATTATGGGATTGCTATTACAGACACACTGATGGCAGTTGAAGGCCCTGGGGATTTTATTTAGAGATGGGACACACTGCAAGACTGTTTTCCAATTCCCCCTCCGTGCGAAAGCTTCTTTCTCAAGCACAAAGCGACTATTGTCCTTCCTGCATTGAACTCCTCAGCCCGAGTACCATCAGTCGCTGTGACTGTAACAACCATTCAAGCACGTCTAAAGTCAGCAACAATGTAATAATAGACAAAGAAAGCTGATAGAGCAAATATTTTAGGCAACTAAATAACAAATCAATAATGAACAATGGAGCTAACAGTGAAGTTCCAGAAATAAAAATGGCATTTTTTTTGCCATAGGAAATTTGATTATTTGCAATAAACCTGTTCAGACTGATCTGAGCTGCAGGTTTGTTGACCCACGGGGTTCACTCCTACAGAAGCCACTGGTTAGTCAAGTGTCAACTTTATTTTTAAAAAAAATTGCATTTAATCACTGAAGTGATGTTGATTTACTACAATCACCACAATCTTTAAAGCGAACCCCACCAATGAGTGACGTCTCTGCTGCAACCATGAAAACACTAATCACAGAACATACTGTCTCTCTGTTTCTTTGTCTCAGACGTACAGTATGTATATTATTAATGTGAAGAGTGACGCACGTGGGGATATCAGTTCAGATCAGCCGTGTTGTGCAGAATATCTGAGGGACCGATCATTGGTTCTGTTTTATAGGCTTGCGGGGAGTTTCTGCTGACTAGCGGATGCTCCGTTATTAACCAGCTAATGTTATTTAATGCGAATTTACGTTAGCAGGTCAGCACTAATCCACGTTCTCTGATAACCACCAGTCACACCGTTACACTGAATTCTCTTCAGGAGACTGAGCTGCTTTAGTGTCCCCATTCTACATACTGTATAACACAAATAAAACTACTTTAGGTTAGGTTTATTCTTTAAATCGAACATTCAGCCAGATTTAGGTATGAAGGAATACCAAGTAAAACACAGCACACTGACATGGCTTACAAAAAACTGAACATGAAGGACAACTAAATTAGAACAATGTACTACATACTTTGTTACTTGTGCGCAAAGACGAAATGTATGCTCTTATTACAAAACAGTAAAATACATATTTACTTTAAAAACAACTTAAAAATATTCCTCAAACGGTATCAGTAGTTTAATCCCTTGGAAAAAAACAATATGTATTGTACCTTTACATTTTTCCCCCCATTTTTCAATTTTTGTGCTTCAAAATAACTGTTATAAGATCATGATTCTCTCATAGCTGATTGGTTTGATTCAATGCTACAAAGTATTCGAGAGTTCTTTTGAAAAACAAAATGAATGCAAAATTTACTTCTGAAATAAGGGTCATCGAAAAAGTGGGCAGTCACTGTTCAGCTCCATAGAAAAGGAGGCTGGGATGTCCATTTTTTTTATTATTATTATTAAAAAAACAACATATATCTTGATATGAATAATAAGCTTTATTAAAATCTTGCTGCATTAATTAAGGCTGCATGAACCATGTGAACACCACAGAGATATGATCATCTGCATAAACATTCTACATAAGTAAATGTAGCTTACCAGTAGGTGGGCAGAGGCAGAACAAACAGCCCAGAGCCAGGAGGAAGAGTTGACTAGATCTAGTCCACTGTGGCAAACCACAGCTGTGTGTTCTTTCTATTGCATGCAGCATCTTGACACTATGACCAAGGATCGAGGTGTAGGAGTAAATCAATTTCCCATGACAAATGTGACACAATTTGGGCATTACAAATAGAAAAATGGAAAAGGTTTTAGTGCAACAATAGTACTTAAAATAAAATACTGAAAGATTAAAAAAAAAAAAAACCTACTGAGATTGAACGTACCTTTCTCCAAATGGAAGACAGAAAGTGGAGGATGGTGGGAGGAACAGGGTAAGAGGTGAAGAGGCGTCCACACCAGCACTTTGGGGGACCACAGCAGCATTGCACTCCAACACTGGGAGCTTTCACAGATATCTGAAACAAGGATATGTAGGAGGAAAAACAACCCATTATAAGTTCATAAAGATATAGTGAATCACTGGCAGTAAAACTTCCCTGTATTCTGATAAATAATAATCCTGGGATCCAGACATACAAAAACAGCTGCTATGTCTAAAGCTGACCTGGTTAGTTAAATGATAACCAAGTGTTGTTTGTTTGCGCAGCATACCCAGTGCTGCTTCTGGAGCTCTACACTGTCACAACCTCGCCTGCACCTTGGCTGAAAATGTCACAGGTTTTAAAACACGATAAGAAAATCTTTTAAAATGAACTAACATCAGGGTGCATGTAATAAGGTAACACAGCATGGAATAGGAAAATTGGACACTTTCAAAAATACATGAAGAACAGATGAAGAAAGAACTTCTGAAGCCATTAATTCACTTCCTACTCTGCAGGATGTGGCTCTGACATAAGAATACAATCTAATCTTTAATCATTCGCCCACAGGGTACAAGAAAAAAATGTTAATAAACACACTTCACGTCTTTTTGAGGTAACTTACAAAATCTGAAACTACTGCCACTTGTCTCAAACGTTTTTCTTTCTGACGAATTTTGATAAACATCATATCATACCACAGCACAGCTGAATTCTCAGATAAGAAGGCATTGATTAATTTTCTATAACAGCAGCTCTTTTCTATTTTCCATGACCATAGATCAAGCTGTAATATACATTATAGGTTTACATTATTACAATACACGTTATAACTTGTTTCACGGATGTTCCATAACAGTAAATGTAACTATAAATGGTTAAAAAGTATGACTTGTTCATTAATATATTGTAAAATTGTAATCAGCGGTAAACTGCTATGGTATGAGAAGAATAAAACCCTTTTGCTATGTTGCTATAGAAAAATAATCCACTTTGGAGTGGTAACATATCCGCCATGGATTATTTTCCTGTAATGGCTTGGCCACTGTGTTTTATTCCTTACTTAATAAACCTAGGCAGGGCAAATAAATATAAGAGATTAATTATACACATAAATGTGTATTTGTTTAACTGTGTATAACATTTCAATCAATCAGTGTAACTCAGAAGTGTCTCTTATTACCGAAAGGAAGCGCACTCATTTTATGTGACTGTTTGGACAAAGCCAAGATGGTAATTTTGCACAAGTGAAAACACAACAAGCCATTTATGAGTTTGTATACATTTACACAAAATAATATATAAAAATTTTATAATAAAACCAGGAAAAGTGCTGCCAATGATACACAATGTTTTGAATCTACATTTTAACAAGGCACTGGGATTCAGCATGGAGGGACGATGGCACAGAGGGTAATGTAGCCAGCTCACAAATCCAGGGTACTCGTTTCATTTATGAACATGAACTGTTTGTGAGGAGTTCTGCATGTTCTACTCCCGTTCACATACACTATATAGCCAAAAGTTTGTGGACACTGGACCATCACAACTTATATTTGCTTTGTGAACATCCCATTCCAGATGTAGTCCCCCTTTACTGTTATAATAAACTCCACAATTCTGGAAAGGCTTTCCACTTGATTTTGGAACGTGGTTGTGGGGATTTGTGTTCATTCAGCCTCAAGAGCTTTAGTGAAGTCAAGCGAAGAAGCCTAACATGCAGTCGGCCTTACAGTTCATCCCAAAGGTGTTCAGTGGGGTTGAAGTCAGGACACTGTGCAGGACACTCAAGTTTTTCTAATCCAACTTTGGCAAACCATGTCTTCATGGATCTCACTGTGGACAGGGGCACTGTCCTGCTGGAACAGGTTTGAGCCTCTTAGTTCGAGTGAAGGGAAATCTTAAAGATACAGCATACAAAAACATCCTATACAACTGTATCCTTACAAACATTGCAGCAAAAGTTTGGGGAAGGCCCACATTATGAATATGATGGTCAGGCATCCACATACTTTTGGCCATATAATGTAGGTTTCTGCCAGGTTCTGTCCAAAAACTAGGCTAAATTGCCCCTAGGTGTGAATGAGGGTGTGTGCATGATGCCCTGTAATGGACTGGTGTCCCATCCAGGTTACATTCCCACCTTATGCCCCAGGATACTTTTCCTGGGATAGGCTCTGGATTCACTGTGACCCTGACTAAGGTAGTGCAGTTACTGAAGATGAATGAATGAACATTTTTCAGTTCTGTGGGTAGAAAGCTCTTGTGGTTTCACGAGGGTTTCCTCATGGTACACATTTTCCCAGCTGCGCCTCATGTTTGTGAACTGTGATACACCTTTAAGAGTAATACTGTGCACGTGGACCATCTGAGAGATTAAAATACCCAGAATCTGAAGCATGAAATAAGCACATATACTGTACGCTTGACAAGAACAGACAACAACAGCGTCTTTTAAACCTTTTGCATTCTTAGACAAGATGAAATTTTATTGCCTAATAGCTAAATGATGACTGGCAACTTTGTGTGAGCTACATGCATATAATTAATATCTCCATATGCAAAACATTTCATTTCAGGTGTATGCATATGTAAACAAGGGTTTTCTGAAACCTGAAGACCATTAATCACCCGTTGTGCTTCGGGGGAAACACTGTGTACAGAAAAACTGGCTTAGACAGTTGAGTGTAAAGCTGAGCACAACAGTGGGGGTTAAAGCCAATGCCAAAGTGCAATGGTGTAGAAGAGATCCGTCTTGGCAAACTGTACATGTACACTAATCCCTTCCCTGCTGCAGGATGGGCTATATAGTCCACATCCTGCTCTTTTTGAGAACCGAGTGATCTGACAGCTACACACCACTCTACTCCGGATGTAGACTAAAAAACATGTTCACATCACTGATCAGGTTAGGGGGAGCAATTTTGGGTTGATTAACGTTGTGTTGCCCAACCAATATAAAAACACTGACAGAGAGATAGTCAGTTATATTATTATTTTATATTATTTTATATTTAACACTTTAATATCAGTACATTATAATCATTAAACATTTTATTCATTATCATTATATTAAACATATAACAAATTCTAAATATGTTAAAAACGGCTGATCTCATATAAATACAACCTGCAGGTGATCAGAGAAAGTTACAGAGGAAAAGTGCCTCTTTTTAGCCTACTAAAAAACGTCACTGTCAACCCAGATCATGAGATCTATGATTATTTCACAACATCCTGAGCCACACATATGATCTGTCACAGTAATAATCCGATCATGGTAGCCAACAACAGCTGTTTGGTACAAGGCTATAAAACACCTCACTGCGCAGGTACATATGATAAACCATCGTCCCTCACAGTGTCAGATCCCATTATGCCTTATTATAACCTGGTGAAACAGTGTCACTCACCTCCTCGGTGAGATCCCTGCTACCGGTGACGCTTCAGAGCCATTTGGGCTGCAGGTTTTCTCGATGCCTGTGTGCGTACCGAGGTCACGCATTTCTCCTGCACCTTCACACGGAAATACACGCAGCACAGAGAGGAATCTACTTCCGCCCTCACTGACACCTGCTGCAACACAGACATTTTAGCTCGTGTATCTTCGCAAATTGCTAGTATTGTTAAGTGGTTTTGGAGAAATTGAACACTTAAAGCATCATTTAACATTTACTTATTAGAAAAAAAATGTAAGTCAATTAATTTAAATAAATTTACATGAGAATGTTGTTCACGGTGCGTGAGAGCAGGTGGAAGGTTTTGCCCAAAACAAAGATGGCGGAATGATTCAGCGGTCGTGTATAACTTACTGGCAGTTTTTAAACCCGGATTTATATTTTACACCGTTTATCCATTCAGTATAATGTTCCTTATATAACTGCGTTTTCTGTGTATAATCAAATTTTAAGCTGTAAATAATCGTTTGGAGCAAAAGCTTCTCATAAATAGTGATGTTTGCTGGGTTTGGCGCGCCCCCTAACGGAATGTGACAGAAAGACACAGGGTGTTTTTACTTTATTTATTTATTTATTTATTTTTAATTGAATGCTACATGTACAAAACAAACAAACATATATATATACATAAAACCGCATTTCTAAGACAGAAATTTTTTTACTTTTCAATCATTCTTAACTATTTTGCAACTAAAATCATATATCTAGATATTTTTTTGTTATCTATGCACTTAAGAGAGTCAATAAACATAAAAAAATCAACCATAAAAAACTTATAACACGGTTTAGATTTGCTCCTTTTACTTCTGTGTATATGAAATTTACCCAATAAAACCGTAAGAGTCACGTAGGACAGTGTGAGGGGCATACAATTCAAGTGACCAGTCACTTAGGTTTAAATCTGTAATAAATAAACAATTATTTATTCAACTCAATTTAACTCAATTTTATGATCAAAGCTGAGAGTCATTTCTGCCATTATTAAAAAAAGAAAGAAAAAAAATGAAATCACAGACCTCACAGAACTACTGTTACAACACATTGCAGTGTGACAGATTTAAACCTGACACAGAATTTCACGTTCTTAAAAAAAAAGAAAAGAATGTATTGTAAAATGTGAATGGTTGGAAACATGGCAATATTTATAACACTCTTCTTTAAATTGTGAAGAATTAGTGCTGAAAATGTTTAAATGCTGAACTAAAAAATCATGAACGTTAATCAAACAATGGCATCAAATAAATCATTTTATTTATTTGTTTGTTTATTTGTTTGCTTGTTTTTTCTTCCAGTGCAAGCAGCTGCACTCTTCAAGATTTCGGCCTGGATGCTGAAAGGCTGGGCTGCATATATGAAATGATGCCGTGGGATGTGTTCAGGTTTGGATTAAGAAGAATTAACATTTTGTATAGGAAATCCGGAGCAGTTATGTTAGACAGGGATTAACTTGGGGGCACACAGGGAAGCAGTGCTTCTGGCACCTTTGTTTTATGTGAAAGGCAAGTGAAGCTGAGCTCTGTTGATATTATATGATGGAAATAGCATGGTGTTAATGGTGATCATTTTTTAAATGATGTAATAAAGTTTAACACTAATTTATATACAGAAATTGTTTTATTTTGAAATTGTAAAGTATCTCCATTAGTCAAAGAAATTGCTGACTGCTGTAAATATATGCATTTGATAGTATTGTTGCCTGACAGCTCCAGGGTCTCTGTTGCGAGGGGAATGACTAAGGTTACTGTCTGTGTGCAGTTTCGCATGCTCTCCTTGTGTAAACAAGGGTTTTTTCCCTAAGTGTAAATGAGTGTGAATGAGCAGGGCGCTCTGAAATGGACTAGCGTCCCATCCAGGGTGTATTCCCCAGTGTTCCTGGGACTTCAGATCCACTGTGACCCTGCCCAGAATAAAGCAGTTTGAATTAAAAATGTGCTAATTTTGCTAGTTTAAAGGCATAATTGTATTATGACTTTGCAAGAAAAGAATCTGGCAGAAATGTTCATGAAAACTGGTGAATCCCACCTCCTAAATCCTAGTTTAACCCTTTTGGTATAAATAACTGTCACAAAACAAATTTTATTTAAGGTCATTTGCTCATTTGCTAATTCCCTCCAGCTAATAGTACCCTGTCACATGACCACTTAGGGAGGGTGAAGTCTGTCACATGATTCCCTTGAGACACATGAAGCCTTTCACACCGCATCTTTTCCAGCTGCTGCATGAATGTAACACTGAGAGGAAAGCAGCAACTTCCTCATACTATATGCACCTCTTCCGTATGCATGAGCTCACATTGTGCAGGGAGAGAATAATGGCATCTCTCCCATCCAGAGAGCACGGCCACTTATTGTCTCTAGGACCTGAATGGCTGTGAATGCACTTTTAACAATGGACATTGTCACAAAGCAGGTTTACAGAAATATCTAAATTCCAGATATAAATTTTAAATGTATAAATTTATCCCTGGGGGATCATGGTGGCTTAGTGGTTAGCACTGTTGCCTCGCACCTCCAGGGATGGGGGCTCGAATCCTGCCTCCACCCTGGGTGCGTGGCGTTTACGTGTTCTCCCTGTGTTTTGGGTGTTTCCTCCAGGTTCTCTGGCTTCCTCCCCCAGTCCAAAGACATGATTTGTAAAGAGATTAGTATTTCCAAATTGTCTTTACTGTGTGCAGTTGTGCCATGCAATAGATTGGCACCCTGTCCCAGGTGTCCCCCACCCCGAGTCCCCAGGGATAGGCTCCAGGCTTCTCTGCATCCCTGTGATAAGCAGTACAGAGAATGGATGGGTGGATGGAAATTTATCCCTTCAAGTATTTCTAGTATTTCATTAACTGATGAAAGAGATCTGTTGAGCATATCTGTTAAAAATATTGCTTTTTTTCTATCTGAATAATTTAGTACTTTCACTACATTACATTCTCCTTTGAAAAAATATAAAGTTGTAAGCAGATACAGATCTGTTTTTTTTTGTTGTTTTTTTTACTGTTCCACCATTAGAGTGGCAACCAATATCTCTGGTTTATTAGCTATATCATGTCCTAAGTAAGGAAATACAGTGGCTTGCAAAAGTACTCAGTGCCCCCTGGAATTTATTAGATTTGTCTGAATAACAAATGATAAATATACATATTCTACCTGCCACTAATTTGTATTGCAAACTCATTGTATAAGTATTCATCCCAGGTTCTAGAAGCTCCAGATAAAACATATTGTCTTAATGAGGACACAGTTGACTAATAATTGGTCTTCACCAGAAGGTGACTGTTCCACAGTGGCCAAGTCAAAGTCCATATCTGAATCCCATTGATAATCTGTGGCACAGTTTGAAAATTGCAGACAACAAACAACATGCAATCAACCTGAAATACCTGGAACAAATCCACCTGGAAGAATGGGTGAGAAGCATGTGCAAAACTGGTAGGATCTCTCTCAGAATTAAAGCTGTTATTGTTAAATAGATTTAAAGCTGATGGTTCTAGCAAATACTAGTCTTAAGGGTTTCAGTTTTTATTTTTTCTGACAAATAATTTTGGTAACAAATAATTAATTCTGGCTTTAAAAATTTTAATATTTTAAAGCATACTGGTTTGCAATAAAAATAATCTGTGCAAGTGTCATTTGTAAATCCAGACGTATCTGATGACTTTTTTGGAGTTGAATACATTTGCAAGGCACTGTATGGAAGTGCTGTACATAGACATCATTTAAATTGTAACTATATGACGCGACTTTATGTGGTACTTCATTCTTCTGTCCACTGCCTATCCTGAGAATGTGAGGCTGCATTGGACTCCACTGTCTCACAGGACATATGGCACACACTTATTCACACCTAGGTGCAATTTATC
>CM074967.1:11569055-11586555 GCA_037577455.1 Pangasius macronema | reverse complement strand
TCAATGTGCAATTACAACGTATATAAAGTGAGTGAAGAATATTTAGAAACATTTTAGGGAAAAATAGGAAAAATAAAAAGGTTCAATAACCTGGTGGCATAAGTGTGCACAGCCTTTTATAATTGGGAACACATTCAATCTCATGGTCAAAAGTAATTATCATACAGCTGTCATCAATGAAATTAGTCTGATTAACCCCAAATAAAGACCAGCTGTTTCTGTAGGATTTTCTTGACATCTTCTTGGTTTCATCTGCCTCCTGAAGCCATGGTCCGCAAAGAGCTAACAAAGCATGGTACGGTACGATATCTCACTGGTCGAAAGGTATCGATCAGGAGAGGGGTATAAAAGAATTTCCAAAACATTAGATACACCATGAAGGCCATTATCAACAGGTGGAGAAATTGGGACACCGCAAGAACAAGAGATATTAACAAGAACAGGACATCCCTTCAAAAAAGGACAAGACAATAAAATACCAGGGAGGCTGCCAAGTAACGGCAACATTAAAGGAGCTTCAGGAATATCTGACACGTATTGATTACTCTCTGCATGTGACAACAATCTCTCATATTCATCACATGTCTGAGCTATGGGGTAGAGTGGCTAGACCCCTTTCTCACAAAAAAAAATCCAAGCCCATCTAAATCACCCCAAACCATGTGGCAAAATGTGTTATGGGCTGATGAGACCAATTCCAGAAGGTATAATAATTCCCTAATTCCAAAAGGTCAAAGCACATCAGCAAAAGAACACCATACTCATGGTGAAGCATGGTGGTGGCAGCATCATGCTTTAGGGCTGCTTTGCTCCAGTCAGAACTGGGGCTTTTATCAAGGTGGAATGAATAGCGACAAATGCCAGTCGATTTTAATCTGCTGGTCAGCTGAAGACGAAAAGGAATTTCACAACAATGACCCAAAGCATACATCCAAATCAACAAAGGAACGGCTTAACCAAAAGAAGATCAACATTTTTGAATGACCTAGCAAGAGCCCAGACCTGAATCCAAATGAAGATCTGTGGGGTGACCTGAAGCAGGCTGTGCACAGGAGATGCCCTTACAGTTTGATGGATCTAGAATGTTTTTGCAAGAAACAATGGGACAATATTGCCAAAGTCAACATGTGCGATGCTGATAGACACTTAGCCAAAAAGACTGAGTGGTGTAATAAAACCAAAAAGTGCTTCAACAAAGTNAAAACCTGCCATTTTAACAGGGGTGTGTAGACGTTTCATATCCACTGTAGATCTGCACTTAAGATCTGTGCTGTTATACTCTATGATTTCCTATGTTTGAAGCAACGTTAAAGAAAACAGGGAAGGTATTTAGAAATAACAGGCCTTGGCCTGACTTTACCCAAGGCAGTTTATGGCTATCAAGTCTCTATGATGTCAGTGTCTGCTGAACTAGAAAAAATAAGAAGAGTAGAGACTGCATAACAGCTTTACTTATCTTAAACTTATCCTTTATTTTAAACATATATAGGTAATTAAAACACACAAAAAAAACATTAACAGAAAGTTCTCTGCAGATAGTTAGTTTTACAGTGTGCTATGTTATTCAGTATACACACGTTTGTAATTGTGGACTCTTCAAAATATTGTAAGTAGAAGATTTTTTGTTGTATATTAGATATTGTTCCCTTGTCTCTTGTGGGTAGAACTTGACCAGCATTTTAGCCCCTTATTTTGAACGTCACGGATGAAACAATTGTTATCTGACATAATTTTTTTTTGTTTTAAAAAGGAAAGTATTCAAGAAGAAACAAATGAAAGTCTGCTAGCATTTAAAATGTATTTCTTTCTTATTTCTTTCTTATTTCTTTTTTTTTTTAATTTTATACACAATGGCACATGTTTAAGTAGTTCCAAGGAGCTGACTAGCATGCCAGTAGACAGTGCTAAATTTTACAACAGAGCATTGGTGTAAGAGGGAAAGTGCCAAAAAAAGTAGTAGTAAATATCATAGTATCAAATATGAAAAATAATGTTATTAATAGTGTCACTGAGAGCATATAAAGAAGATAAAATTATTGTTATTATTTTTTCAGAAACTCTGTACCTACAGTTAGCTGTAATTAAATGGGCATGCAAACGAAATGATCATCTGATACAATTCAATTCATTTCATATGTATGCATGCATTTTAATGTAATGACTGTCACAGAACACATGGGGAAAAAACAGGCCATGGCATCCACATTAAAGTGAAAGCAGATATGAAAGTTTCAGGTCATTTCTTACTTATCTTAAGTTAATTTCTTACTTATCTGGCATAACTCGAATGCCAAGTCAAAATATTTTAGTTGATCATCTCAGTAGCAATACCACTCTACATGGGGTGTTCCCGAGAAAAATAGTAAAAGTAAAACTTAAAAATAAAGCATGTGTAAAATTAAACATCCTTAATCAGCTTAAAGAGAATTTGAAATCAATCTAGGGCACCTCACACAACTATGTCAAAGAAGGAGAAGTTGTACCAGGAAACTGAGTGCAAGACAGAACATTCTGACAGAGATGGACTTGTTCATACAAGGAACAAATACTGTTATTTAAAGTGCTCCTGAAATCAAGTTATGTGTTTTTCATACCTGCCCCTTAGTGTTATAGACACCACTATGATGCTAGATCTTAAAAACAAGCACTTTGGAGGTGTTCTTATTTTAATTTCAGGACATTTTTGATAATTCATATCTAGGCAAACCGTTGTAATTGTCTAACTAAATGCTCTCTAGAACCACATACGTCCTGCCCCCAGAGGCAGGTCTTGGTCTAGGTATCTTATTGGCAATAAACATGGTTTGTCAGTGTGATTTTGGCTGTCTTCCAACACACTATTCATTGTTTCCTACCTCCAATCTCTGGGTTGAGGGAAAAAAAAAACAGTGGGAGTTTATTCATTTGGAAGAGGGTGGAATTTATAAGAGGTTGCATTTTTTTCTATAGGCACTTCATATGTTGCTTCCTCAGACTGAGGGAGAACACTTTGCTGTTCTCTATATTTAACTAGCTCGCTAAGCTACTGTCAGGTTTGTGGTGTCTTATATTTTGAACAATCTTGGCTGTTGTGTAAGTCAGTGAAGCACTTCAGCACATCACTCCGACTTCCTTTTTCAGAAGGAAAAACATCAAAATATGGAATCAAATCACAGCTAAGAAGCCGTTTCACGGAGATGTTAATGTCAGTAGGAAAATATATTATATGTCTTTGATTATTTAATTCAGAAACTAAATAGAGGATATTGTGTAATTAGCAAAACCTTTTTTTTTAGTAATGATAAAGCTTGTTATGAATATGATCTATTAAATGTACTCCCATTATTCATCTTACAGTACATAATCACCTTGCAAGTTTTTTACTGTAAATGCATTTAAAGACAAGTGCTATGCGGGTATTCCATCATCTCGTTAACCGATAATTAAATTAACAGGTTGAGGTGACCATAGTTCTATGCATATTGTACATAAGAAATAATGTTGTGAGTAATATTATGAGGATTCCTGGGTAGTACATTAGCAAACCCTCAGAGCCTAAGCAATAACCTTTTACTCAGTGTTTCCTAACACCCTGTACTGCGCAATGTAGTGGGACAGGCCATGAAAATAACAGAGTTATGTGAGATTACATCTTAAAAATGATGTTAATTTAATCTACACCATTTCACACCATTAAAGTGATAAGTCATAGTACTTATCCAATAAAACTGTCGTAACATATATTACGTACTAAATACAGTCTGAAAACATACAACCTATCTAGGCTATTTAGGATATTTAGTTAGGACACTGCTGTGTGGATGCTGTGTAGAAGTATTGTGTCAGCATTTCTAACTACTGTCGAGGCTCCTCTTTCAGGCTATGGTCACATTGTGGTAACTGTAACGAAAACTTTTTCAATATTAACATATACATTTCATTTGACAGACACTTCTATGCAAAGCAGCATATAAGTCAGGTAAAATACAATCCATTTAAAAGAATCAACAGTGATAAAAGTGCAGCAAAAGCGGTTTTCACCAGAAGACTAGAAACAAGTGCAAGGTAGAGGCAGAGCTGAGAGTACGACAACCAAACACAAGGGCTGGAGCAAGTGCTTGTGCTCAGGAGTGACATCTTTAGGTGAACCACCACAAGGGGAAAAACTTTGTTAGATTTTATGTTGCAGCTAAATCTGGAATTTTGTGTGGTATTAAATATTTTGCCTCTTGCCTTAAGGGAACCAGGATAATTGGTAGCTTTTGGTTGTATATTCAATTCTGTTTTTATATGAAGGGTGTGTTTTACAGCAGCGGTCAAGCAAACAGGTTTCAGGAGCTGTGTAGTTCAGAAGCCAATGCACTGCTTTACACCGAGACATGTTTGCATTGTTTTTAATATGTGTTCTTTGTACTGTAGTTGCTATACTGTTAATCTGTTATATTGTTAATAAAATTACCAAGATAGTAAAGAGATTTAGCAAACAGGGCTAGGCTCGTTAGCGCTGGTCATAATCAGCATGGGGATTAATTCAAGTAAGATTTTGTAAGATAAAAACCCTACCAGTTACAAAACACTTTTCATTTCGCTGTTTGTGAACCGTGCAGCATACCTAAACAAAGCTTCACTGGTGAAACATTAGGAAATGTCAGTGCCTCATGCCCAGGCTTGTGCATGCTTGCTGGGACATTTTATGTATGGTATTGTGTATTAGGTTTAAACATCTTTAAAGCACTGAAAGAATACATGTCTATTGGTGTTTAAAAAAGCCATGAAAGTAAATTATAAAGTAATTATTTTTATCCGTATGAACAAAGCTAAAATATGACAGTACAGTGAAAGTAAATTTGAGACATTGCTATTTAATATGTGAAAATCTGTCAGTACTGAATCTGTTTAACTTGATACTCATGTATCCATAAGCAGTCTGTGTTAAGGATGACCTACTCTGGATAACACAGCATTGCTACAGAAAACTGCCTTTGTGTCAAAAACTTTTCCTTCTTTTTCCACCCTCCTTCCTTTGCCCACAATGAGTCACTCAAAAACCCTCAGTCTATGTTTCCATGGTGACACACAGTACAAATAAATTCAGACACTCACAGGCAAGCCACAAATAATATTTTGGAGCTGTAACTGGCAAATCACACAACCAATAGGAATGCATGTTCAGACTCAGACCATTCCTAAGTAAAAACCTACACGTCTATAGTTGTGGCTAAGGTAGTTTTTGATGTTTAGTTTATATATAGTCAAGCCTCAATATGAATCTAAGGACAGAAATCAAACCATTTATGGGTACATTGTATGAAATGTGTTTTCTTTACTCTGTAGACTGTGCCCCCTGCTCCATCATGGCCCATCGCTCCCAGTGTTCTTCAGTGGGAGACAACCCTCTGGATCCTAATTATCTGCCACCACATTATCGGGAAGAGTACAGACTGGCAATAGATGCTCTGGTGGAAAATGATCTTGACGGATACTATAACTTTCTGCAAAGTGCTAATGTTGTTGATTTCCTGTCAAGGCCAGAGATTGAGCACATTAAAAATACTGTGCAGATGCCACAAAGTGTTGCATCTGTACCAGAACTAACATACCATGAAATGAATCAGGAGGGCTCATCAGACACATACTGGCCACTGCAGTCTGACTTGGATGCACCAGGTTTGGATCTTGGTTGGCCACTGCAACAACACAGTTTTGTTGGGCCCACTGAAGTTACAACACTGGTAAACCCCTCAGACCCTGAAATGCCCAGCATCAAGGAACAGGCCCGACGGCTCATTAAAAATGCACAGCAGGTTAGTACCTTAGAATACNATATAGTATCTAACACATGTTAGATGAACTGACTATCACCCCATGATTGAGCTGATATCTAACAAATTATAATTCCCTTTACCCAATAGGTCATTGCTGTGGTAATGGATATGTTCACAGATGTTGATATATTTTCTGATCTGCTTGATGCTGCTCAACGGCATGTGCCTGTTTATATTCTACTGGATGAACAAAATGCCCATCACTTTGTTACCATGGTGACAAGCTGCAAAGTTAACCTGGATATGGTTCATGTAAGACCTGATTGTCGTCCTCTAATAAGAAATTACTTCTAAAAAACACTGGAATGTTCTTGTGACTTTAATCATTCCCATATATGGACATATTATGCAGTGGCTTCCTGTTGAATATGTTACAGATGATGCGGGTGAGGACTGTTGCTGGCATTACATATTTCTGTCGCACAGGAAAGTCATTTAAAGGACAGGTGATGGACCGCTTCCTACTAGTTGACTGCAGAGCAGTGCTCAGTGGGAATTATAGGTGAGTTTAGGACTCTACACTTAAAAATCTGTTTAAAATAAAATAAAATAGTGATTAAAATAGTCTAATAGCACTAGACCAAATCAGTGATTGTCGTTCTTCTAATTTCTGAAAAATTTCTTTTTTTCTTCAGTTTTATGTGGTCGTTTGAGAAGATACACCGCTGCATAGCTCATCTGTTTTTGGGAGAACTTGTGGCCACTTTTGATGAGGAATTTCGCATTCTCTTTGCTCAATCCCAGCCCCTTGTTTTTGAAAATTCCCTGGTGCCTATGCCTCCTGACAGTACTAGTAGTTACTTAACCAACCAGTTTGGATTAAAAAGGTCGCAATCTTTGAGGAATCCTCGAGGATTTCTTCGGCACTCTGAGCTTTTGGGATACCCATTTGGAGGAGATCGCCTTGATACTGCTCTGCCCTTTAGAAGGGATGACCCATTCCGCCACTCCATTGAGCCAGGAGGTGTTAGTTTGCAAGTTGGCAAATTCACTTCACATCAGATGAGAATGCAACAGTCTTTCTTGGAGCAAGGAAGGCCAATGATTGCTACTCGTCAGCTAGAAATGAACGCGTATAAAAGGCACAGCTATGCTGAAGGCACCCGTGAGAGCTACTCATCTTCTCGACAGTACATGAAACATCGTATCATGAACAACTTGGATGAGCTTGACACACACTATCAGAGAGACCAACAGTTCTATCAAATTGAGGGTACAGGACCAGAAATTGGATGCTTTGACTCTCTTCGGAGCTCTGGTCTTTACCAGCTAGATCAATACTCTGACCCTATGTATCAACCTGAACTAGAAGCACCAGAAAGTCACAGTGTCCTATCCTCTGAAGATCTTGGCCATGATCCAGAAAGCAGGCTTCATCAAGGTGTGGCTCATTTTGGTCAACCAAACCAAAAGCGGCCAACTCTCAGTCATGCGTATGCCTGCCAGAGCTCGCCCACTCAACTTCATCCTCCTGACCATAAACAAATGTTCCCCAGTGGAGAGCAGGGAAGACAGTCCGAAGACCCAAGTGTTAAGCAGGGATTGCGGAGCTGGAGGATCAACTCCTATCTTAATACTTATGAAAATTCTGGGGAAGAGGGCTTGCAACAGCCCTTGGGTCCAGATGCTTTTGATGAGCCACAACAACAACAACCTGAAAACAGACAGTATAACCCAGAGGCTGCAGCGCTTCGCTTTAACACACAAGAACCACCTACCATACAAAGTAAACCAAAACTTGATTTACGGCCTCGCTTTGGTAAACCCATATTACCAGACAGGAAGCAAGTAATAGATGTAATCACTGATCAGGCTTCTGCAGGAACTGATTCTCAAAAGAAATCAGCTGTTACGGCTACAACACTCACATCAGCAGAAACAGATAGTGAAAAAGAGATGGAGTTAAAGGATTCAAAAAATTCAAAGGAAATCAGCATCACCAAACACGAATCATTCCGGAGCCGCATCAACCCAGTGCTGCAGAGGAGCTCACGGTTACGCTCCTCCCTCATCTTCAGCTCCTCAAAGTTGGAGCAACACAGCTCTGCAATGTTTGGAGAGAAGCTACAAGAGGATGAAGAGAACAATTCAATTAGAACCTCTTCAATTGTAGCAGAGATTTTAGAAAAGAGGAGGTCTTTTTCCAGGGAGCCTTTCGACTGGAATAAGCATAAAAAAATAGATGAAAAAGAGAGTAAGGAGTTGGTACAAGAAGAGGTAACCTCTAAAACAGAGGAGGACCCTGCTAAGAACACTAAAGAAATTAAAGAGGAATCTAAGAATCCTGTGCTTGAAGAAAAAGACATTACAAAACAAACAGAACCTTCATTGCCAAAACTGAAAACCACCTCCTTGGACATGAATGATCCAGCAAGCCGTCTGCAGTACTTTAAAGAACTGTCTATAAAGAGAAAGAACTCAAAAACAGAGGAAGCTTTAAGTAAAAGTCAAGAGCCACTTTCAAAAAAGCCAGATCTATCTGATATTCAACGAAGCACAGCAGCAGCCACAGTTCCATCTGTTTCAGTTACCCCTGCGGATCCCTTCTCAACAACAGCAACAGCAAAAACAACTACGGTACAAATAGATTCTGCTGCAAAGCCCTCTGTGGTAACAACAAAGTCAATGCTTAGTGAAGAAAAAATACACAAGGATAGTTCTGTGCTGACGCAGGAGTCTACAGATGCAGCAAAGAAAGAGACAGCTAAGGAACCAAAGCCAAAACCCTTTCCTTCACCCAAGTTTACACTGAAACCTTTCAAAAGTTCTCACACACGTCGCACCTCGTGTGGTGAAGATATTCTCACAGATGCAACGGATGCTGAAAAAAGTGAACTTAAAAAGTCTCGAAGCCTCAGCTCATCAAGCATGCCACAGACAGAGCCCAAGGAAAGTCTTAGCTTAAGTCGACAGGGCTCCAACATATCCCTCAATGTTATAGGCTCAGAAGGAAAAGATACAAAGGCTTTTGATTTTCTGAAAAAGCAAACACAGAGACTGAAGGGTTTTCTTGGGCCCAAAGGAGAGAAAAAGAATGCAGGAGGGTTAAGTACTACAGATGACAAGCAAATGAAAACTGTCCCTGAAATATCAGAGGAAACTTCCTCTAAAGGGAAAGACACGCACTCAGATTCGGTGTCAACATCAACAACTGACAATTCCAAATCAATCAATAAGCCAAGTCCATCTCGCTATCAGTCCTCTACCTCTACTGTTCTATTCAGCAGCAACCTCAGGGATGATACCAAGGTAATCCTTGAGCAAATCTCTGCAAACAGCCAGAAAAATAGACAGGAGCTGGCTAAGCAAGCTGATGAGACTGGAAATGCTGAGGGGGAAAAAGGAGGTCACATTTCAAAACTTGATTGTGAGCCATTCCAGCGATACCAGAATCAAAACCGGTTCAACCGAGCTCAAGCCAACCCTCAGGAGCGGGACAGCCTACTGAAGAGAATAGAGAGCATGCGCAAAGAGAAGAAGGTCTACAGTCGCTTTGAGGTAGGCTGATAAAGTCAAGAATGGTGTAGGAAAGGCCAAGCAAAAGCACTGCTATTGTAGAACAAGTAAATGTGATTCATAAAGTCGTTTATATAGCAAATGTGAAAAATGTAGCAATTTGTGTCTAAATTTTTGTTTTTTCCATTTGTTTGAGTCTGCCATAATATATTTTATTGCAGATTAACAAATTTCTGTCAGTTACTAAATATGAGCAGATAGGGTTAGCATTTTATCAATGCCAACCTAATTTTATATTACATCCCAAACTATGTAAGCTTACATGCTAATTATAGAAAAGTTCTGTAGTCTGATGAGAAATTAGTAAGATCTTGTTCTACATACATGTCTCTATTTCCACCTTTCAACAGATGGGGAATAACCTTGGATAACAAAACATGACAGAGGGGCATACAGTCTACAAAAAGGTCTGAGACCTCAAAAAAGTGCCAGCAACTGATGTGATAAACTCTGAAAATGAGCATCGAAAAAACACAACCTCATATCTGAGGAGTCTGACTAAAGTGAGAGGGATATTCCTCAGACTGTGCCAACCTGGGGCCCGCCGTCATCTCTCTCTGCCCTTAAAAGGCATCAGTGCACACTGCCTTATACCAGAAATCAAGCATTATCCAAGCTGGATATATAAACACAACTGGCCAAAAGTGTTTGAATTTTTACACATTCTATGATTTGTGCATGATTTGTGCATGAGTTCAGTGTTTGTGACTTTTCAAAATTACCCCATTCTCAGGTGTGTAAAGTGGACTGACATGCCTAGACAAAAGTATAAGTATGGCATTAAGAAAAAGAAAAAAAAAAACCCCACGAAATCATACACTCTACTCCAAGACACATCATACTGCAACCACACCTGTGGTTTAGCTGTGCCAATGGAATACATGTATTAAAGAGTCCAAACAAGGTTGGTTGAGGGGGAAGAAAACTCCGTTTGAGGCGAAAAGAAAAAGAAAACGTAGAAGGGGATGGTACAAGAGAGGTAAAAGAGAGAATGTGAGTGTCTCACGTTCTCAACACGGGACGCTGTGACAGAATGGAGAAAGAAAAGAAAATGTAAGAAAAAGAAAGTTTTGAGGTTTGTTAAGGCTGTCAGGGTCACTATTATGCTGGCAGACAAGAGTTAATAACTGAGGGCAGACATGATCTTATCTTAACAACAACACAAGTTTGAGGATATTCACTTTTGAATTATTCAGGACCTACATTGCTCTCCCTAAATGGTGGGACAGTCAAGTCAAAATTTGAATCAAATTTGCAAAACTATGGATTAAAAAACAACATGGAGCAAAATTTTAGAATATGAATTTTTTGGGGTATTTTTGAGAATATATGTTTAGTATATTATAATCAGTAGTAGTTTTCGACTTCACTGTTTCATTACCTTTGGAAGACAATGTACTGTACATGAGTATATGAGTCAAAGTTGACATCTCGAAGACAACCCTGACAATGAAAGGTGATTTTTATCATACATGGTTACATGTACATTTACATTTGGTTCGAGAACTAAAGTCTCAGGACTGGGCCTAGGCTCTATTTTGTCAGCGCAAAGTCTTAATTATAGTACCAAACAAACCGGTACTGTTAAAGACCAAAGAACTCCCAATGCATCTAATCAGGTGCAAGCTGTAAAATATTAGGTATTTGATAGAGGTATGATTACATTTTACTAGTGATACTATGCTGATTATACTTTTGTCTCCATTATAAATTTTGGTGAACATATTGTACATTTTGTATTATGTGAACAAATAAAAACTGAGATTCTGAATAGGTGGTTGTATACCATTTACTTTTTTATTTATTGGTGCTCAGCCAGAACTGGCATGTGAACAACATTGGAGGAAAAAAAGAACAGAGCGGGGGGGGGGGGGGGGGGGGGGGGGGGGGGGGGGGGGGGGGGGGGGGGGGGGGGGGGGGGGGGGGGGGNTGTTTTTTTTTCAATTTTTATTTTTTTTTTTTTTGTGTTCCCCCCCTTTTTTTTTTTTAAACAACCCCCCCCCCCCCCCCCCAAAAAAAAAAAAAAAAAAAAAAAACCAGTGTACTAATAATGACATTCCTGTAATGTTAGCCCAGACTCTACAGTTTCACTGAGCAAGTAATATACCTTATACCTTTTTCTGAGAAGAGGTGTGGCTACCTTATCATTAACACTCTCTCAAGTATGTGAAACATGTAAAAAAGATTCACTATGTGTCACAGCATCCAAATGCATATTTGTGGTCTGGGCATTACTCAGCTCTTCCTGCAAATTTGCCACCTGCTCCATCTTCTGTTTCTCTACATCAGCATAGACACATATCACATAAAATATTAGACAAAAGAGGAGGACATTTTGCATCAACTGCACCTAAAACTGATTCACATACTGTAGGTTACATAAATTTATATACCAGCTTTCAGCAACTGTTCTGTGGTGTATTCAGCAGACTGTACCTCAGTAGGGAGTCTCTCTGGAGTCTGAGGAAGATAAAAGAATATAGATGCAAACATTTTAAAACATCAACAGTCATACAATCATGTAGAAGTTATGTCAAATGTGTATCTTGTCTAAACTGTTTAAGGAATGTACAGGTAAAGAACATTAGGCTTGAGAGTGTAATGTTTCTGTGTGTCGGTTCTTTAGAGCACACTTACAAACATAGCGCACAAGTTCTTATGCTGTCCAATCAGCTGATGCAGTTGATTTTCAAACTTCATCCTAGTAGAGTATCGGCTGCATTGAATGACCTGTGCAGCTACAGAGTAGCTCTACAACCACTTATACAGATTCTAATATTAATAGAATTTCTCCTTTTTAACAAAATGTGCTAAAAAAAAAATTCATAATACAAAGCAATACCGAATTTTCCTGTGTCTCAGTTTGGTTTCCTGAATCTGACAGCTGTACTGCTGTACAAGTTCCTCTTTCTGTTGTTTCAGTTCAAACTGCCTGCATGGACACAGTGGGAATATTACCACAGTAAAACATCCAACAGCTGTCATTATGAGTGACATTTAATAACAGTCCTTTCCAAAATTATATGTGCAAACACCATTACGTTATTCTGACAGGTGGTGTGTGAGTATACACTCAGCACAAAAAAGCTGTTGAAGATTCAAGGACAGTAAAAGCATCTACAAACAAACAAAGGCCACACTGGAAGCAAATAATCTCAATAGCATAAACACCATTATTTTGACTGTTAATAAATAACATTGCTCATGGCTTGCAGAGAAGATCATTTGTGCTGTAAGGGTTATGGATTAGAATTGAGCAGATGAGGCCACCTGAGAAAACAATTCTTGGAGCGAAGGTGGGTCGTAGTGCCAACAAGCCACTGGCGGGTTTGTAAAATCAGCTGTTTTAATGCACGGTTAGAACTACAACCTACTGACCATGAAGGAGTTTAGTCCACGCCACTGGCTTTAAGTATAAATAAATAAGATACGCTATAAAAGATGACACATTCATGTGTTTTGCATGCAATTTATTTTGTATTTTGAAAACCTATACTCACTTCTGTGACTCTTGTTCTAGGTCCTCACATCTGAACTGAAGAGATCTGCGTGTCTCTATGATAACATATGAATATGAAAATTAATATTTTACATAGTTGTCATAAAAACACATTTTCCAGGAATGTCAAAGGTCAATTTTAAGTAAGGGCAGTACCGCAAATAACAACTTCCATTATATTTTTATGCACATGGTCTAGATAAATCATAAAGATAGGCTACTGAATTGCCAGCAGACATTATTTATGGCTGCAAAGGTTCTTGTACATGGTTCAGACAGTTTACTGCACCTTCTTTTTCATTCAAAATTCCCTGTAGCTTTAAGACCTCAGCAGTCACTGTGAAAGCAGAACATAAACTTGTCATGTACTGATAATACACTGAATCACAACTTTATTTGAGCATATTCTGAAATATTCCATTAGTCTGAATATTTATACAATCTTACTTACATGCATCGTCTTCATTGCGCAAAGTACTTGTCAGCAAAAGGGCCTCCTTCACCTCCTCTTCAAGAACTAGCTTGACTGGCAGTGGAAGAGATTCGTGAAAGGAATGAGGTTGTTTCTTTTAGGCCAAAATAGTAAAAGGAATGCTTATACAATACATCTGCCCCAACAACTTCTGCCAGGAGGAGCCAGAGTATCAGAGCCTTGCGTGAAAGAATAATGTTTTTAAGTGCACGTAAACTGACCTTGTTGTAACTTTCTGAGCTTACTTAACAGCTCTTCAATTTTCAGGCCTTTCTCCCTGACTGTTAGAACAAAAAGAAGAATGAATGCATTTCCTGAGAAATATAGATATCTTCTGTATCACACTGATACAGCATACAGTTCATAATAAAAAATACAGCATGTCATGACTCAGGTTCCTGGATTTAAATGATAGACAGATAGTTGACAGTTTATTAGGCACATCCACCTTATTCGTGGTGTGTGTGTGTGTGTGTGTGTGTGTGTGTGTGTGTGTGTGTGTGTGTGGGTGGGTGGGTGGGGGGGGGGTAATGGTGGTGGTGAATACTTATACAAGGCACTGTATGGTAGATTTACCTAATAAAATGCTCAATTAGTGTAGATACCTATTAAAACTGTCAAGTGAGTGTGTGCTATAGTAACTTACGTATACATTAACTAATGTATAGACTTTTTCTTTATACTAATGTAGAAATTACTTCCAAAAGTATATAAACTATAACATGGCTGTTATTATCCTGATCAAAATAAAACTTACCATGAGCCTGCGGAAACCTGCAGACATCTTCAACATTGAAGGATGACTCTGAGAATAGATTTCATATATTATAGTAATTTTTATACATAAAAGTTACAAGTGTTGTTTTAGATGTTTATTATAGATGACACCTGCATTACTGAGTTAGTACACAAACATTTATATTGTATGTGTTTTTGCACTGTCATATGTTTCCAAACATTTCTTTTCCAACAAAAAACTGAATGGTACAAAAAGTCTCCAGAACAGCGGAGGCACATTCTCCAAGATGCTCAGTAAAACTTAGCAGCCAATTACCTTATAAAACTGAGAATATGCAAGGCACTGCATGGTAGATTTACTTAATAAAATTATAATTATATAAAATAAAATTAGTGTACACATATGCATATACGCACATATACATACAGACATAAAAAGAAAGATACTATAAGCTATAGCAACAAACAAAAGAGCCCATCAATAAATTATACTAACTACTAAATAACCAAAAGAAAAAATTATAATTTTGCAAGCGGTTAGCTAGCTTTAAACTAGCACTTTTTTGTTTGTTTTTAACGTCCATAGCTAGCTAACGAACTTGCTAAGTCTTATTTTTGCCTGAACTTACCAACTACACTCATTTCCGTCTTATCTCTAAATACATATATCTAAAGTGGATATCATTTATCAAGTAAATGTATAAGTTGTTGTTAGCTCAACTAGTGGATGACAATATTTTGTTAGCTAGTTAGCCTAAATTTAAAAGACTATGACGGTTGGTATTGGTATATAACTGACGCAAACTGCCTCCTCGCGCGCAAAACCAATTTTAAACGGTTTATGGAAATTTGGATGAAGCTCTACATATCGGTTTTAAAATGCAAATATGCCAACGTGTCAGAAACTGACTGTAGGGTATACACTCTACTACAGCACGCTGTATATTTCCCGAAAACCACCATAAAGAGTCGTCCCTCCATAACGCGGAAAGGGCTCCACAAAAGAAAGACTCTACACGTTACAGCGTTCAGGTCAATCCCTCTGTTCAATACGCTAGTATGCGGAAAGGAAACGTTAGTGTAAGAGCATACTGTCACCCTGAACATCTAGTGGAACCATTTGATATGATATTTAATATTTAAAGCACCATCGTCTGGTAAAATGGTGCTCTACATATTCTCCCAGCTGTGGCTATCTGGTTTACAGGGAGGACTGACCTGAGTGGACAGTTTTCTTATTCCTCACAAAATCCTGTAAGCGCCATCTAATGACCAAAACACTAAGCAAAGCTACGGATATACACTCACCGTCCACTTTATTAGGAATACCTTCTCCTCAATCACCGTCCACTTTATTAGGAACACCCTTTCCTGCAAGATTTCATGCCTTGCGCTGCTGCCGCATGATTGGCTGATTGGATAACCGCACAGAATGTGCAGGTGTTCCTAATAAAGTGGACGGCGAATGTGTAACTGCAGTTGATATACGCACCCAGATTATTTTTTTGTTTTACTCACAAACGGAACGCCATAAACATAATCCTGTTATCAGGAACAACAGATAAATAGTCAATATGCAATATAAGTTTTTTTTTTTTTTTTTTTTTTAATACAGAAGAACATGCCATCAGCATCAGGCTGATGCTCTTGTGTGTTCTGTTAGATACATGAATATCAGAAGTATAAAATCTCAGCGTTCAATTATAAATATAATCTAATCAGCTTTATGCTAAGCTTTTACTGGAATGTGGTGTTACTTACAGTCTCTGAACATATGTAAATAATTAATTCGTTAATAAGACAATCGAGTCTCCAAAGTCAGTTGTACTTTCGGAAGGCCGTTCCTGTTTACTTGCCAAAGGTCTGTTTAAACGTGTCTAATGTACTAAAACTTCAGCTAGAGAACTATTTCTAGTATCATTCATCATACAGCTCTTGCACTATTCATGCACCATACTTTCCTTCAAACGAACTACTGAGTATTTCAGAGATAGCGTAATAAGAAAGTTTATTATGAAAAACACAATGAAAAATAAAAGAATCTTGTCCATCACTTTTTTTTGAACATGCATTCTTATGCAAAAACAGTTTACATGGGATTTAAACTGATAACCTTCTGACCACTACAGAGAAACTTACCACAGAACTACGACTGCCTCTTACAAATCCAGGTACTACTCAATGTTGGCTTGTGATCTGCAGTGAAATCTTATTCATGTTTATACACTAGCAGTTATTCCATGTAGGCCTATCTTCCTTGGGTATCACATGGTATGGTCTCATGATGGTGGAAAGAGCACTTATCCTTCTAACATCTCTCTGAAAAGCAGCAACTTTAACAGGAAGGTTTAACAAATATTTTAGCGTTCCTAAAATACTGCTTTCTGTAGAACATAAAAAACTTAGTTTCTCCCCAGTATCTCAGGTTGCACTGAGAAATGTCCACCAAACAAGACTCAAATAATAATATTTACTATTTGTTTAATTTTAATTTCCTTCATTTTATTTATTGTATTTGATTTATTAAAAGAAGACATGGCTTTCCACTTAACACACATTAAACACAGGAGGATGTAATCCTGCTTCCTGTTTAATTCAAATAAGCATAAACTATACAAAGTCAGACTGACTGATGTGTCTCAACTGACCTGGAAACTCAAAACATATAATATTTACATTCAAACACGTCACACATACAGTCACAGAACTGCATGGGTAACTCAATCATGGAAAATACAACCTTTAATGGTGAAATGGTTGAGGTAATAGTAAAACATTACAGCAGGGCATGTGTTACGGTGGACGATATTTTTTCTTCTTCGAATACAGTCGACGAACGAATTTCTCGTTCTTTCACTTATTCACATGACGCTGCAATTGTGACAGAATCTGATCCATTATATCATGAACATGAGATGTTCTGCCCATATGTGTTTTACAGAAAGTGTGTGCATTCATGTATTAGCCTTTTTGTTTTTTGTTGTTGCACTCTTTAAGGGGTCTATACAAAGGAGGAAACGTGCATTATCAGTGATAGATGTTCAGCACTATGCCATGAGCTACAACATTTCAGAACTATGCTAATATAGTTATACATTATGTGCTATATCAAAACAGGTATAAAACATTTCCAGAAGTAATAAACAAATATTTCTGTAAACATACTCAAGAAAAAAGGGTACTTTCTGTTACAGTGAGGCAAAAGATGTACAGATGTTTGACATCACATGTTTAGCTGACACGTTTAGTGAGCAGTGAATATTTGCATCACAACTTCACCAGCACTGTTGAATAAAGTATTTTAATTACAGGCTCTTAAATTACAGGCGCTCACTGCCACCTGCTGGACAAAACTTTATGGACTGGGACTCAATTTTATAAGGTGTCCTTACATCTCAGCTTCAGGGCCCGTATTCACAAAGCTTCTTAGAGTTCTCTCAGAGAGCTCCTGTCTTAGCCTGAACAGTCCTA
>CM074967.1:11547755-11568955 GCA_037577455.1 Pangasius macronema | reverse complement strand
ATATTTCTTCTTTCCGCCATTTTGTCCTCTGCTATAGAAACTCTTAAGCCTCTTAAAAGTCCTCTCTGCTCTTAACAATTTTTACCTTAGGAGCTGTTTATAGCGCTAAGATGTTTCGTGAATCATTTTTATCTTTAATAAGATTTAGTCCTAAATTTAAGGGGAAACTCTGAGAAAACGTCATAATTCTAAGAATTTTCTTAGGAGCAATTTTTAGGCTTAAGGAGATTTGTGAATACGGGCCCAGTAAAGCGGCTCAATCACTGCTGCATGTCACCTACCATAATAGTGAGTCTCCTTATACTTACATTTACATAAACGTAGCAGCTCACATAGGATTTTTCCTAACTAATTGGATTTATCTGAAAACTACATTTCTTGTGTAAATCCTCCTTTGAATGAAATACACATATCCAGCTTGATAATGGTAAAGTACCATTAAGTTCATATTTTATTATATGGAGTTCTCCATTAAAAAGATAATCAAAAATGTGCTAAAAGGTTTACAATATATCTGGGTTTATTTTAAGAGTTTGTAAATTTGTAAAACAAAGTGCTGTTTGGCATCCTTCTAACTCTATAGCTAATAAAACAAACAGCAAAACACAATTTTTCTGTCAGAAATCCTGGAATGAGCAGGTTATATGTTCCATAAAGTTACATATCTACATTTATGTGTAATCTTCATGTATTCAGCACATGCAGCCTTAAAATGAACCAAATAATACAAACATTTCTGAGATTTTATTTAGCAAAATATATCTGCAGAAATAAAAACAACAAAACAGAAAAAATAAATCTCAGGTTTCACAAAAGCATTCAAATCTCCAGATATGTATTGCCTTTCAAAATAATATACACTCACAACTGTCTAGGTAAAACCATTTAAAAAAAAATAAATCAAAAGCAGTCTTGTCTGTAATAAAACAAGACAAAGGCCCATCTGGCCAATAAAAGACCATTACAGTAAATTTTACAGAACATCACACATGTATCATTAATATTCATGGAATTGCATCAGCTGGCCATGAAAGTTATTCAGACTAATATACAGAACAGAATTATAAGACCCCATGTAAATGCCTTAGAAGTGAAAAAAGCAGGCCATTTTTTAAAAATAAAAGATTAATGCTTATTGTTTTGGCTATGCACATTTGATTTCAACAGAATCTGTGAAGTATTTAGTTTCTTCTTCAGTTCTTCTTCTGTAAAATAATGACAGAAAAACTAATTAACAACCACTAACAAATAACCACATACGTAGGCTGTCAATAATTCAAGGATACACTCTAAAACCGAGTTCCCTAAAACTGATGCCACCATTTCAGCCACTGAATTCCACACATTTCCATTAATCTCTCCTGAACTCTCAAACAAAAATATAACTTGCGCATTAGTGGTATAGCAAAGAGATTGTAACCAATAAACTCTCAACCACAATATTCCATTATACTTAAGCAGATTTTCTAACACATAATTCATAACCTGTGACAAAACTTAAGGTGTACACAATTTGTTTCAATACATATTTGTGAAAATGTACTCTAGCTCAAGGCAAATAAAGAAAGTAGTAGATATTTGTTTAATTATTAATTAAGCCGTTTCCAATATATAAAATTAATGTTTGGGATGTAAGAATGGGACTTGTGGCCAGCTAGCCAGTGAGTAAACACCATGTTCAAATGCAGGTGTGGAAGCAACATTTTCGCTGTCTGCTGCAGTTTGGTTAGTGTGAAGCGCCTGACTATAGGAAGAGCAAGTATAGTAGGCGTGATGTGTCTCTGGGTCCAGGAATATCTGGATTGGCTGGTAATCGTGTTGAGACTGATGAACTGTATGCGATGTGTGAGTGGAGTTTGTATTTGTTACGTACGTACCATTTGTAGAAATACCTGAGGTAGCTGCTTCATAATTTATGGCCCTTTCATCTACTGGCAGTGAATAATCAGGTGCCACTGCATTTGATACAGCAATAACCGAAGGGAAATCAGGATGCATGGGATATTGATGAGACATTGCATATTCAGGTGTCACTTGACTGGTGACAGAGTCTGTTGTGCCATATCTGGAGACCATTGAAAGGTACAAATTTGCATTAGCATTCTGAGTCTGATTGGGGTCCAGACCTTTATCAGGAATTTTCCAGTTATAGTGAGGATTGAGCCCTGAATGTGTGATGCATTGCTGCTCCATAGCCACAGACTCAGCAGAACTGTCAGCTGCTGGGTTTGTATTAGTCATACTGGGTGTTTCAGGGCTAAACTGTCGGTTTTCATAATTCCAGGCATTCTCACTTAAGGTCTTTTTCGCGAAAGATCTTTTTTCAGACAGTCGAGCAATTTCATGGCCCTTCATGGAAGAGAGAGCACTAATGGTACTAGTGTTGGGACAGGAGTCCTTTTGCTGAGGTAAAGTAATAGCTGATGAAGATTCTTGCATTTCACTGTTTTTAAGCACAGTTTCGTCCATGGAAGTAGTTTTCTTATAAGTCTGAGAACTGGGGTCTAAACTTCTGGGAGAACTTCTGGAAGTCTCTGGAACTGTGGCTGGTGTGCAATATGATGATCTATTTGGATTGACTGTTGTCAAAATAGAAGACTCCTTCTGGAGTTGTGTAACACTGTCTGAATCATTGCCAGAGATCTTGCTTCGCTTTACTGGGGAATCTGATGGTTCCTGGTTATTCCTTATGGCAGGGGACTGTTTCATATGACTGGAGGGAACATCAGAGCATTGTTCTTTCCCTGGAAAGAACTGAAGAGGTAAATCTTGTTCAACAGCCCTGCGCTTAAAAGCTCTTCTTGGTCCCTGTGAAACTAGAAAAGAAGAGAAAAGCAACTAGTTTTTAACAATATACTTAAATGACTACTTCAATGTGAAGTTTCTCATAGCTTACTCATCCCAGGTAGCTGTGGTGAATATCGAGTTGTCATATCTGTTTCCATCCGCTCCTGTTTTATCAAATCTAATAAAAAGATAAATCATGACATATTTTGGATATTTTTATTCAGGCCTTTTGATACACACATAGCATACTATATATTTTCAAACCTTTGACCATGCCATATCACACAACTCAGCCATAAGTAGGAAAGGAAAATAGACTCTTTACATGACAAAATAAAGTGTCTTTATATAAAGCCAATGCACTGATTAAAGAATGCTCACTTTTTGTGATCTTGGGAGAAATGCAAGTTTTGAGAGCACAAAGGTTCTGCTCTTTTCTGAATTTCTGCAAATGTATGATGGCTAAGAGAAAAGAGAAAGCAGAAGGAAATATGGTTAGAAATGGAACACAAAAATGAGCATCATGCACATGAAAATGTCAATGCAGTTACCTTTATTATATGACATGGTTTTTATTTCCTTTAAGTCATCACAGCTCAGTTTCATCATCTACAATAGACACGACAAAACTAGATTCACATTGATACCAATAATAATAATAATAATAATAATAATAATAATAAGACCACTATGTGGTCCACCTCTAAAGCCGAGTGCTGCAATCTCCTATGAGTAGTGTGTCATTTACCTGTAGCTGACCAGGCTCATCCTCATTGGTCATCGCCACTTTGTGAGCAAGCCTCATGAGCCTCATGGACCTCTCGGGTCTACTATCAGAATCAGACCAGTCCTCAAACAAAGAGGGGTAACGGCTTTTCTGATGAAAACACATGGAGAAACAAAATGCATATCTGTGGATTAAAGCCATGATACTGTCTGATTTGCATTTTCCATTTTGTCTGTTCAAACACAAGCTACACTTGATTAGCTGGGGGAAAAAAATTCAATGTCTGTGGTCCAGTGTCCAGTATAAAAAGCATCAAGGAAACACACCACTACCACAGCACCTCCAAATGCTCCGTTTCACCTCTATTCCACTTTAAGATTTTACAGTGGAATAGAGGATAGTTTTATTCTTACTGTAAAACACTGTAGTTATATACTAATGAAATTATGTGTTAAAAGTAAAACTATGTTTCTTAAGAACAGCCTCACAAACTGTGACAACTAAAACTAAATTAAAATTACGAATTTACACTGTCGACAAACTGGGATCTGTTATGCTCTCACTTTTTTGTTCTTATCTGAAGAATGCTGTGTAGTCTCAGTGATATCCGTTTGGGTTCTGTCGGAAAATAATATATATATATATATATATGATATAATAATGTTAAGAAAATAGTACAAGAAAATGGTGCTTTCATGTTTTTCAACCAGACATATTCGGATGGCTTGAGATGCGAGTGTCATGCTTTGTTTTGACTCTTGATCTCCAAGGGCACACTGCTGTGATAACAACAGCTCCCCAAGGACTGCCTCAGTGTCACATTTTCCTCAGTGTCACATTTTTTTCTAATCTCTTGCCCCCTCCACCCTCACGTAACTGCTCCATCGTATGAGGTCATGTGTGTTTGTGACTTTGTTTATTGCTTTGACTGTTCTGTTAATGTTCTTCTATCTATCTATATGAAGCATCAAGAGGTGCTTGGGTAAACTCAAGAACCGAGAGTTGAGAGTTGAAAGTAGCGGCACTGGCGTAATAAGTTTCCTTTCAGTGTCTCTGCAAGGTTGGCGAGCTGAAGTAAAAAATAAACAGAACAGGGAAATGCAGCTGCAAAGCTGCTACTCTTTAGTATTTCAGTTGTGGTCACCATGTAACACAAATGTAAAGGTGAAAAATGGCTAAAATTATTCGCCTTACTTCAGAAAACAATAACAGTTCTAGGGAAAATTGTTGCCAGTTGCTAACATTAATTATGTTAGCAATACTTACTACAAAGATTAACTTCTCCATAATGTAGCTAGTAGGCTATGTGGCGCCATTGCACTGCTGCTTGCCAAAGATATTTTGTGTGTGATGAATTGTGTTAGGGCAGTTGATTAGTATAAATGAAAATTTAATCTTTTTACTAAAGCACATACTCAATAACACTTATGCACTTAGTCCCCTATTTGGTCCACAAAATGACAGTGATCAAACAGTTTGACATCACATGAAACTGGAAGGATAACCAGTGCGCTCTGCCTCATCCAGGGGTTTGGATCACAGTGTGCCTTATTTAGCTAAATAATAAACACAAACTCATTGTCTCAAACCTCAAGGGGACTCACCAGGTAACTATATCTGTGGCCAGACTTTACCAAGTGGTAGCTGATGAGGTCATGGTTGAGTTTGCTGGAGCAGGACACACATAAGTACAGTGGCGCCTGACCCTCACTTCTGCACTCAATCACTGCACTCAGACCTGTGGCAAACACACAGAATTATGAAAAGGAATGGTACAGATTTATAAAGACAGTGTAAAACCAAATACTCACCAACCACAGCATCTGCCTCTGTTCTATTTTTGTTTATATTCTTCAAGTCAGTGTGCTTGAGGGAATTTCCTGTATAGGCAGTAAAGCTACCATAAATATATTCATTTATTAAAAACCAACCACTTGCTGGTATATAAATAAAATCGATAATGACATGGATACATTACAATGAAAATGATAAACCTTAATATGTTTTATCTGCACTCTCTCACCTGAAGGTTCTTTAGCACTTTTTGCTTCTAAAGTGGGAGTGATATATAGCCTACAGTAAACTAAGAAAATAAAGTACAAATTACTTTAAAGAAATACTCCAGAGTTTTTAAAAAACTCTAATCTCTATCCACCAAATCTTAAGTCTATAGGTGATTACCATGGAAAAAAAAGTGGCACGTTTCCTTGTACTAATAAAAGAACAGCAAAATTAACTTATTGTAAATCTAAGTGCAGTTGATGAACGCTATAAAATTTTAAATGTGTGACAAAAAATGTTAATTAAAAACTATAATTCTTACAAGAACAAGAAATCGTCTTAACAAAACTGTTCTTATGTAGTCCTGATCATCTTTCTAACACAGGAGTAATGCAGTAAAATGTAACTGCAGTAACTTAAACTTTCCCAAAACTTTTGTTTACCCAGAGCTACAGTGACTATGTGGGCAGTGCATAACCACAAATACTTCTTTCTTAAAAAGTAGTCTCATCTCTGAAAGGAAAAGTTACTGTAGATAGATTTAGATATGAATGTACAAATACTTTTGACTGTAGAAAACAAACAAAAAAAATACAAAAATACATTTCAAAAAAAGCTTTACTGACCAGCCCAACAACTGTTCTGTATGTTATTTATCTCTAAATGACTAGCTTCATCCTCCATTATAACAGAATATTGACAGAAAATAAACAGATTTCTTTTTTTCTCAGTACATGGAAATGCACCAAATCTCTTGTCTGTGGTAAATCACATGTATGCTTTGAATGTAGCAGATAAAGATTATGTTGGGGGAAAAAAAAAGTTTTAATACAAAAATTTGTTTAAACATAATCTTCAAAATTACCCTCATCATGACCAGTTTTCTCCTGTTTGATTGTGGGTGTTTCTAAGGCAGTTAAAGTTGGACAATCTGAAATAAAATAATACAAGCTCTGATAGACAGAACTAATGGTTTAAATGTTTTTAACCAACTTAAATTGTGATTAGCAGGGAGGTTATCCATATTCATTTGCAAATTTCTAGTCAACAATATTAAAGATCGAAAAATACAGTTATTATAAAAAAACAAAACAAAAACAACAACAACACAATTATGGATGGCTTTAGGGAAAGCTAATTGACTACACACCTATAGCGGGGTTTTCCTTTGCTCTTTTAGTGACTGGCTTAGGAGAGTGGAGCGAAGATTTTCTGCTGTCAGACTCGGCAGTCAGATCTATTTGTACCTCAGACTGATAATGATGCTGTGGTGTTTGAGCCTCACACTCTGGCAAGGCCATTGGAGAGCTTCGACACTGCTGCAGCTGATTCTGTGTGGTGGTGCATTGTGTAGTTTTTCTACCAAGGTGTCCATGTGCACTATCAAATTCTGGCAAGCAGTCATCATGAAGAGTTGAATCAGTTCAAATATCAATAATATATATAATAATATAATATCAATTAATATAATATCAATTAATAATATCAATATAATATCAACCAAATCAGAAGTGGCAGTTCATTTTGTTTTTTATGGCTTTACTTTTAAGTGGTACTTGACTACTGTGAACTTCCTGAATTTGTGCTGTGTTGTCACAGCTTTGTTGTGACTGAAGATCTCTTTCTTTTTCAGCTTCCATAGACTCTGGTGGTGACCTCACCATAGAGATTTCTGGAGCACAGATAAAGACGTGAAGGACATGAGCATGTGAAATGTGCCTTTGATAGCTGATTCAAACACAAGTAATCCCAGTACTGTCATTTTTTTTACATAAAGGGGCTATAAAGAGTTGCACAATGTGGTTGTACAGCTACCATTGCTTCTGTGATTCTGGCCTGCAAGGTGTGATGGCTGTGAGCTCTCGTCCAAACATGGTCCAAACATCCTCTGTAGTATTTCAATTGCTAGAATTAGCAAATACAGAACCAGCTGACAAACGTATACGACATGATATACATTTTCAGTTGCTATGCATCTAACTCTAAGAGTTAATCAACAATTTGTTATTAAACTTTTTGTTCAGATAAAAACTCTATTGCTAAAAGTATGTGGATATCTGAACAATCACACCCATATGTGCTTGTTGAACATCCCAACCCAGATTTAGTCCCTGCCAAATTTGTGACAATTTGGGCAACACTCACATATGACTAAGATGGTCAGGTGTACACATAATTTTGGCCAGATAGTGTATATACAAACACAGACATGCATACACTAACCATCATGGAAGTCCACAGAACACAGAGACTTGTACTGGTTGTGGTTCAACTTGATGACCTGTACAATAAAAAAAACAAAACAAAAAAACACACTGTTGAGGTATAGAATATCCTAGATATGCCAGAGGTGTAAAAGTGAATATTATAGTCTAGTGCAGGAAAAGGAATATAGCTGTACAGTTAAAGGAATGCAATGTGTTCCAACAGGCCTTATTTCATAGAGGAATCAGATCAGTATATACAGTATGTGCGTCTCTGTGACTCCTAAGATTTGAAATGGGGTGAAATGTGTACAATCTAACATGAGGCTTATGTTTCAAAAAGATTACTAGTTAATTAATTATTTTATTATTCAAAAGATCCTCCCCCAATATATTCATTATTGCAGCTCATTGTTATTGCACGACAATGTTGTCTGAACACTAGCAGTACAGTCCTGTTCATTCATTACGTTTGGGTCTTGCGAGTGCAGTTATGTGATCTGCTTAGGGGGGAAACAAAAAACACGCAAAATATCCTTCTTATTTCTTCAAAGAAGCAGTCTGATGAAGATTAAGATGCTATTAACCCTAGATGGCTTACCTTAGCATCTAATCCCTTCTCTGCCAAAACCAGTTTGTAAGCCAAGTCACGAATGGTCTTCTGATGAATGGTCTGCCACTGCCAGTGCTGAAATATCTCATGATACTGAGCTCTCTGAAAGAACAATAGCAAACCTATTTACTGCAAAACTAACCTGACGCATCGAGCACATTCTAATGGAGTACAATGGGCCATATTCCGAGCTGAGTTAAGCTCACATAGTGAGGATTTAATACTCAAATTGTGACAAATCAAAATACTAAAATCATTATAAAAAACATTCTTCATCCTATGCATACATTACTGCATTCTGGATAAGCATTACTTTCCCCTCATAAATATTGATGCATTCGGTGACTCTGATTACAGCTTAATGTGAACATAAACACTCTTGCACTCACAATGGACACGTATTGGTGCCATTCGCTGGTCATATGGCCACAAAAGTTCTCTCTGCTAACTTTCTCAGCACAGTTCAGACACAGGAAAAAAGTTGGCTGTGAAATACTTCGACACTCCAATATATTAGACAGACCTGCAAACACAAATAAACTACATTTCACACAAACACATTTCTGCCACAGACATAATGGCACACTAATGAAAAAGTTCAAGCACACATACCTATAATTGGATGTGTGTTAGAAAGTCCCCTCACATTGAGAAACATGGAGGCGTAACTCTGTTCCAGCACTGTGATTAAAAAAAGTCAGTATATGACATTCAAATAGAAAAATATTTTCATCGTTTTAATAATTTTACTATTTGAACATTCCCTCTTCCCTTCGGGTACAGTGCCTTTTGGATTGGTCTGTACACGTAAACTTTGCAGGCTATTTGAAATGGCTTAACAGCCACGTTAAAAATGCTAATGATATGAAAAAAAAGTGACTAACCTGTGGGAAGGTTTGGACAACAGTATGTTTTTGATGGTACTGTGTCCAGTAGAAGTTTGCTTTCTTCTCTCAGGATGGACTTGCTACACGCTGCTCATACAGATAGAACACTCAATTTTAATCAGCAACTAAATACTTAATCATGTACATTAAAACATCAGTTACAACATTACCAGCATTGCTAATATATTCTTGTTAGAATTACTGAAAGCATTTGGAGTTTGGAGAAGGGGAAAAATAAAGTTTGGAGGAGATGGAGCGTAAAGAGCAGATATAGATGTACAAAAGGGGCATGGACTGGGAAGGGATGTGACTTACCAAGGAAACAAATTTAATTTATTAATTGATGCAAGCAGAATGGATCAGTCTCAATCTTAACCTAAGAATATTCAACCTGTATACATGTATACAATCAACCTTACTGAAGTGACTGCACATAGCAGAGGAGGGTAATGTAGACTAACCGAGTTCTGATCCACTAGTTCCTTTGGACTCAGCATATGAAGCTCTTTCATGAAGAGCAAAACCTGCAACTAGAACAATGAGAAATGATGGATTAGAGGTCAATTCTGGCATTTTCCCCACTAGGAATATTTGTCTGTGAGAGAAAGCACATCTGTCTATCCCTCAAAACATAATTGAAATGGCAAATATAAAAATTGTTAGCAGGGAAATATTAGCACAATAAGCAGAATTCTGTCATATGAAGGATGAGAGATATTATGCTGTAACTATAGCAAGCAGGTCTTCTGAATCCCACTGCCTGCTGAACTACACACATTGACTGGGTGATGGTAGAGTGGGTTTTACAAGGCGGATTAATTAGTGTGCATGCAGGACAAATAAATGTAAAACACGGCTGTCACACAAGTCTCCCGCGATAAACCTTGTGGTTTTACATATCAACATAAATAAATAAATAAATAGCCAGACTCAGAGACTATCTTTCTCTATCTAATTTCACAGCTGAAAAACATTGTGCATTTTAGAAAAAAAAAAGTTGTTGGCCAATCACAATGAGCTATATTAAAAAAATAAAGAACCTCTAGTTTAGACTAATTTGTGTCTGCTAATTCACCCCAGAAACAAAATCCTGCACACAGAGGGTGAGGAGAAGAGGACAGCATAGATGGAGACGAACTAAGTGAAGGCAGAGAGAGAGAGAGAGAGAGAGAGAGAGAGAGAGAGAGTGAGTGAATATTTGTGTCCTACCATCTGCAGGTTCTTCCCATTCCATGTGATGAGGCAGTTCGACAGGAGTTGGAAGGGCAGATGAATATGGAGGAGTGACATCGGTTAAGTCCTTGCTGTCTGATGCAGGTGGAGGTGATATGGGTTCATACACAGGAAGTGCAGGATAAGAATATGGTGGAGCAACATCGGTTACATCCTGGGAGTTTGATGCAGATGGAGGTGATATGGGTTCATACGGGGAATGGGGTACAAACACACACTGAGTGGGACCATCAGGTTGAGAGGAGAGAGGTGGGTTATGGATGAGAGATGGTGAAGAAAGAGTGGAAGAGATGGTGCTGCAAAGGAGTTGGGGTGGAGGAGAAATGTGCCTGGAATGGCAGGAAGGAGCATGGAGCTCTGTAGAGGATGAGAGAGGAGAAGAGACAGTTGTAGAACAGTGGATTAGGAATTTCATCTAGAAAAAAAAGCAAAAATAGACTATAATAAAGATACAGTTAACTCCTTCCAATAATAATAAAAAAAAATTTCTTTTCAGTATGTCCACAATGTGTGGTGCTGGAATGATCTTACCTGGAACTAAATGATTCTCCAGCAGGGATTTCTCCTGCTGCAAAGAGTTGGTAGTTGCAGCAGAACAAAGCATGTGTTCCACAGAATTGTTGCGTGTATCTAAAAGACAACAGAATGCAATCCTTACACTATATCAGACCGCAGCAATGGCAAAGCTTTAACAGGAGTACTACTTCACACTAACAGCAGCAAACAAAACAGATGCATGATTTGGTATTTGGTAAAGTGTAAGAGAGCATAATGGGTATTGCTCTGGGTGGAAGGGATGGTATTTCTCTTTTTCCTTTTGATTAGAGAGACATTAGTCAGTTGCAGTGCATGCATCTTGTGCACATAGTATGCTATGTACACCTTATATTTAACATAATGAAACCACTGGTGAATTTCAGATCTAAATGGTACACTGCAGCAAATAAAATGCTTCATTCGTGAGCTGCTGGGTCACTTTGGGGGTGTCAAGAAAAGATACACGTTTAGCTGCCGAAAGTTCACGCAAAGTTGAGGTTAAACCAGGCTATACTTACTTGCAGGCATCTGTGTTTGTACCTCTTAAACATAATTAAATTCCAATTCTTCTTATTTCCCCACTGACTGTTTGCACAAAGTTACCTCTGTGTCAGGGGTGTCAAGTTGGAAATGGGAAATTTGCACAGATCATTCTATTGAATAAATGCTGATTTATCCTCATTGTGGCGTTAAGAAGTTGTTGAGCTAGAGAATAGATAGACAGTGTTGACTAACTGGAGGTGATGAATTTCTCCATAATGTATTTCAAACTGTTATATAGGGAGAGTGAGCAAGTTGATCCCTCTGTTCATCTGATTGTGTTTTTTATCCTCTGTTGTGGGTTTCAGCTAGTGTGCTTGATGCTTTGTGATCACTACATACTGTACCACACCAGAATTTACAGAGATTATTTACTTTACAGAGCTTTAACATGCAATCACCCTAACAGAAAAAGAGGACAATTGGCACACATATACAGCCACTGACAAACAATTCTTCCTATATATTTATTAAAAAAACAAAACAAAACAAACAAAAAAAAACCCACAAATGACCAGAGTTGGTATTCAACCACAAAGACACAAAGATGTTTTAGCTCTTTCCATGCCAACCAATACTTAACGGCACCATCACTACAGTACTCAAAAAAGCCATGATATTTGCTTTTTTTCCCCATTTAAAAAAGCCTTTAGGTCCTTCTCTAAAGGCTTAGAGGTCCCTGCAGCTCTTAATCAGAAATATTTGTATAATTTATTAATGAAAGGTGATTTTTTTTAAAAAATAATGCATCACCTGAATAATGCAACAAAAGGAATAAGTTCAATCATTTTGGAGATAAATGAAGCTTTCAATACCAGCAAAATTCTTACCATGTTCCTGGTCTGATGAGGTGCTTGGTTCAGGTTGGGAAGGAGTTTTCAGATCCACTCCATCTTCTGGCTTTGTCTGCAGCAATTTAAGCTGACTCAGGGCTGTCAAGTCAATTGTAGTCAGATATACACATACACACCATAAAACAAGACTAGACTAATGAATTCAATCTAAATTCAATCTACCTTCACTGAAAGGAGCAGTAGATAAGGCTGTGAAGACATTAGCAGTGACATTCAGGTCCTGGGGGGTGGGGGAGAACCCAAATGTTAAAAGCATATACCAGAAAGCACAAATTAAGCTCTTTATAAACCATTTTCCTACCTTCATTCCCATCCCAGTGCTTCTCTCCACTGCTGCTAAACACAAAGCTATCTTATGCAACTTCTTCTCCATGTTTGTGCCACTTGCATTCCAACCAGGATATTTATATTTCTGTACACATTCAGTCATTCATAATTTGCTACAGACACAGTAGTAATGAAAAATAATGCATAAATGCTCTTTAATGACCTACCACATAGGCTTCCCTGTGGGCCACACTAGACATATGTTCTAGAGGACCTCGGACAGAGCAGAGTTCACAGAAGAACAGCTTCTTTTTGTCTTGATGCACACAAGTAACAAAATTCAATCCTACAAGACAGTTTCAGGTGGGTAAGTACAAACTGTTAGCATCATTCTATTGGTCTGATGTATAGAAAGTAGCCAGCATATGACACTGGTCTCCTTTCTGCTTGTTAATATTTTAGATAGTACTGACCAATAACAGCTTTGCGTTTGTTAATTTTTTTCTTATTCTGCTGTTTTGTAGGTTTTGGCTCACAGCAGTTATGGTCTTGTGGCTCTGTGGAAAACAGGCACAAATTATTTAAGAACACTATGACAATATTTACTACTTGCTTTATAGTTAGATCANTTGTGACAGCTCCAGTTTCTGGGCCTTGGTTGGGTTCTCAGCATCTGGAACAAGACACAACAAACAATACTAAAACAGCCAAACAAAGAAAGCAGAAACAGAAGGCTGCCTGGCCAACTATCTAATTAGTAAGCATTCTTAGCTATAACTGCAACTGTAATTAGACATAACATTATTTGGCTTGTTAAGCCCTTCAGTTAGCAAGCTAACATGGGAACTTCCTAGATGAACATTTTCTTGGCATTAGCTCAGCAGCTAGGTCCAAATGACTATGTAGCATCTACTATATTTATTGCACACACTGACCAGTGACAAATTAAAGGAAAAACTGTGACTCTTGTGAATGGTTTGGGTCATTGCTAATCAATAGAAAGTTATTCTGAATTATCAGCTTTTCCTTATGATGAAACAGACAAGTGGTCTCTTCCAGGATGACAATGTCACCATTCCCAGGGCACAAGAGCTGAATGGTTTGATGAGTGAAATTACACGCTATGGCCTTCACACCAGATCACAACCGAACCCAACACTTATGGGAGATGTTCCACCAATGCTCTCTACCACCATCATAAAAACACCAATTGAGGGATTATTTTTTTGAAGATTGGTGTTCATCCCTCCAGTACAGTTATGGAGGATTGTATAACCTATGTGAAGGTGTACTGAAGCTGTTGTGGTGTTTCATGGTGGTTCATGGTGGCCCAACACCTTGTTGAAACCCAACATAAAGTGTTTTTTTTTCTTTAATTTGTTGCATGTCACATGAATTATGAATACATAATCTGGCACCAACAATCATGCCACGGTCAAAAATCAATGCAGTCACATTTTTCCCCATTCTGATGGTTGATGTGAACATTACCCAAGGCTGCTGGCCCATATCTGCATTTTATGCACTGCGGTCACACAATTGGCTGATTAGATAATTGCATGAATGAGTAGGTGTGCAGATGTTCCAAATATAGTGCTCTGTAAGTGTATGCATGTTAGTAACATACAATAAAATAAATAAATAAAATGTTACAATAGTCCTACATTATAAATCTGAGGTAAACAATTACTGCAGGGTAGTCATAATAAACTTATAAAATCTTAGACAGTACTAACCAATCATGTTCTGCTGTTTTGTAGGCTTTGGCTCACTGCTCTTAAGGTCCTGTGGCTCTGTGGAAGACGGGCACAAATTATTTAAGAACAATGTGACAGTCTTTACTGCTTGGTCTATAGTTTTATTCATAAGGCTATAATCTGAATTTCAACTCTCAGCATTTTTCCCTCACCAGTGTCACCACTGCTTTGAGATGGCTCCTGTTTCTGGACCTTGGCTGAAGTCTCAATTTCAGTACCTGGAACAAATAAACACCACAAACAATTTTAAAATAGTCAAACAAACGGTTTCATCGTGGCTGGATATTTTTGAATGTTCTCAACTCAACAAAAGCAAATACCTATAGACTCCTACATGCAACACACACTTAATCAAGCATAAAAAATATTTTGCTGTACCATCTCTTCTCTAACTTGATTTTTCTAATTCACAGAGTCTTCTCTAAAAAATCTAATTTATTTGATCAATGGGTGACCAATTACCATTAATTTACTCTACTCTTACCTTCTGGTGGCTGCTGCATCTTTTTTTCAGACTGCTTATTTTCTTTTTCTACCACCTAAAAAAGAAAGATCATGTTACAAATACTAAAACATTACTTATATATTTTTTCAGAGTTTTACTATTGGAATGATGATGATAAAATGACAACCTTGAGGCATCCCCAGCCCTCACGGTCCTGTACAATCTGTGCTTTCTTTTGGAGTTCTGCAATTTTGGTGGTCAAGCTGATCTCACCTTTCCAGAGTTCAACTAACTCTGGGTACTTACTTTTCTGTTGAAACAGCACATAAAGGGATCACCATCTGTAGGATGAACTTTAGAACAGGGAGACTCAGGCGCTCTAACATTTATCTTTGTGTAATTACGCACAATGTAATTGAAGCGGTGGCGGGGACTAATCAGGTGGCCCATGTAACTGCGAGTAGCAAGGATTATTTTGCAGCAGGAGCACAGAAAGGAGTTCTGACCATTGGAATTACGATATTCTGTGATCATACTCAAACCTAAAAATGAAAAAAGTGAACACAATTATAAAAGTTAGACAAGAATACTCCTAATCGCGATCCTAATCAGAAAACAGTGAATGAAGAAGCACTGACCGATTACTGGCTCTGTTCGAGTGGGGCTTGTGAGGTATGACCATAAATACGGTGAAGTCCGAGCAGGATCATCAGGAGCTGGCACATTCATGCAGTTTTATTTAACAGCAAATATATGTAACAAGCAATTAACCATTTTTTTTTTAAAAATTACATACAGAGTTGCCAGTTTATTATGTACATCTCTCCACCTTCAAACAAACATCAGCATATCCTACATAATACAACTGACACGTGTAATAATAATAATTAGGCAGAGCAGGGTTCAAGGGTTTTTCATGAACTGAGAATAGAGTAAAAAGCAAAAAATATCAATCAAAAATAAATTATTAAAATGTTAGATCCTGATTTTATGAGAGTTTTATTTTGAAGCAGAATTTTTAATAGCCTGACTAGTGTAAAGGCAGAATTATACTTTTTTTTTTTTTTTTTTTTTAAATGTGTCCGTAATGTGGCTGCCTCATGTATTCTGTGGTTAAGAGTGTCACTTTTGCACATGTTCAGAAATTTACACTATGCAACCATTTGGTGCAGTACCAATCTAAATAGTGTGGGTAGTATAGCACCATGTGACACTGTGTCTGCATCTGACCAACGAACCAGTGTCTCAAATCACATATTTAACAGTTACTGACCAAGAAAACTAACTGGTTTTCCTATTATGATCAGTGCTTGAATTTTAAAAACCTCTCTCATAGTCGTAATACCTACTGAAAGGTCTTTTTTCATCTGAATCTTCCAGATACTTTTGAATGTAAGGTCAGAGTTCTCAATTTGAAATGCAGCGGATGACAATTACAACAAAGAAAAAGAGCTTTAAGAGCTTGGCAGTCTGTTCACTATGCATGAAATTGATGAACATTTCACTCTGACGTTTGACTCTGAAACCTGACGTTTTTTGTTTTTTTTGAAAAGTAAACAGGTGAGTATGTGAACGATCTCTCATTGCCACTACTTCTGCATGAGCACGCAAAGTCATGCATCAAGCATAAACCACTTCTGTGTTAACGCATATTTGCTTAGTGACACAGAGAGGGAGATAATGGCATATAGACATGCTCATATGCAGAAGAGGGCACTTTCCTCAGAGTGAGCAGCAGTTTGAAAAAAATGTAATTGGCTGACTTCTTGTGTTTCACAGGACGTATGTGTTAGTCTTCAATCTGCCCAGTTGGTATCTGTTGTATGATAGGGAGAGCTGGCTGGTGGGTGGGAATTTGCCATGCCCATAATGAAAAATGGGGAAAACAAGAAAGAAATTGAAAAGAAGAAGAAAAAAAATCATTGCAATAATTTAATTATAGTACAATATTCCTGCATAACACATCCGGGATCTCAGTTTAAATTCATGCTGTTTAGAAGGCCAAAGGTGGCACAACACATCACTAGATAGGAATATCTAATAAACTGGCAACTCAAGTATCTTGTCTTTAACACTACAAACTTTGTTCAGGAGGCTCTGTGTCAGGCTCTGTGGACTTCACAGCTTCTTTTAGGTGAGCATGTGGACAGTCCTTTTCTTCAGTTTCTCTTACCCTTTTGATTGCTAAAAATAACACACCATAGACAAAAGTTACAATTTTCATTAATATACCGTCTATGTAAATATGCAATTTATTGCACATTTATTTTATATATGTACTCTGAGGTCCGTGGCTCTCATCGCTTTTGAAGTTGTAAGAGCAAGTTGCCTTTGGGCTTTGAGCACTGATCTCAGATGTCAGCTTGAGGAGAGAATCCCTTAGCTTTCCCAAAGCTTCAAACACCACAGTCATGAGTACAGAAAAAGGAAACCGTTACCACTCCATAACCTTTAGTGTATTATATTTCTTACAGAAGCAAATGTAATAAGAATAAATGTAAAAAAAACAAAAAAAACCCCACACTATTTTAGCTCACCAGTTAGAATATGTGCACTGGAGATTTCATGGTAATCTTTAGCATCCAACTTTATTGTCTGTAAAGACATATAAATTGTTAATACCAGGAAGGTAGCAAGTCTAATTGCCTATTCCAATTGCCCCTAAATATAACACTAACACTGCCCACTTAACTAACTTTAACAATAAATGCGTAGAAACCTATGTGATAGTCTAGCCATTGTAATTCCACAATAAACTTAATTTTAGGTTGCTTTCAAACTTTCACAAATGTTTTTGACTGTTTGATTGGTGAAGTGTGAATGCTCTTTTCAAGATCAAGCATGGCCCAGAGAACCAAACCCTAATCCTCCTGAAAATTGTAGTTTGGGGTTTGCTTCCACTAAACTGTGGTGCAGTCTGCAATGGTAATTGTTAAATGTGATTGTTTCAACTCATCACATTACTTCCTGTTTCATGTTTCAGGATGCCAGGGAAAGGGTTACTATAGTTAATACAGTGTACTATATAGTACACTATATGGCCAAAAGTTTGTGGTCACCTGACCATCACACCCATATGTGTTCCTTCCCTAAACTTTTACCAAAAAATTGGAAGCACATAATTGTATAGGGTGTTTTTATAAACTATAGCATTAAGATTTCCCTTCACTCAAACTAAAGGGCCCAAACATGTTCCGACATGACGATGCCCCTGTGCATAAAGTAAGCTCAATGAATACATGGTTTGCCAAGGTTGGTGTGGAAGAACCTCAGTGTCCTGCACAGAGCCCTGACCTCAACCCCACTGAACACCTTTGGGATGAACTGGAACGATGACTGAACACCAAGACTTCCCTCCCATTATCAGTGCGTTACCTCATTAATGCCCTTGTGGCTGAATGATCACAAATCCCCACAGCCACACTAAAAAATCTAGCCTTCCCAGAAGAGTGGAGGTTTTTATAACAAAGGGGGACTAACAACAGCAAACTGAAAAAAATAAGAGCCGAGCAATACCTCTGCCTCACCACATCCTTGCATCTTTTCTACTATATCTGCTTGGGCTCGCAACCATTTGGCCTTCACCTTTTTTTTGCCTGGTTTGGGATCATAGTCTATAGATTCCTAAAGCAAGCCAGCAAACAGATGAGCATGAAATACATGCGTTAATATACAATTTAGCAAGCAATGTGTTTAGTGATGTATGGTGGTCTAACACTTGCCAGATACTGGAGTCGGTGTTTGTGGCTTAAAAGATGCTTAATTATGGAGCCCTCCTTACATCTTTCTGCACATGTGACACACACGTAGAATGGTTGTTGACCAACGGTGCAACATTCAATCACAGATTTTAAACCTTAACAAAACAAAAATACATATATAAGTACAAAGTACCACTCAAAATGAACCCTAATTGTAAAAAATAATTTAAATTTAAGTTTAAGTTCACACAACTGGGGGATTGTCTATATATAGTCTGTATATATAGTTTTTTTTCTTTATATATTTTACTGGAAATATCAAAATTCATTGTTACAATGATGATTACATTCTGGCCCCTTCCAAGAACCTGTATTGTGCACCTACATTCGCTACTGAACAATAAAATAATCTATCAAAAAACATGTGCAGAGGTGGTAAACTGTCAAAATAATTTTATAAAATTTGAATTCACAATATGAATTCACAGTATTTCAATAGTACAGATTTCAAGTATACGAGTAACCTAATATCCAAACTTTAAAAAAAAAAAAAAAAAAATTTTTTTAGCACATTTATAATATTTAAGTAAAATAATTCCATTGCACACATAATAAAGATATCAAAATATAAGGTCAAAATATCAGGCCTTCTGTGTAAAAATCTTAAATGTGGTAAAGACTGAGGCAGAGCACAAAAAGACAGGAAGTACTTCAACACAGGTACACAGGAAGTAATTAACCTCAAATACTACATTTTCCAATCATTTTCTTTTGAAACACAGTGAACAAGATGAGAGATAAGAGAATAAGAGAACATTTTTTCTTTAAGCATGAAAGAGGGAAATAATGTAAAATATAGATGCAAGCAGCGATGATAGGCCCAAGCACTATGGTGCCATCAATCCCAGTGGGTGTATGAAAACAATGCATAGTGAAGTGAGCATTTGTGCTGATGTTAGGATAAACACAGGTCTAAGGCTTTACACCAGCTTCCATGTTCAAACATACAGCTAATATTTGGTGAGAATGCATGAAGATAAGAGATACAGGTTATCCTTATTAGTCGTTTATTAACTGTAGTGAAGTAATGTGTAGTGGGCACATGCATTTAAGGGGGTGCAACATAGCTCTGTTTACATGCTTTTCTCCTGGTTAGTGATTTGATTTTATTTACAATGTAACAGTTATGCAAAGACTAAGTGTAGTTATAGCTATATAGTAGATTTAAGAAAAATAAACAAACAAACAAAAAAAAAACAATGGCTTTTCAAATAATCCAACATCAAATCCAAAAGGATCTATTTCCTGTTGGGCGGCACTAATGACTGTCATATTGAAAGTTGGCCGGCTTGATGAGAACAATATATGTACCGAGTTTGGTGATTGTAGATGAAACTGATGAAACTGAAAAGAAGGCGCTACAGAGCCCCCCTCCACACCCATCTTAGCTTTTGTTTACGTCTAACTGCCACCAACTCTGATGTGTGTGCCAACTTCCATGAAATTATAAGCATGCTAAGAGCCTCAAAAACATCTGAAGAGAGTATTAATGTTTGATGTGTTACAATGGCAACACTAATCTATCAAAAATCCTTTCACAATTTTACATCAGCCATGTCTTGACATTATTCTGACCAAGTTTGAGGCAATTTGGGTAAAAATAAGAGGATTACTACAAAGTCTGTTTTATGTTACACATTTCCTGCTGCCAGTTGGTGGCACTATGACTGACTCACAACAGCTACATCCATTTGATCAGCCCCCAGTATCAAACATACAGCTCAAGTTTCAGCTAAATCACTCATTCACTCAAAGATATGAGACACTTTCTGTTTCCCTTTTTTTGCCATAAATTTATTGCCTTGCCATGGTGAGGTTGTAATAATGTTGACCAGTTTGTTGAAAATCATATGAATTCCCTAGGAGGAGTATCCAACAGAAAACTTTTGGGATGTGGTAGAATGAGAGATTTGCAGAATGAAAGTGCACCTGAATAATCTTCAGGAATTGAGTCATTTAATCATGGTAGCATGGACCAGAATCTCAAAAGAATGTTTCTAAAATCTTGTGGAATCCATGCCATGAAGAATTGAGGGTGTTCTGAGAGCTAAACGCCCTACCCAGAATCAGTATAGTGTTCCTAAGAAAGTACTCAGTGAGTGTATGAAATGTATTTGCCATAAAACAAAATGAGAATAAAGCAAAATTTACACGATTGATGTAGCAGAAAGTAAATCTACGCATTGTCAATTCGGTATAAAGAATGAGTACAAAGTAAAGCGAATAGAGGAAGCCTGCATTTTTATACAAGCGCACTTTTAATTTTAAACTAGGCCAGGCCGGAAATAAGGGTAACCGAGAAAAAAAGGATGTGTGCACAAAGAAAAACAGGATGTGTGCACAGAGTCTAAGTATGGAGTCTCAGAAAGTAGAAGTGACTGGGTAACTGGAAATGAAGGGGAAATTCTAAGAAGACAGATGATGGCAGAAGGTCAATAGGAGTAGATTTCAGGAAAAGTCAGAACATAATGTGAAATGGTGGAGTGTATGTAAATTAGGGTATATCTAAACATACACACTATATTACCAAAAGTATTCGGTCACCCATCCAAATGATCAGAATCAGGTGTCCTAATCACTTGGCCTG
>CM074967.1:11520828-11544856 GCA_037577455.1 Pangasius macronema | reverse complement strand
CTTCAATATTGAACCTTTTCACAATATTCTAATTTTCTGAGATACTGAATTTGGGGTTTTCATTAGTTGTCAGTTATCAGTCATCAAAATTAAAAGAAATAAACACTTGAAATATATCAGTCTGTGTGGAATGAATATATACAAGTTTCACTTTTTGAATGGAACTTTTTGATGACATTCAAATTATATGACCAGCACCTGTATATAATAAAAGAATACAAAAGAACACTCAATTATCAACACATTGATAATTTAGAGCAATAAAAATCAATTATACGGACCTGCTGGGGTCTCTCCCTTCAAGCAAGCTGGAGACTGCACTGACTTCTGCAGAGCCTCCACTTCTGCAACAGGTTTTTGTGACAGTTCTGCACTCTGCTGTTGAGGTGCACTTGAGTCTTGAGGTTGAGGATGTTTTACACTTGGAATATCCTCTGTGGAGTTGTGGTCAGGAAGTCCTTCTTGATTCAGAGACTTCTGGCTCAGGTGCTCAGATTGCTCTTTGTGTAAGGATGAAATTGGAGGCTGTGAAGATATCACGTCGGAATGTGTTGTGACTAATAATGGTTCAGCAGCCTCTATGTGTGTTGAGGTTATGCATGTGGTTTTCAGCAGCTCTTTGGGGTCTGTATGTAAGAGATCTTCTGTTTTGGACATGTGTGTATCCATGCGTGTTCCATCAATGTTCACTTCCTCCGTGTCTGATGACGTATGCCCTTGTTCTTCAGACTTTGAAGAGTTATTCTCCTTGATGGTCTCAAAACTGGAGACTGGTTAAAGAAATAAAATGCAATAAAATAATTGAAATAATTACAGTGTAATAATAATAATAATAATAGATTCAGGGGACAGTTTATTTGGCACCACATAGCTACATTCACTGGCCATTTTATAAAGACACCCACCATATAGTTCCATTTTGTAGCACAACACAACAACTGCATGTCGGCCAGTGATTTGATGGTACGCGCAATCTGTCAGCCCGACTCTACCCCATCCATTAGCAAAGGATACAGACAAAAATGAGTAAACAGCTCCACTCACCTAATCTTGCTCCAGGAACAACAGAAGGTTTCAGTTCTCCAAGTCCTTTATCTCTAAAAACCACTTGCAGCACATTCACAGCTACAAAATAGCAAAGAAAAAAAGTTAATTACTTACAGTGGCGCTCATTATAGCCTTATCCACAAACTGTGCATTTGTCTAAAGATTTAATTAAAACTAAACGAAAGTAACATTTTAAAAAGTCACACTAATTCACTCACAGGAAGAAACTACTCACCAGACATAAAGGAGTTTTTTTCAAGTTCGTTAAATTTTCCAAAGCTCACATCCACTTCCTTAAAATGAATATCGACAGGATGCGTGTTAAAAATAATTATAATGATAATCAAAATATTTGTAATGTTTGCCTTAGTGACAGTGAGAAGAAGGGAGGTTTCTGATATCTGAAAGTTCAAAGTTCAAAGCATTTATTGTCATGTGCACAGTGAGGAAAAACAAGTTTCCCTGTACAATGAAATTCTTTCTTTGCTGAAAATCTAAGTATCTGGAAAAGGATTGATCTCAAAAAAAAAAGACTCAAAAAAAATAAAAAATAAAAAATCACCTGAAGTCAAGAATGTTCAAGACAGCACAATATTAAAAGTCTTATTATCTCAAGTCAAACATAGAAGACGTTAACGATAGCTCATATCTATAGCTGTCATCAGCAATAGTGAAAATATTCATGTTTTAAATAGGGAATGTGTATAAAAAATATACACATTCAATACATATATTTCAGTATAACAAACTCCACTTCAGTGTATTACAGTGCAATTCATACATTTGCCAGGTGCCACTCTCAAAAAGCTTACAACACATACCCACCCGCAAAGTCATATTAGGAGTGATTTTCTCTGCCTGCTGTGCCAAGTCCATGATAAGGGACACCTGCTCAGAATCCTCTTTGCTCAAGGAACCAGGATGGGCCATATCCTATAGAAAAACACATCCAGAGTGTTCCTGAATATACCATATTCACAGTTCCCTACAGACTCAATCTGCAATAATCTGTTTTATCTGAAACACTCACAAGATAGGCAAACACATGAGGAAAGCTCAAAACATGGGCAACGGCACGCCTTTCTGGAAGCTTCTTTTCGCACAGCAAGCACAGATAGCTACATCTGAAATAATGCTGGGTTGTAGTGTATTTCACCATGAACTGCAGACCTGGTGATGAAGTAAATCTTGAATCCATGTACACATTACATATACAGCATATACACATACACTCTGTTTGGGAGTTGCACTATTCCAGACTGCATCCCATTAACTATGCACAAAATGCACTTGTTTTAGCCCAAAATGCAACTGTTAGCCCTTTTCCACACCATTTATCAATAGAAAAGGGTGACCACAGGATCACTGATGAAAAAACATCATCAAGGTAGTGGATCATTCTCACTACAGCAGTGACACTGATATAGTAGTAGGGACAATGATAATGGTAGCACTCATGTGGTCAGAAACTGACTACAAGAGCAGGTGCATATAAGAAAGTGGCCAGTAACTGTACAGTGTTTCACTGCTACAGTGAATAACTAAACAACTACTACAGTATGTAGCAGTGCTTACCGAGCAGTGGAGACTTCCTTTCACAACTTCTAGAGTATGACTGTAGTGTCACCCGCTTCTCAACTGTAGAACATAATTTTAAACACAGTGCAATTTAGGTGGTGCACTATCTATACAGTAACCCAAGAAATAAGAGTTGGAAATAACCAAATATAATGTCCAGTTAAAACAAGCATCAACATACCAACCTTGAACACATTTTTTCAGCTTTGAAGAGTGCTTCCTAATTGTTTCCATGACTAGAAAGAGCAGGTGAAAAAAATGTTTAGTACAAAACGTTACGTCTCTTCCTTGCTCCAACAGACAATTATTTGGAATTCTTACATTTTTCATATGCCAGGGTGCTGAGTTCTTTAAACTGCTGACTTGGAAGCTCACACACCTGAGGATTGCAGTCAGTACGAGTGAATATGTATGCAAATGTCAATTGTAGGCACAGAAACACACAAAGCACCACTGTAGGTTGGTTGATGGCAAAAATAAAGCCATCTCACATACCCACATGTAGCAACATATTTCACACAAATCGGTGGTGGTTGAGCCAATAAAGCCGTCAAACTAGTAGACAGACTAGTCTACGAGCAAAGAGACTGAGCTTGAGAATGTGTTCTGATGATGGAAAGTGTGCAGATACAGAACTACAGTGTATGTAGTAAAAAGCAGTGATGGCTTGTTGAAATATTAAATAGAAGGGCTAAAATTAATATCCATCAATAGTTCCACAATAAAACTATTAGGCTTGGGGTCTCATTGGTGGTGTAATAAGACTTTGAAAGATGCGGGGCTTAGCCCTGCTAGTTCTTTTATATCAGCTGCCTCTGTGTATAAGAAAATTGGATTGAATGTGTGCGAGACAAAGTCTAAATAACACCACACTGCAACCAGGGACTGAGCACACTTCATTTCTTACTTGCAGGACCATCTTCTGCTTTCCCTGACTCAGTTCTTCTTCTTGTGCAAGCTGGTCCAAATTCCGGGACACAAGAAAAACAAGGTCCGGTTTGGAGTATGACTATTTTAAAAAAAGAAAGAAAAAAAAAAAAAGAAACAAGAAAGAGTTTAAGTAGGAGTAACCAATAGTTGTTAATTTTTTTTTTTTTTTTTTACTCAAAGTGAATGTATAGTAGTACTATGCATCATCAGTCTTGCTACAATTAAACAAGCCATTCTAAACAAGGGGTAATTTGTTTTTGTGCTTACAAAGACATTGAAGTAGTGCTGTGCAGATGTAAGGTGTATAGACACGGAGGAGACAGGGATGTTAAGCTCACACGCATGGCACAGGTAGAATGGTGTATTAAAATTCAGACCTTGCCGCTGTACAAACACAGTGAGCAGTGGTAGGCCTGAAAAACCCCACATACAAAATCAAAGCATGAGCAACTTGGACATGAAATAATCTGAGAATGTCAATGAAGAACAGCATAACAGAATGACTTCTTTGAAAATGTATGTAGTATCCACCACATCATGATCACTGATTAAATAAAACAATAGTGTAGACTTAATTTTCAGCATAGCACGTAATGACAACAAAATACTTCATAAAATGATGTGGTGTCATACATCGTACATCTCACCTATGAGTGGGGAAGTCTTGCCAACGCGGTTCCATATGAACTGGTACAGTTTAATCTGAGAGATGGCTCCTAACCAGAGACACCAACAGGGGAAGGCAGGCATCTTTAGTTGTAAAATCTGTGTTGGTAGGACTTCATTTGTATATTCTCATTACTTCTGTATTATGCATTTCTCTTTTACTGGCTTTGCAACCTGCTGCTTTGAACCTATGGAAGTGATCTTGATAAACTTTTCCATCATGTGAACTATCTGTTCTAATGTTTTATGCTCACATAAGAAGGAACGCAACTCTCAAGGATGTGTGCGCACATGTTCGTCTGGCAAGACATCTGGCTTTATATTCTTATCACACAGCAGAGACAGGGGTAATAGAGAAATCTTAAACAGCAAACCTTGCAGTTTTGACCTCCCTTTTTTCGACAGATAAGTAAGAGAAAAAAAAACAACAACTACTACTATGGGATATGTAAGGAAGTCTATGATGAAGAATAGCCTGTTTCATATGATGTATATGCCCATTTGTGGTAAAAAGATGAAGGAGGAACTGTGTTAGTCAAGTCTCTTTGTAAACAATCATGTGCTTTACTCTTTTTTTTCCCTCTATATGATGAATAATTCATGTATGCTTCTAGACATGTTCATGCAAAACTTGAGAACCCTTTGTAGCACTCTGAAGTAAACTTTGGTAAAGCAGGAGTGGCAATCCGGGCTTGAGAATAAAAGTACTAATGAAATAAATATTTTTCTCAAGCACATTCAAGTGTTGGTGGTGACTTCTTGAAGAGGTGAATTTCCACCACACTACTATTCAGTTAGACAAATAAAAATGAATAAATAATTAAAAAAAAACAAAAAACAAAACCCTTTGTAATGAAATGTACCTACCACTGTACTGGCCTAGAAAAGGAAACACAGGATACAGGAAGGGTTAGTCAATATTAGCAAGGAAGCACCACTAGATCTCAACCAACACCAAGCAACACATTAACAACTTGTTAATGAAACATTTCTTCTTCTCTTACTGGGGTTCTTCTGGTCACAGTTTATGAAGAACGACTGTTTTAAACAACTGATACAAGTCCTTTTAAAAAGTAAATTGAAAATTCTTTAGCATATTACCTGCTCCAAACAGCTCATTGAGTTTCTGTAGTCACAAACATTGAAAACAGGAAAATTATTAATAGGCACTTAAATAGGCATCCATACCATGTTTAAATACACAGAGTTACTAATTTATTATGATCAGCACAATGACTCTGATATGGTATTGCATGTGGGGCACTGGTATGAGGGCATCAGATCAGTCTTCCAGTCCACCATATACATGTTATAGACATAGTGTAGAGGTGTGATATATACATGTTAATACACAGCAAACACGTCCAGCATCATGCAAGTACTGCATCACATCCAATATATTATCATGTTAATTGATATGGCCTTTGTCTCGCAAGCTTTGTATCTGACCGCTCCCATCATTCATCTTCAGAAACTGCTTTAGTCGCCGTGGTTTAAATGACTAATTTGATTATATTAGGAAACAGCAGGAGAGAGTAAAAAACAATCAACCATGTTCATTAGAAATTATCATGGGCAAGTACAAATAAATAATAATAGTGGGATTGGTCAATAACATCTGCAAACGTGGATGGGAGTGGGGAAATTAAACAAATACATAAAAACAGTCTTGCACACACCTGTAATATAGTGTGCATGTGGATGAAGCCGAGAAACCCACCTGTTTGTGTTGCTTTCCCTTAATATGCTCTTTGTAATCTATTATGAAGTTTAACATCTCGTCACATTCCTATGGCAGACATCAGGAAAATGACTATTAACTAAAAATCACTTCCACAATAGGGATTAGACAATTTTCAAATTCAACCCCAGGGGATTATGGGAAAAATCTCCAGTGGCACAAAGAAAAACACTTAAGGTATCACCAGATGGATTTTGATAAAAGGTTTAAACTTAAACTTGTATAAGTTCTTATTTGCATGTGACCAGACAATAACATGTTGGTACTTACTACACACAAAATTCTGTATGGTAGATCGTCTCTGGTTTGAGTGACAGGACCTTCTGGGAAAAAGTAATAAAATGTTATTCCTTTACCAGCTCCTCTTTCCCTCTTGTTCTCATTCTCTATGTTTAAGTATTATTTATCAATATAGTTATCAGATATAATATATGGAGTTTCTTTCTGGAGAGCAACCCTTTATTTGCTTCCCTCCACTTTGTAATATTTTATCACTGTTGTTGTTTAGGTTTTAAACAAATGTGGCTGAACCCAGAGGTCAAGTTAGGTATTTGAACAGAGATGGCTGTGGAGAAGGATGAATCAGATGCAGAATTCCAGATGCTATGGACAAATATATGTGAATATGGTTTGGGTTTTTTTTAATGCTCCTCCCTTTTCTCATACTAATAAGCTTCACTACAATTACATTTACCATTTATATTTCCACTTTCCATTTTCATTTTCACTACATTTACATTTAAGTGACTTACAAGTGAGGAAATACAAGCAAAGAAACTAGAAACTACAGTGCACCAAAACAAACAGGTTCACCTCAAACATTAAGACTTGTGACAGTGAACAATCCCAAAATGTCTGTAGTTTTGTCTTAGTAACTGTAACAGTAGATAAGAATGCTATTATACCGATTTGTGTTTTCTCCTCTTGTTGCGCTGCTGAGATGTCTGTGGTTGCTGTGCTAGCAGATGACTCATGATCCTCTTGAGCAAACACTGCAGGATGTCAAGAAGAGGGTCAAATGAGCATCAGTCTCAGAAGAAAAGAGATTAGCTAAGTGAGAAATAATAAATGGGGCTTACTGATCTGTTCTCCTGGTGTAATACTAACATTCAGTTCACTCTGGTTTCTTTCTCTCCATATTACCTGCAGCTTTTCCAGAGCTACAGAAACAAGTAAAGTTAGTTAAAAAAAAAAAAAGAAAGTACTTGTAATTAACTTCTTTCAGGGTTTCATTTCCTTTCATGAAACAATACAACTTCCTTTTGCTAGCTTATTCACTAATACCTATTTAATTCAGACAGCAGATGTTAGCCTACATTCACAAAGCGACAAGTGACCATTTTCTACATACATGCACGACAAAGAACTGCAATTTCTGTGACAGTAGCAAGTGACGAAATAACAGTGCGACAAGTGACATTTAAATAAAGATTTTCTCGAATCCAAATGAATGGCTCAAATGATTCCTCAGAAACACCCTATGCGCATATTACCATTTACTATTTGGCAGAATAAAAAAAAACTGTAACTACTGTTTCCTTTTATCTTGTCATATACGACCTCTCATTACATGTGTAGAGATACTATGAATAAAATAAAGCTTGGAAGAAAGTTGGTCTGTGGTGCCTCTGGTAAGTTTATGCATTTAATACAGTTACCTTGCTTTGCAACAAAGCTGGTACAAAGCCTAGCATGCAACATGAAAATCGAAACAACCCATTCTCACAATAATTATTGCATTATTTTCATTGGTTTTAACTAGTTAACTTTAGAAGCTACTTTAATTCTTCATCGAAAACTATATACATCAACATCATACTTCACTGCACTGCATCTGGCTTTAGATGTTCTGCTGTGACTTTTGTTTCCTGTGCAGCTGAAAAGTGTAGTACTGCAACCAGTACCTCATTTACTGTCCTTAATGTCAGTATTATCTTACCGCTTGCATAGCTTGAGGAGTTAACAGCTTTAAAGCATTCCAGATCCAGATGTACACTCTAAAAGATAAGGGCAAAGATAAGTAATGTCCCAGCCCTTTTATATGATAATGGCATGGGAAATGCACGGAGCATCACATGGGTTAAATATCCTAGACAAGAGTAATGGCCCAGAAAATCATACTGTTGTATGTTATATTATTTTGTTGTATCAGAATAATGCTTCAGTCAAATGCAATGGGTGGAAGGATAAGTCTGGAGACAGGATATTCACAGCAAATGAATTTTATTTGCAAAAGTTCCTGTCTAACTAAGTGTGTTATAGCCTGTATATAGCCATTATATAGCAGATTTTTATTGAAAGCTTGTTCAGAGAGGCTTAGCTCATTGCATGATCTCCTTACATACATTCTATGCACTTATCTTATGGGGTGACAATCAGGTCAGTACACCTAGTTAGAGAGTACACTTAAAAATAATAAAAATCAGAATAAAGAGAATAGAGCAGATTTTAAGGAAAATTAAATAACTCCACAATACCCTGTACTGTACATGTATACAGATCAGCTAATATTTGTTGCCTCACATCATATGAAACTGACCTTCATCCTTCAATAAAAGCTGATTCCACAGCAGTTTTAAAAAAATCAAGCTGATATTGCACTACCTGTATTTCCGCTGGAGGGCAGACAATCTGTGCCTGATTGGCCAGATAAAGAATCTTCTTGTGGAAACTGTAGGAATAGTGACTGTAACTGCTCTTAGAAGAGGCCAAAGTACCTGGGTGAGCAGCGTTCTAAAAAAATAAATAAATAAATAACTGTAAATAAAAAAGTCCACCAAGTCCATTCATTTTCCATACAGCTGATCCTACACAGGGTTGCGAGGAGCCTGGAGCCAATCCCAGGGAACTCCGGGCACAAGGCAGGGGACACCCTGGACAGGGTGCCAACCCATCACAGGGCACAATCGCAGACACATTCATACACTACACTACAGACCATCTGGAAATGCCAATCAGCCTACAATGCACGTCTTTGGACTTGGGGATGAAACCCGAGTAACTTCGGAACAGGAAACCCCTGAAGCACATGGAGAACATACAAACTCCACGCACACAGGACGGAGGCTGGATTTGAACCCTCAAGCCCGGAGGCGCGAGGCAAACGTGCTACCCACTAAGCCACCGTGCCTACTAAGTCCATTAAAAGCTTATTTTGCACACATAAGCACTTACCAGATACCAGTAAATATGATCAAAGCTAATGCAATGGGAGATGCTTTGACTGGCTGGAAGTTTCTTCTTGCACAGAATACAGAGATAGCCACAATAGCCCTCGTTCTTTGGACAAGAGTACTCCACCAGTAGGTTCAAGCCTGGGGAAAGAAAAAAAAAAAGACAACCATTACGATCAGCAACTTCTCGAAGATCTAGACTGCTATGCCCAAGACAATCAATAAGGCAATCATGAATCTGTGTCTGTGTGCGTGTCTGCCTGTGCCATGTGAGTTCCCGATGTACTGATGTGTACAAAATGTAAATTTACACTGTAGCTGATGACCTTTTGATTCTGTTCCGACTTGCATGGTTTTTACCTGCTTCTGCTTTGCATTAAAGACAACTTCAAATTGTATTCAGCTCTATCGTTCTCTGTGCTCTTTGTTGCTAAAACAGTTCTTAGTTTTGGGTTGTAGAAAATTACATCCCTCTCAATATGTGAAGGTGCCAAAACTCTTATCCTTGACTAGTGTTGGTTGTCATACCCAATAACGGACTAGCTCTGGAAGGGTCAGCGATGTACTCCTGAATGGATTTCCTCTGTGGTATACCAGCTGGGTAGCAAGACATTAAATAAATGTAAAACATTACAAGTAGCTTTAAAAATACACAGACATAAGAATAGGTGAAATCAAATGACTAACCTTGGATACGTTCCAATAGCTTGTCTGTTTTGGAAAATACTGACATGACTAAGAAGGACAGAAGAAAAAAAGTTGTTAGATTAGAGGTTTATCTTCTTGTACAATGAATAGAAAATCTGTTGGTTAAGTAATTGCATTTATTATGTACAGAATACAACACAATGGAGTATATGCCTATAGGAAAATAATCAATGATGGGGTGGTTTGATGATACCCCAAAGTTGATTTTCTTATAACAACAAATCCTGAATTATTTTATTCCTGTTATAACACAGCTCCTGGTCAAAAATTACATCTTTTTAATTACATCTTTTCATTTACTCAGGAATTATTTTTTTTATCCTTTTATAATCGTGTGTAATGTTGTGGACTGTCCACAGCACAAGTTATAAACACTCCTTTCCTTCATGTTCTACTGAAGTTAATAAGACAGAAAAAATTGCAGCTGGTTACAGAGTCCTCAGACCTTAGACTTTCCTGTGGCAGAAACTCAAACAGCTTTATCTCTGACTGTTATAAATATCTGCCACTGGAAAAATCTTCCAAAAATGTTAAATATCTTGTTACAGAACTCCACCATATGAACAGTTGTTTTTATTTATCAGAGAAAACATACAAGTTTTTTTTTCCAATTTGGATTAAAATGGATTTAGTGGCGCATCCTCCACACAAGTCCCTGGGAATGAGCTGTTACTATAGAAACAATCATGTATTTGCATTACAGCTAACACTACCTTTACAGCTGTGCTAATATAGAACATTAAATCAACACCTTCTGGCCAATCGGATTGGCAAAAGTGGTACAAGGATTCATATTATAAATACAGACAAGCATGAACACATGACCACACAAAATTACCTTGATGATATGGCATTTTTTTACACTTCCTCAGCATCATCTTAGGCAGCTCGAAAACCTACACACAAAATGCTGTGTCTTCCAAAGCAGAGAACAACAGAAAACAATTCTTTTTTTTCTATGTAAAGTTGTTTTTACCCGTAGGTTACCAGAACCATTGCTGCTGTAATCTTGTGTAGCACTGGATTGTAGATAAGAAGAGGAGTCATTCATCCAAGCAAAACGCAGCAACTCGGGATTAGTGTAGGCCTGAACCAGAAAGAAAATATACCGTCCCTCACACTCTCACTTAAAACTAATGGCATCGGGATTGACTCCAGGACAGCAGGCACTCACCAAGTATCTCAAGTAATGCTGATCAGAGCACAGATGCAATACATCACCAGTGCTTAACTCCTCCTCACATACGTGGCACAGGTAAAAGGCACCAATTTTTTCAGGAGTAATAAACATTGTCACCATGTCGAATCCTACACACAATGTTATATTAGTGGATAGACTGACGGAAAGTACAGACAAAAAAAAAAANAAAAAATACACTGAACACACACAAGCAAAGACACACTCACCAATGAGTGGCTTAGCCTGGTTTGGGCTTCTCAAATAATCCAGGAAAACAAACATTGGAAAGTAAACTGTGTGACAAATAAATAAAATGACAATACATGAAAAAACAACATGAGGAAAACTGATAACAGACACCAACACTACATTAAGATACATTACATACACTGTACGTAGTAGGTATATAGGGTCAAATTTTACCTGGTCCCTTATGTACAGCTACAAAGGAACAATAGAGAGAAAAGGGAAAGAAAAATTGTATTACAATTACTTGTAATGGATTATCAAATTGCAACTATTCCTTCTTCAAATTAGTTTTTGATTTCCTCATCAAATTTGAACCAGTCAGTAGAATTATTGGGAAGAACTACAGTTCAGATTCAAACTAGCTTCCATCTGGTCTCATGAAAGTCTACGAATAGCACAGGTGAGCTCAAGGTCAACAAGAATGTATATACCCAACCCATTATGAAATTAATCCATCAGCCTAATATAACCAAGCCCATTAGAGGGGCTGTAGGATTCCAGAAATTCTGGAGATTGTCATGGAAACTGGGGACTCGAGTAATAGGCCTGAGAGTCCATGTGACAATACCATGCCAAAATCATCTCTGGTTTGACAGATAATTATCCAAATATGTTACAAGAGAGCATCTTATTTCTATATTTCTTATTTATATTATACATTAAATACCTGCCTGACATAGCAACAGCAAAAGAATTATTTAAACTGTTTGTACGTTTAATTATACAAATTAATTTCTCACCTTAGTCCCAGAGCAATCTAGACCACCCCGAGTGTTGCTAAATCTGGCCTTTGTACAGCCTGTCTCAATTAAAAATATTTTTGCACTGCATTACAGCTTTTGCTGAGCATCTGTGGTTACAGGAAACATCTGCTACCTTTCACACATCCTTTGCTTTTTGAATGTCATATACTTTATGCAGGTTCTTAAACCTCCAGATCTCATAATTTTCAGAAAATCACACAATGAAACATTTCCACCATAACATGATGTTCAAAAATGCTTCATCTGAAGCCATCAGGCTGGTTTATTATTCCCCTCATATTTGCGTCATGATACGTCTATTTATTATTCCTACAGTGGAACAGTGAACTCTGCTTTGTTTTTTGCCATCTATATTCACTGTAAAGTCTGGTGTAGGTCACGTGATACTGCGCCCTTTTGGACACACTCACGTTAAGTGAAAATACAAAGACAAGTAAGAAGGCAAGCATCTACGAATGACATCCTGCCATGCTCTTATACATGTGCTCACATAAGTATAAACACAATACTAATACTGGGTAGGCCTTGCTCTCAAAACAGCCACAATTATTCATGGCATGGATTCCACAAGAAACATTCCTTTAAGATTCTGGTCCATGTTGACATGTTGCCTCATGCAATTCCTGCAGAATTCAGCTGCACTTTCACACTGTAAATCCCCCTTTCTTCCACATCCCAAAGGTGTTCTACTGGATTCAGATCTGGTGGCTGGGAAGGCCACTGAAGAACACTGAACTCCTCATCATGTTCATGAATCCAGTTTGAGATGAGTTTTGCTTTGTGACATGTTGTATCATGCTGGAAGTCGCCATCAGAAGATGGGTAAATTGCAGCCATGAAAGGATGTACATGATCAGCAACAATTCTCAAAAAGGCTGTGGCATTCAAGCTATGACTGATTGGTATTAACAAGCCCAAAGTGTCCCAAGATAACATTCCCCACACCATTACACCACCTCCACCAGCCTGGACTGTTGGCATGAAGCTGGTTGCATTCATGGATTCATGCTGGTGGCACCATATTCTGACACAACCAATCTGTGTGCCTCAGGAGAAATTGAGATTCATCAGACTAGGCTATATTTTTACAATCTTAAAAGGTCCAGTTTTGGTGAGCCTGTGCCCATTGCAGCTCAGCTTTCGGTTCTTGGCTGACAGAAGTGGAACCTGATGTGGTCTTCTGCTGTTGTAGCCAATTTGCCTCGTTCGGCGTGTTGTACATTCTGAGATGCTTTTCTGCTCACCACAATTGTACAGACTGATTATCCGAGTTACTTTGTTAGCTTGAACCAGCCTGGCCATTTTCCGTTTACCTCACTCAACAAGGCATTTCCACCTGCAGAACTGTTGCTCACTGGATGTTTTTTCTTTATTGCTCCATTCTGAGTAAACTCTAGAGCCTGTTGTTTGTGAAAATCCCAGGAGATCAGCAGTTATAGATATACTCAAATCATCCCATCTGCCACCCACAATCGTGCCACGGTCAAAATCACTGAGATCACATTTTCCCTATTCTGATGGTTGATGTGAACATTACCTGAAGCTGCTGACCCATATATGCATGATTTTATGCATTGAAACAATTGCCTGCTACCACACAATTGGCTGATTAGATAATTGCATGAATGTGTGGGTGTACAGGTGTTTCTAATAAAGTGCTTGGTAGGTGTATGTTGTGTATGTGCGTGTCAGTGTGGAATCAAGTCCACAGCTCTTGGGATGGACTCATGATATCCAATGCTAACAATCAAAGAACCCTATCCTACCCATGTTAGTCAACCCATACTACACGTATGTACACAACACACCCACATATGTAATAAGAAAGGAGTACAAATTACCTGTCTGAAAAAGTCTTGCCACTTCCTGTGGATGGAAACAAAGAAACAAATTTTGTTTATGGTTGTTACCTACCAATTCATTTGTGGGTTTAGTTTTGATGTTTTATTTGCTGTGTTAATACTGAGCAGCTGTGCGTGTGAATGGTCACTGACGTTAACCAGTGGTTAAGTACACTAACAGTGGAGCTGTGTGTTACTTTCTGCATGTAGTGCATTTGAAATGTTTGATGCATCACTAGCATACCTGCTTATGTCTGTAATTCCGGACATGAGCCTTAAAGTCCTTCATTTTCTCATACTGCGTATTGCAGTTCTGTACAGAACAAAGCAAAAAAAAACAAAAAAAGGAATGGACACATTTCTGAAACATCTAAGTAAAAAGAAAATTAAACAAACAGAAGAGGAAAAAAAGATAAAAAGAAAACAGTATATGGACCATTTGCTAAGTGACATGCAAATCCACCTGATTAATTTCTTGTGTGTATTCCTTCCTGTAGGCATAATTTTTGGGAGGAGCCATTATACAGTTTTTGTATGTGATATACTAATTAGAGCCATTGTGTGATTACATACAACACAAGCTTCTGGCCTGGAAACCTCCCCATGACATTTCAACCAAACATTGAATGCATTCTTTACTTGAATTACTGTATCTCTGAACTGTCATTGGCACATTGGCCAATGTCATGGACATTGGAATGTCTACAGTTAAAGATCTTTTGGACTATTAAATATTCTTCTTCCTTGCCGTGTGATCCACTACACTCCACGCTACTCACTTCACCCACCCCAACCTTCCCTCATGATTAAACAACCTAGTAAAAACCTAGTGTACTATCTCATGTTTTTATATGCTTTTTTTTTTTTTTAAATAAAACACTGAAGTACCAAAAAAAAAAGAAAAAGAAAGCATTCTGGCATTTTCCTTTTTAAATGCTATTGTCTGCCACATGACCCCCTCCTCTGTGCCATTAATCTCAGTTAAATAAACCAGCATTCTAACTTAACCAGAAAAAAAAGGAGATATTTGCTTTTCTTAAAATATTTTTCGTGAGTAGATAAAAATAAGTAATCACCTTACTACTCTTAGTCTTTTCGATATAGATTGAACCTTCAAAAAATTGTTTTTAGATATTTTTGTTTCCACAAAATTTCAGGTGCTGCGAGATCAGCAGAAGGTTAAAATAGTATCCTGTTCCAAAAATATATGTCTGACAAACAGGGGGTCAGTTTAAATAAGCTAATGAAATGTTGGTTGAAACAGCTTTGCATTTTGCCTAAATTCTGTAATATTATACATATAATTTATATTTCTAATATAAATTTTGCCTATGTTCTTTTGTCATTCCAGCGAGTTAATATTTGGAATTTATATCACTTCAGGTATATATTCTCCTGCATTCTGTAATCAGTTCAGATTAACCAGATTACAACTTTTTGTAATCTGTAACAGATTTCCTTTATTTTTTTCCCCCTAATATCCAAATTATTTCTCCAAGATTCCTTTATGAAAATCTCCCACTAATTTTCCAGCTTTCATTTGCCAAACATATGAAGCCAATCTCTGCAAGAAAAAGAACCCCAAGAGAACGGCCAATTTTGCTCTCCTGACTTCCAGCACGGATGGCTCTGGCATTGTCAGGATTGCTATTTTCTTATGCAAAGCTTATTCAAAGCCTAGGGGAAAGGATTATTAAAAAGATCAAGTGGCAATGAGCTTGGGGGGGGGGAACTCTACCAACATTGCTCATGTGGGCCAGGTTTGCCTGTGTTTGCCCAGTGTGTGGTTTCTAACAAAGATCAACTGACCTGACAAATGAACTGAAAGGGTTTCATCTTGCTCATATCAGAATCCAGTGAGATTTTTCAGTTTCCTCCAACAGATATAAGATCTTATTTCCCAATTTGCATTTCTGTTTACAGGCTAAAAAGGAGAGAGCACACTGTTAGCTTTAGTCACTGAAACACATTTTGCTGAGGTTTCTAGCATACATCAGGAACACACTGTAAATATACAGTACTGTGCAAAGGTCTTAGGCACCCTATTCTATTAGTACACACTATGACTTCTACATTATTGATTCAGTACAAAAACTTTAGACTTCCAAACATCAGTTTTCCAGCACAAAATTTAATGTTACAGAAAAATATTTGTATGTCAGTAAAGAAAGCTTAAAACATAAGAGACACTTTTCAGACAACAATACATAATGAAGGCTGCTGGGTTTTGCTGCAAAAATAAGAAGCGAGTGCAACAGAAGTCTCCAGAAGCGCTGTGGCTGCTTCTGCAAGATGCTCAGTAACACTTACAGCTCATTTCNTATTACTGTTTACTGCTCTTTATAGTATTTTTTTAAATGTAGAAACATTTAGTTTCATTATTTTTGAAGGCATCTTTGCATTTCTTTGCATGTGCTTAATACTTTTGTACAGTACTGTACATGAAGCACACATACACACTCGGCACAAAGGAACCTGGCCCAAGTGGCAATGATTTTGGAGACAAATTATTCCAACATCATCTCACATGGGCCAGATTTCCCAGGGTTTGCCCAGTGCTAGATTTAGGCATGTTGCAAAAAATACACGCTGCAGAGTTTTATAGCACAAATACTGCATCATCATATTGAACTATATTACTGCTAATGCAGAATTGCATGCTTATACTTGATTTATACTTTATACCTATACGTACTCTATTTGATGAAATGATCAACTAAAAAAATTATTAATTTTGTATTAAACTGTTCATATTTGTCTCAGACAAAATGCCATGTTCTGAATGTATAAAATACTAACTTGTCAATGGTCAAATGAATTTTAATATTATANATTCATTTTGTTAATCTTTTCAATAACCTTGGTTCCTGTGAGAAGTAGGCAAACTAAGGCAGGAAATTTTCAGTCTAGATTCTACAATTCTACACAAATTCACACCAAGACTCCACTGAGAAAATCCTGTTTTCTTTAATGGAACATTTATCACATTCATATCAATTGTATGGTAGAGGTATACGCAGGACTGGATTTAAAATCCCACTGCAAAGGAATCCCGACCATTCCAACAGGTATCTCTGTTGTCTTTTAAAGGTAAATAAAATTTAAATAAAATCCTTGCACTGTTGCATACTTGATTCTGTCATGGCTAGCATTGGGCAAAAGAGCACATCTGGTGACGTGAGTTCCATGATGGTATCCACTCCCATTCAGCTAGTTTAGAGCCATCGGCATACAAATGCCAGGTCAAAGAGGCCAATTCAGACCCATTTCCATGTGCTACTGAGGCCAAAGTTGAATATTCCCAGATCATTAGCAGCCTGGAGAAACCTCCCAGGGGCTGTTGCAGACATAGCATCCATTGATGGACATAAGCCACCTTGTTGCGCACTCTCAGTTCAAGAATGACAGATCTCAGCTCAGCCACATCTGCCCCAGGTCATCCACGGGAGTGCATTTTAAGAATGGGTATGTCCTTAAATAGTGCAATATCATACACAGATTTATTATTTTTCACATTTATTGACGTGATTATTAATTAAAAATAAATCAGAGTAGCACACATGTCATGCTCATGTCTATCTGCATCCAAGCTGTCTACCCAGATTCCTGACATTGGAAATAGAAGTGAACTAGCCCACTAACAAGCTCGCTAGCTAAAATTCATTGTAGGGAATAAAACAATCATGCCTCCTCACTTACAACATGTGTATATTACTCAATCTGTGTTCTCTGTGTACATTATTTATAGGCATAAGCCAGCACTGACAGGCTAGCCAAAACATGAAGCAATAAATAGTAACCCAAAGTCATACACATACTCTGGATGAAACTTCAACAGAACAAATAAAAGTACTAGAATGGGTTTTTGTTATACACTGAAGACATTTGGGTTTGAGGTCAAAGATGAATACGAGATGATGGATCAGAATTTCAGCCTTCATTTCCTGATATTTACATCTAGATGTGTTAAACAACTTGGAACATGGCAGACCACCCAATGTTTAGGTGAGCAAAAGTATTGGAACATAGTCTTAAAGTAAACACATAACATTTAGTAGCATATCCCTTGCTTGCAATAAGTGCATCAAGCCAGCAACCAACTGACATCACTAAACTGTTTCATTCTTCTTTTGTGATGCTTTTCCAGGCTTGCACCACAGCTTCTATGAGTTGTTTGTTTTGGGTGGTTTCTCACTTCAGTCTCCTCTTCAAGAGGTGAAATGCATGTTCAATTGGGTTATGGTCTGGTGATTGACTTGGCCAGTCTAAGACCATCCATTTTTTCCTTAGATGAATTTGTTTTTGTGTTGGCAGTGTGTTTTAGGACAATGTCTTCCTGCATGATGATGTTCCTCTCAATTAGATTGGATGCATTTCTCTGTAAATTGACAGACAGAATGTTTGTGTAGACTTTTGAATTCATTCTGCTGCTACCATCACGAGTTTAGTGAGCCTGTTCCAGAAGAAGCTATGTAAGCCCAAGCCATGACACCATGCTTGACCAGTGAGCTTGTATATTTTGGATCATGAGCAGGGCCTTTCTTTCTCCACACTTATGCCATTCCATCATTTTAGTAGACGTTAATTTTGGTTCCAGAACCTTTCTGGATCATCTCTGTATTTCCAATCTGGGCTTCTGTTTCTTACTGCTGATGAGTGGTTTGCATCTTGTGGTATGGCCTCTATATTTCTGCTCTCGAAGTTTCTAATGGTGGGTTGTGATACATTCACCCCTGCCCTGTGGAGGTTGTTGGTTACGTCACTGACTGTTTTAGGGTTTTTCTTCATAGCCCTCACAACACTGTTGTTGTTTTCCTTGGCTGACCTGTTCAATGTTTGGCTGTTATTACAAGAGTGGTTCCTTTCTTTTTCAGGCAATTCCACATTGTTGTTTTGGCTATGCCCAATGCTTTTGCAATGGCACCGACTGATTTTCCATCCTTTCTCGGCTTTAAAATGGCTTGCTTTTCTCCCTTAGACAGCCCACTAGTCATGCTGATTTATCTTTAACAACACTGTCTTCACAGGCAAAACCCAGGGCTCAACCCAAGAGTAAACATTTAAAGCTATTCATTGTTTAGACAATCAATCCAACAGGGCACACCTGAGCAACAAGAAACACCTGTCAGTCACACACTCCAATATTTTTGATTATTTAAAAAATGGATGGGTTCAAACAAAAGGTACCATGTTCTAAGCTGTTTAACACATGTAAATATCAGGAAATAAAAGCTGAAATTCTGATTTATTGTCTCATTCATCTTTTGATCTCAAACCCAAATATCTTCAGTGTATCGCAAAAGAATAATTTGGCCTTGACATTCCATTACTTTCGGAGGGGACGGTACAAAGGAGAAAAACAAACTATCAGAATTCTTTTTTTCCTCTTACACTGTACTATTGGAGTGTTTCATTCTCACTCCCACTTGTTTACGCTCTGCAGTGGACTTCTTTCGTGTCTTAAGTTGGGACATGACAACTTTCTCACCAATTCTGAACAGAGACCCTTGACACGGTGCCTAAGAATTACTAATACAGACTGACTAACAAAAGCACAGGGACATTTTTCCCCTGACAAAAATCAAGTTTTCTTCATTTTTAACAGAAAACTCCTAAACTGTAGCTTTAACATTAAAAGGCAATTTCTCCAGGAAAAGAAACAGACACCTCTCCCCTCCCCCTTTTCTCCACAATTTGGTCACCCTTTCATGCGACAGTTGGAGAGGGTGACCATATGCTTCCTCTTAAACACATGAAGCCAGTCAACCACATCTGGGCTTGACATTATTGAGGAAAACTTTAACCTCAATACAAACCGAGATCATTTCATCACCCAGCATTCCACCCAAGACAGCTTCACCTATACGTTGTNGTGGTGTGCAGTCTACACAAGCACTCACACATCACCAGGGCCAAAATAGTGTTAAAAGCACTCGTTATAATGAACATGTTGCTGTAAAGGTACTGTTACATGAAGCTTATACTTTGTAACATTACGTAATTGTGTTTATTCATCAACGCTAGCATAATAAATGTATGCTGTGTCTAGATTTCCTATATGTATATTCGACAGAGATTGTATATCTGCAGCTTGACTCGTGTCAGTTTTCCTGTTTGTGGAGATTTTTCTCTTCTCTTTCTCTTCTTGTGAGGGAATGGGGGGGGTCTAAGCTGGGGCTATATTTCACAGTGGGGAAGCCCTATTTCTCCTCATAAGAGCCAACAATGTGCCTCATTTTTCAAACTGGGAAGGACTGGATTTCTGGTTGAGAGACGCCAAGTCACTTTGCTTTGAATAAAATAAAGATGGCAGTTTCTCTGTGCGAGGTCCATGATCACCTGGGTACAACAGATATATACACACACTTGTCTCCATTTTCTTTTCACCTCACTTAATTCACATCGAATTCACCTTTTCCATAATTTGGCTCCAGATATTAACTTTTTTCAGCTGCTTTTACACAGTTAACCAACATCCATTTTTTTTATCAGCATACACACGAGTCAAATTAACTTTCACTTCTACCTCTAAGAAAGTCTTTTTGCCAATCAGCACTGTGACGACTGCCTTTAATGGAGTTTTGTGGGTGTCGCCAAACAAAAATCAGCGGTGCATGTATCTGGTCATTTTTATGGATGATTAGGATTCATTATCCTAGGCAAACGTCTTCGAATAAAATCAGCATTTCCAAAACTTTTGTAAATTCACTGGAAATTTTTAGTTTGGCTTATCTTATACAAACATTTACATGCAACTTCACTAAAAGACTGTGAGAACGGTACTATTAAACTTGTGTGTCAGTATTTGGAGTTCTCAGCACTATACTTGATTTCTGTAGTTTTCATTGTAGCTGCATGCTTACCCCTCACATTTATGGCTTGGGTTTAACTAACCCCAGGAATCAGCACCAGTTTCATTTAAACCAGTACAAAATACAGAGGGGTCTCTGGAAATTTCTCACCCCTGGAGGATTACCCTCTTCATGGAGAATACACCACTAAACACACCCTACAGGATCTGCATGGGAATGAAACTCATCAAAATATTCAGCGTGGGAAAGAAGCGACCAATTTCTCAACCAATGTGCATTTTCGACTCGTAACAAAGAGTTGCAACTATTCAACTCACAAACAGAGTTAAATGAGAGGGTTAAACTAGTTAAACCAGTGAGTGTTAAACTAGAGAAAGAGTTAAACTACTGGGTGTTACACATTAGAGTTAAACTAGAGTGTTAAACTGCAGAGAGTTAAACTACACTGCTAAACTAGCGTTTACATGCTAACGGTACTCACCTTTGAACCGTCCAAACTTAAAAAAAAAACGTTTTCATTTAGTTTCATTTACTGTGAAAAGAAAACAAACACACAGCCCATACATGACACAGTCTCAAAAGCCGAGACACTAGAGTACTGACTCGTACAGCCCGCATACAGGAAACCAGCTCCCCCTGACAGACGCTTATGTAGACGCAGGTCACGTGGTCGTCCTGCGCCTCGCGCGCCAAACCGGAGGCCAGCGTTCAATCATCGCATCCAGCCGGGCAGGTCATGAATGATAATTAAGCAGTGCGCGGGTATCTGAGGCGAGATATCGTCATTTAAGCTTGTTTTAAAAAATATTATAAAGGATTGATGTGAAAGAACGATTCATTTGTGTTTCTTCTGGGTACTCCAGTTTCCTCTCCCAGTCCTAAGCCAAGCAATGTATGGAAGCATTTTTCTGTTATCTTTATCAATATTACTTGTCAATCAGTATTATGTCAATCAGTATTTATGCAACAGTATTGTAATGAGATCTTGTGTTAAACCATAACCTTAAATCACCTCATGTATTCAAGCAAATACTTAACTTTCAGAGTTTTCCTTATACACTACATTGTATCATTTCTGATAACTCTTAATTAAAAATAATAGGCAAGTATAATCAAATATAAGAGATTTAGTACATTTAGAGTGTGACTTTATGCATATAATTTTACAAGGATATTTCTGTGTATGTGGATCAAAAATAACAAACTGGTGTGACCTTGCAGGTGGTGTAATGAAGGCTAATGTTTGATGGATAATGGTTTTTTGTTTGTTTGTTTGTTTTAAAATAAACTGACTGACCTCTCGCCACTGTTAAAACTAAGATAAAGGAACAGTGAAAATATTTGTGGCGAGAGGCAGGTGTGTGATTAAAAGAAAAAAAGAGAAAACTCCATCTAATGAGATCATTGTCTTAGAACTGTAAAAAAAAAGCATGAGCCATGACCATGTAAATCAGCTCTGCAGACATCTCGGCTTTATTGTTTGATTCAATAAAGTCTACTGGTTTTTGGCAGCCAGAACCCCTTGTGTTTGGAAGTCGTTTTTTCTTATTTTGAATTGAAGAGTTTTTGCAATGACAATTGTAGGCATTTCCGAATGGTCCATAGTGTGTGAATGTGTGTGCAGTTGTGCCCTGCAATGGGATGGCACCCCGTCCACGGTTACCCCCGCTTTGTGCCCGGGGGTCCCTGGGATAGGCTCCAGGCTCCCCCACGACCTTGTGTAGGATAAGTGGTACGGAAAATGGATGGATTCCTTTTTGTGACTTGAGGCATTTAGTTAAATGCACCAAAATTCATTTACTTTTACACACTTTGAGGTAAAAAATCCAATATATAATTTCATTAATGTATCTGGGTACATTTTTTATATATCATGTCATCTTACAAGAGTAACATTAATCACACTTAAAAGAACAAGGTTCATCACAATTTGACATATGTTTATTCATAATTTGTTTGACACTGAAATGCGTGTGGGTCATACAGTGGCACATGGTTGCAGCTTCACAGCTCCAGGGTCCCCAGTTCAATCCTGAGCTACTGTCTGTGAGGAGTTTCTGTGCATATTCTCCACATTTTGCTTGGGCTGCCTAGACTTTGGGGTCATCACACTTCCCAAAAAACATGCCAATAAGTGGACTGGCTATGCTAAATTGCCATAGGTGAAGATGAATTAATTTATTAAATAATTGTGCAGGAATTACACATTCTTTCTGAAACTAGGCCAGGGCCAAAACCACATACTGTTCTTTGTGTGTTATTGATACATTTGTTAAGGTCAGCTCTCCTCTCACTGGAAGATATGTTCTTTGCAATTAGACAAATTTTACTATAAAGCCATAGCTCATGAATTTTTAATTGATGATCATCAAAATGAATTTTTAAAACAATGTTACAGAAATTACAAGGGTCATAATAATTTTCCCCAGCTCAGTGTTCAAGCAGAAAGATCAGTCTTGATATCTGAAGTGATTTAGGTACCTTAAATATGCAGGCCTGTTTTCTTTCCTCACACAGGCTCATACACTCACACCAAGGCTCAGATATGCTCAAGGTCAGTCTTGTACAGCAACAAAGAGAGAAACAGTAACTCCTTTCCCTCCACTAATGTAAGAAACACATTAACTTGGCCCTGTTGGTTGCAAAAAAAAAACCTGCTGTGTAAGTAGCTGAGACTGTCCTATGTCACTGTGCCTAACTTTCTGTCGAGTTTGCCTATACCTATGCGTGTATTGTTGTGGAATGAGTCCGAGGCAGATTGTTTAGAGTGAAACCTTTTATCTTCACTGGATCCAATGCGCCCCTGTTCAGGATAAAGTGATTACTGAAGACAAAAGAATGAATGAATGAATGAATGAATAAATGAATGACTTGATGCCAAGGTGGATAAATCTTTTCTAACATGGAATGTAATTTGAGAATCAAAGATAAAATAAATCTCCCCCAAGAGGAGACCATAGAGGAATCCAGTCAAGGAGAATGAGATAAAATGAGTATAAGTTTAATACAAAATAATTCAAAGTAAAAAAAAGTAACAAATTTCCATGTATCAAAATAAAATAGCCAAAGATTCTATCAATAAGTACTGAGCCAGGAGCCAAATCTGATTTCTTTGTGCAGTACATGGGTATACAAATGCTTTCAACCTTTGACGTTTAGCATGATGCAGATATCTAGATCTTTGATGGTTATTATTAATCAAGCATCTTGCTTGCTCATGACCTTTTGTTCCCCATTTTTTCCAAGTGCATAAGCATAATATTTACAGTGGTATGAGAAAGTTTGGGCACCCCCTCTGAGGTTGTATAATAATGGACTCTGACTTCACACAAAATTATC
>CM074967.1:11473975-11516378 GCA_037577455.1 Pangasius macronema | reverse complement strand
TACTGTTTACTGCTCTTTATAGTATTTTTTTAAATGTAGAAACATTTAATTTCATTATTTTTGAAGGCGTCTTTGCTATACAGCATTTCTTTGCATGTGCCTAAAACTTTTGCACAGTACTGTATATATGTGTATATATATGTGTGTGTGTGTGTGTGTGTGTGTGTGTGTGTGTGTGTGTGTGTGTGCATATATATATATATATATAAATAATCGAGTTTTAAAGCAATAAAACTTTCCAGTTACTGAAAGAGCATCTGATAAAGCCTATTTGATGCTATTCCTAATAGAGTTACTATAATTAAATGCCACAAAATGCTATGAAATAACACACATGCGCGGTACAGATGTGCAGAGCTGCAAACTGGGCAGGAGACACGGACTGGGGTAGAGACAGTCAGGAATGGTGAACTCATGAGTGCTACTATATTGTCCCCTGCAGGTCACATTGTGTACTCGCATCGTAAGGTAAACTGCTTAATTTATTTGCGGAGCAATAATGTGTTGTTGGATAAATAAATAATAATAAGGAATGAAATTACCTCTGAGTAACTTACAAAATAATTTAAATAAAAAGAGTATACCAGTAAGTGAAAGACTTATACTTTTATAGGCAACTAAACCACATTTCTATGAAACGTCACACCCAAATATTATTAATTTATTATGTATATATTTATTATATACAATATAGTATTGATGATTTACTGATTTTTCTAATTATCTACCTTAAAACCAACAAACAGAACTGGAAAAAAAAATCACTCAAAAAAAAAAAAAAAAAGAAAAAGTTGACAAACCAGTTAATTGGTAGATCCTATCTTCTACATTTTATTACTAGACTAGTTATTCCCAAAGGTTTGTTCATGAAGACACTTGTACCTAATACAAAAAAAATCCAAACAAACAAAAAACCCAAACAAATAGGTGAGGGCCTTAAAAAGCGCACCACACTTTGCTCTGTCAACTTTTGCCTCTGATTCCTCAGCTGCCTCTACTGCTCTTCTCATTTCTTGCTGTTCCGTTCTTCCACATGTGATTTCTCTTTTTTGCATTTCCTTGCTGTTTGTCCTCCTCATTGGGGCTGGTCACTATATGTCGACAAATGCATAAAAACTTGTGTATATGCTCATTTTAAATTACATCACTTTAGTAAGTGTTAGAAAGATGCATGTTCTGATTTTATAGTGTATATCTTCATCAAGAGTTAGTGTTTTAAAATGCATGTGTATTAATATATAAACTTTTTTTTGCTTTTAAAAACAGCTTTCATAATATGCATGAGAAATCAGGTAGAGAATTACACACATACACATATACATGAGAAAAATGCAGGCACAAATATGAACAAGATGATATATGACACTCACATGGTCTCATAGGAGCTGTCTTTTGTCTTGAGGAAGCGCAGAGCAAAGAAGGCCCCTGCTTGGAGTGACAACACAAGTATGATCCCACCTATGAAGCTGGACAGGTCAAATGATGCCTGAGAAAACTCTTGTGGTGATTCTGAAGAAGAGTCGTCTGAGCAAGAGAGATACATTTCAGTTACGAGTGGCTTGTGGTTTACACACTGGACATTGTTATGTTGGCAATCACATAGATGGTCAGCTTGATAAGAATAACGTTAGTGAATAGAAAAATGGTTAGAGATATGTGAAACTAGAAAAAAAAATGCTTACCTGACCCACTGTCATCAAAGCTTGCACTAACTGCTCAAATACACACACACACACACACACACACACACACACACACACACACACACACACACACACACACACACACACACACAACTTAGTGTGCATATGTGTTTGTAATGTGTGAAATGAGTGTAGGAATCTATATTAGTAAGACACTCACTTGGGCAGGAGTTTGTGTCATTGTACACGGCGCAATCTCCAGAGTCTTCTGTGTCAGATACGCATCTTGTGTTATTATCTAAGCAAGAAAAGAGAAAATAAACAACTTCAACTTTAAACCCCTAAAGTCTCAGTGTATTATTCAGTCATTCATCTTAAAGCATATTCTTCAGTATTCTGAATTATTTAATAACTACAGTGAAACTATTAGGAAAGATATGTAGTTACAAAAGTGAGGAAGGTCTATACATGCCATGAGGTCATGGGAGTTAAAAGGTTAAAGGTATAGTCTGCAACTTTGGTGGAATTTAAATACAACTCTAAATAAAAGCAAAACAGCCAGTTCTGCTTGACAAAAGCAGTCCAGTGCTAATTCAAAACCAGCCTGACAACAAAACTCAAAATATACCTCCTACAGAAATCCTAGCTACACTGTTTTTAATTTGTAACATACAATGTAGTATGTATAACATACAATAGTCCTAAAACATGACAAGCTATGAGAGTGCGTAGAATAATACATTCCACCTTGTGTGCCCACTATATAAACACATTTATTATGTACATTCATTATATAAAAAGACCAGAGTGTTTTTTTTTCAGAGCAGATATTTTATTCACTGCTGCTGGAAAACATCAAATATTACAAAACGTGTTCCAAAATTGATGACTCAACCTTTAATAGCAGGTCAAATTTATGTGTTGTGAGTGCTTTTGTCAGTTTTACAGAGCATATTCCTCACAGTCCATTTTCCTTAGAAGAGATAATAGAGCTGAATTATTTAATGGGGATGATGTCTATGTGTGACGGCTGCCATGACACTGTGTGTGCGCTTAAATTATTCACTGTGCTGTTCCCAAGTGCACTCCCCAAGGAATCACATGTCACTGTGAGACTCTTTGAGCAGCAGAGAGAGGAAGACAGAGCTGGAATGATATATAGTCTATAATACCATTTTTATGCTTGTCTATGCGTATGTGTTTATATATTCACTCACCATTGTCACAGATTTTCCAAATACAGCGTGTCAGATTGAGGGCAGGGTCTCCACTGGTGCATCGATCACATGAATCCAGCTGAGAACAGTCACCATTGGCTGAATCATCTGTCAAGTAAAAGAACAGATAAGAATCCAGGCCTTTAGCCTTACCTTGTGAAGTAACCACTAGTTTCAGATTTCAGTTACTAATTTACATTAAACTGATCAGCTCAGATCCCAACAGGCCTCCACTTATAGACACGGATAAATATTTCTTCATCAAATATACAGTCAATAATGTATAACAACTCTGAAATTTAAATGAACTTGATTAGCCAACAGTAATGATAAAAAAATGGCATGTTACAAAGTGTCCAACCATTTGAGGCACTCGGTTAAAAGTTCAGGATATCAGGATATGTAGTTATTATAGCGAATACTATATACATGGTAAATAAACGACAGCAGAGTTTCTGTACCTAAAATCTTCTAATGACAATATTCACAATGTATTTAAAACCATTTAGTTGTATTATCTATTGGAAATTGTTACTATTTTAGGCAGTTAACATCTTCATATTCACATATATAGATACTTTAACATATATAACATATGCAAGTGTCTTTCTTTAAAGGAGGGTGACCTGACACAAAACTTAAGAGATACTGTCACTAAGACTAAGGGAATAAGAGAGGTAAAGGATATAGCCAGTCGATCGGTGCTGAGGTGAATTATATGTCAAAAAGAGCATATAATCTGTTTTAAGTTATGATAGTGAACAGACGTAAGTGATAAACACTTCTGAGGTTTGAATGTGTTGACTCTTACCTGCAGTTTGTGAGCTGGTCATCATCAGCTGCATTAGCAGCACAGTGCAACACAACACAGCTGTGACGCACCTCATCCTTACAACCACACTGTACTCACAATATAGAGAAATGTGAATTCTAACAAAAAACTTTAACCTTTCTAAAACATGAAAACTTTCAACACTGCAGCCTGTATTATCTAGAACACTCTGGAGTCCTCAAACGTTCTATACAGCACAATACAGCACAAACTCTAGAAAGGCAACTAACATGTATTAAACGTACAAGCTGGCAAATTATACATCAAAATACCAGTTAAAGCAGCCTCCAAGCTGTGTCCTTGAGGAACAGGACAGTCTGGTGAGCTGTGATGCAGAGAGGAGTGTGAGCAAGAGTGTGTGTGACTGAGTGTGTGTGACATCATGCATCCTAAATCAGTGAGACTGGAAGGTGTGTAACATGAGACTGGTTACTTGACAACCAGACAGCTGGTCACGCTGTATCAATATCCCAACCACAAAGTCTGTTCATTGTCAGTATAACCAGCTAGCACTTATGAAGACACACACATGCAGGCACATGCACCAGTGTTATGCTGATGACACAAGGTTGTAGGTTTCAACCAAACAAGATGACAGATACCAGATACTTAATAAAGTAGGAACAGGTAAAGGACAATAGGCACTGGATGCTGAGTAACTTCCCCCTATTTAATTCTGACAAGAAGAAGTACTTTTCCTAGGGCTAAAGGCAGCTATACTGCAATTAAAATGAAATGTAATTAAATTAAATGATTATGTAGTAACTCTGTATGGCCTTTCAGTTACATCATGTGCAGCAGTGAAAGACCTTGGTGTGATTATTGGCCCCAGTCTCTCATTTGAAGTTTATTATGTTAACAGAGTGGCCTTTTTCAACGCAAAAATATTGCTAAGCTATGAAATATAATATTGTTACATAATGCAGAAAAACTATTTCATAATTTTGTTATCTCTAGGTTGGACTATTATAATGCTTTGCTGTCTGGATGTTCCATTTGGTGTAAAAACAAGCTCCAATTAGTCCAGAACGCAGCAGCTAGAGTCCTTACTAGAACCAGAATTGTGTATTGCATTTTTTTTGCTTTTATGTACCGTTCTATTATTATTATTACATACATATTATCTATTCATAAAACAATGCAAACCTAAATTGGTTGTATTCATATGATGACAATAAACATATTCTGTTCTATTCTATTCGTCCCAGGATTACAATTCACTATACAATCATTATAAACATCACATAAGCAAACTGGTGCAAAAAGCTTCTTCAGTGACTGGAATGAGGTTGGCATCACTGGAGGCCGTGGTGGAGAGATGCACACAGAAAAAGCTAGAGGCCATTCTGTAATACCCTGACCATCCCCTACNCAGTGACTGGAATGAGGTTTGAATCACTGGAGGCCGTGGTGGAGAGATGCACACAGAAAAAGCTAGAGGCCATTCTGTAATACCCTGACCATCCCCTACACAACACCCTGGTGGACCAGAGAAGCAGCTGCAGTGGACGACTCACCTCACTGCTCTGCAGGACTGAACGATACAGAAGATCCTTCATCCCCACTGCCATCAGGCTCTACAACACCTTAGCCAATGGCAGATGACTAATCACTACTCTCATTGCTTTACTCCTTCACTATTTTACTACTCTCACTAATTTATATTACTCTCAGTACTTTTTACTACTCTTACTACTTTCTTTTTACTTATCTACAAGACTACCTGAATTTCCCTTCGGGGATTAATAAAGTCTATCTTATCTTATCTTATAATCCTTTCAACACATTTAGTATTATTTGCCTTTTCTCTATATGACTACTGTAATCATTTATAATCCCACGTTCCTATGTCATACAGAAGTGAATGGGTTTCATTTTGTGTGTGGGTCCTCACAAGATTTCTTCTCATGTTGTCTCAGAGAGTTTTTCCTTACATTGTCACGTCTGGTTTGCTACATCTGGATTTCTATAAAGCTGTTTTGTGAAAATGTCTATAGTTGAAAGCACTATATGAACAAAAGGGAATTGAATCAAATCTGAGGCAGTACCGGCCTGATCCAGACACTCAGCGCATGCCTGGTCACACTGCAGTCATTATTCTTCTTACATTCTCAGTCCTCAGGCTTCATGAGTTTCACAAGGTCATCTACACACAACCTGCAAAAACTGGTCTAAAGTGGAGAGTTCTGACAACTAAACACTGTCCATGTTTGCTCCTATTATTTTAGTTATGCTTCTCCAGTTATGATGTTATAAAATTCAGTTGTACCCTGTCTTCACAGGTTTTCTCCTTTTTAATGGTGTTTTAAATTAAACCTCTTCATTTCAGCTCTCCCTTTTTCTTATCATTCCTCTTTCATTTTCCTCTCTCTCTCTCTCTCTCTCTCTCTCTCTCTCTCTGAGTGTGTGTGTGTGTGTACCAGTGATATGAACAGTCTGGAACAGTTACATAACATGATGTCCAGCCCTTCACCTCTCTGCAGTCTTACTCACTTTTTGGCCAGTGTACACTACACCTCGGCCTTTCTGTGTTTCATAACCACTGCGTACACAAATGTATAGATAGTGGATGTCTTCTGACTGGAGGGATATGGTGACACTGAGGATGCAGAAACTCTCTTTCTTGATATTAGGTAACTGGGAGGAAATCCGCAGTCTCCTCACACACACTCACCCACACACTCTACTCTCCCCCTCCTCCATCACCATGGAAAAGGCAGAATAGGGCATGCAAGATTCCATCAAATCTCATGTAGTACGGCTGTTTCACACTATCATAATCATGCAAATATATCATCAGATGAATGCGATACATAGAATTTTTGGATTAAGCAACAGGTGTAAAAGAGAAATTGCTATTTAAATCTAAAAACTAAGCTTGTATTCTGTATCCTGATTAGATTTCTTTGTTTGAGGTGAGGTTGTATTTTTGTGGAATCATGGATTTTTTTTTTTCAGGGGAACTTTATTCCCTCTTACTGATTAATACACCCTAGTTTCTCCTGTCTAATTAACGCCCTTGAAATTTCCCATTTTTAGAGCATCCTTGGCTTTGTCTTTACGATATTCTTTATCTTCAGCTGGAGAACACCGGAAGCACATCCTTATATAGGCCAGTATGAGGAGAGGAGATTTCCCCGACGCTTAGCTCCTCGCCCACTTACTTCATTGAAATGCACAGCCACGCTATCACTGCGACGCCCACGCGCTCTCTATCACACCGAAGAGCGCGAGAATCCCCGAGTCATCTGCCAGGAAACAGCGTCACTGTGTTAGTGCTTTCACGTTATTGCACACAATCAAAGCTGCGTTCACGGTTAATGCAGCATGGCTGCATGGAGTACATCGTGACAAAGTCAGTTAAAGGTGATCTTACGCCATAGCTCCAACACGTACCCAGTATGTGCACCATTACTGACGTCACGGCAAATCAGCTCTGCGCTTTCAGAGGCTTTCAGCACCACGGACAGCGGTGACTCACTCTCATTCTCNACACACACACACACACACACACACACACACACACACACACACACACACACACACACACACACACACACACAATAAAGTAATATAATAAAGTCTTCTAAATCTTTCTTCTTTGCAATATAGCTGTGCACCACATCCTCATCACATCAATTATCCGTGACTTCCCATAAGTAGGAGGACTGATTGCCAGTCACCACACTGATCCACAGCCTCTCCTCTCCCGCCGTCGCAGTGGGCGGGGTGAAAGAATGCGGTATTTTTGTGAATGAAATTACGCCAGCTGAAACTGTCTCGAGGCGCTTCGTGATTGGCTGCGCAGGGGGAACTCAGCCCCCTTCGTCGTAACTGACGTCATAAAGGAATCAATGAAGGTAGAGCAGCCCATCAGACTCGGGTGTTACACAGAAGAGCTCACGAAGACCACGGAGAAGACAAGACAAGAAGAAGANCTTTGGCATTGGAAAGACACGCACCCTGGATTTGCACGCAGAGCTGCGGGACTCTGACTTTCAGACCGTGATTTAGGTCGAGCTTGGATTTCAGCTCTCACTTTGCTTGGATGGTAGTCTACTGAAGGGGAAATCTGTCCTTGAGCAAACTCGACCACTTCAGTAAGTTTACTTAACACCATATAATTCATTACAAGTGTGAACATGAGGTATTTAGCTTCCAGTGTGAACCATTACATCTCTTCTTAGTTAAGCTCTCTCCTGCATGACTGGAACAGCAGTGCTTGAGCAATCTCAGCATGAGTTCGTGTCTCTTCGCTCGGCTTCGGCTCAGCTCGTGATTCATCGTTCAGCCTCCGCCGTGCGAGTAGAGTAGACTCAGTCTGACAACCTCAACTATTCAGCAGATCTCAAAGTGTTTAACTATTATCTAAGTTTTAGATCACCCTAAACACGGGTAGCTAGAAAATGAAGACTATACATTTGCATAGGGTAATTTTTAAACATGAAATTAAACTATTTTCAGAGGTAAAATTTAGTCATTCTCTTTGCTGTTGAATACAGATACACAGTAGCCCAGTGTTTCCAAAACTGGCTCTGGTGGACCCCGGACGTGCATATTTTGGTCTTTTACCTCCCCTAACAAACCTAGGTTAGGCCATTTCTAAGTCAACGTGTGTTTTTTGTCACAGTGTTGTTTTTTTAATCCCAATCCACCATTATCAATGTTAGTATATTTAATATTGAACTGATAGGGTTTTTTTTTTGGTTTTTGTTTTAAGCTTTTTTGACTACTTGAATTGTAATGGGTAAAGCCAAATCCAAAACTAAAATACAAGTAGACCTGTAAGTAATGTCTACTGGAAACTAATGCCAATTTAATAAAATGAGATCCATGAATGGAACGTTATGAAATAAAAAGCTCTCTGGATTACTTTTAAATAATAAGCATTAATATTGTGATCATAAAATATTCTATACATGAGGGGTACTTTTGTTTTTGTTGGTTTACTTTTTTCTAATAGCTGCAAAATTCTGAGAACTCTGAGTACTTAGTATTTGTATACTAACCTAGTGCAATGCATTGTGGGATTTCATGAGCACATTGAATACTTTCTATACTTTCTATGACCACCAAATGGTTCCCATAATAATCTCCTATATACAGGACATATCATATGTTGAGCATTGCTGTATTGATGATACATTAAAACATTATTTCTCTCCTCTCCCACAGACATGGCCCTTAATGACTCTGACGTGGGCTTGGAGGTTGTCTTTGAGATCGACCCCCTCCTGCAGCTCTCTGATGTCCGCCTTACACCTGACCCCATGGTGTCAGTGGTGTTGAGTCCATGGGATGTGGCCCTGTGTGTGTCGGGAGCCCTGATTTGCTGCGAGAATGCAATCATCATAGCGACCATCCTCTCTTCAGCATCTTTGCGGGCACCTATGTTCCTGCTCATTGGTAGCTTAGCTTGGGCAGACTTCCTGGCAGGTGTGGGACTGCTGCTATACTTTATGTCTCACTGGTGTGTGTCCTCGAGGGGACTGGAGCTGGCTAGCGTGGGCCTGCTGGTAAGCGCACTCAGTGCGTCTGTTTTCTCCTTGCTGGGCATTACCCTAGACAGATTCCTGTCTCTCCACCGAGCCCTGACTTATGGCTCACGCCGCACACACACTCACACTCGCTGTGCACTGGCTATGGGGTGGGCTCTGGCAGGCCTGCAGGGGGCTCTTCCTGCTTTAGGCTGGAACTGTCTGGACGATGGACAGTCATGCAGCATAGTGTGGCCGCTGACCCGAGTGCATTTGGCTACACTGTGTGGGGGCTTTTTGCTGGCCCTGGCTTTGATGCTGCAGCTCAATGCCTGGATCTGCCAAGTTGTCTTGCGCCACTCCCATCAGATTGCTCTACAGAGACACACACTGCCCTCTGCACGCACACACACACGCCGACGTGTGCACACTCTCGCCCTCATCCTTGCCATCTTCGCTAGCTGTTGGATCCCCTTTGCCCTGTATGGTCTCCTCGGAGATGGATCATCACCTGGCCTATACACATATGCCACTCTGGTGCCAGTCACAGGAAACTCTCTGCTCAACCCCTTGATTTATGCCTACAGAAACAAACATATACAGCAAGCACTGAGGCAGGCTTGCTGCTGCTGCCTACCGAACACATTTCACAAAAACACACACACGCCAAGTGATGTGTAACGACGTCAGAAGCTTATCTGAAATATGCCATTTGGTGCCATGATAGATCCTGCTTTAATTAGCTTACCAGATTCAAACACATATGCACATGCACTGCCAGGCAAAAGATTGGACACACTAGCTTGAAAATACTGTAGATTTTTCATCATCTAAAATATATTTATATAAAGGCTTATGACCTGAAATTTATGTTTAAGACAAATATTGAGGTTAACGCCCACATATAAATTTATTTCTGAATTTTTACTCAAAACAAGTAGTTCACACTAAATTTTTAATTTGTTTCTCCTCCTGGGTAATGCTCTCTTATACAGTTGGTTTAGAAAATGCCAAGAGTGTGAAAAGCTTCATCAGGAACACTTAAGTATTTAAAAAACTAGCTTTAATTTATATGACACATTTCTGGGTCATTGCATAATTACATACATGTTATTTCATAGTGGTTATGTATTCATTATTATCCTAAAATAGTTCAAAGGAAGAAAGCCCTTCCATGAACAAGTGTGTCCAAACATTTGACTGGTAGTGTCCTCATTACTGCCTCCTTAGGAAACTGTGCAAGTAGCCAAGACTTCCGCCTGACCTGTGATACACATGAATCTGATGTCTCTCTTACAGACTCCCCTGCAACGTATGTGTACTGTCTTGTATACTTGTTTTTTTTTTGTGTGTAAAGACACGTGATAAAACTGTGTTCATCTTTCATTTTCTATACACCAAGAACACAAACGACCAACACAGCAGTAGATTTTCTACTATAAAAAAATTAATGTAAGCTTAAAAAAATTGCTTTCATAAGAGTTGTATTGCATCGTCTTCAATTTGTGCCTGATATTTTCACAGACTCTGACATTCAGAGAGACTACTGGAATAAAATTTAAAAAAATCGCACTTTACAATGACTTGACAATTTGTACAAATGTAGTTTGAATGTTATTGTTCCATTTATTTATTTATTTATTTATTTATTGACTGAATTACTTGACATTTGTTAAAATGATGATGGATGAATGCTTTTATACTTCAAGTATGTGCTGTTTGCACAGGGTGCACAAATGTCTATGTTGATGAGTGAATGTGTTCTTTTTTAAATGAAGTGTTTTGAAATGATCTATGTGTTGTTTGTATGAGAAAATAAATAATGATTTTGAGTAAAGTTATTGCTATTTTACTTCATTTTAATCACACATGGCAATGTCACAGTTTGTTAGGAAACTGATTGTGCTGTTTTACAGGTCATATTTGTGGGAACTATACAGATAACCCTCACAAATATCCAGATCCAAAATGATAGCAATTTATAAAATATTCCACATATGTATTTCAATACGTGTGTTAATGCTAATATAAGTAGATTATTCAAAAAAGCTCTATTTTTTGAATACTCAGCAAAAATCAGAGTAAACGAAAAACATGAAATATGATATGAAGGAGAAAATTCTAAACTTAAAATGCTTCAGGTGATTGACAACAGAGCTAGTACTACAGCTAAGCTTCACTGATAGCCTCTGAAAGGTTGTGAACGCAAAACCCTGGACTGCCAGAAAGCCAGTGTTAGGTCTTTGACCCCCAGCCAGATTAGTTGCATTCAAGGCCAATCCATTGACCCTGAAATACATGGTTTAATATTTTATGGTAACAAATCTGACTCAACAGTTCATTACCAAAGCTAATTTGAGATTAATCAGGGTGCAAGAGCAGGGAACTCAGAAAAACAATGCAGTCTAACTACTTACTATTCTGCAGAAGTAATTTTAAAAGACACAGCCTAACATTTCAATAAGCTACATATATAGTGCTATATTTCAATACAAGGTACAATACATTGAACCAGCATTGGCCACAGGGTATTTTTAAGCTTAAGCTCAGTGTTCTTAGAGAAAAATGTTACTTCTTCACAGAGCAATGGTTGTCACATTATACATATAGATTTCTTACCTTAGTCCCACATCAATCAATGGAAAGGAACCTCTACAGAACCAGAGCTGACCAGATATAGTTTGGGTGATGGAGCACACTCAGGCATGGTATTGTGCATCACTGCTATACGTGTATCAGGCAAAGCAACAGGCTACAAAACATTGGCTACACAACATTGGGTAATGCTGCAGAAAAAAAAATGCTCATCTACATTTGTTAGTTAAACTACACATACACTCACCACCACTTTCTTAGGAATAACATACTAATACTGGGAAGGACATGAACACTGCTGGATGGATAAGCAGGTGTTCAGCTGTTCCAAATAAAGTGGCCAGTGAGTGTCGTGTGTTCGTGATGAACTGGAGACCAAGTGTAGCTAGCAGGCAGCTCGTAAGTAAAATGGCTACAAACACAGAATTTTGTAACTTAAGGTCTTTATTTAATTAAATCACCAATAGAAAAGCTTTACAATTATAAACCATATGCAATTAAAAAAAAAAAAAAAAAAGATTTCAAAATATTGCATAATTTCTGAAAAAAAAAGGAATAGGCACTTAAAATAAATCATACCATGGCCAAAATACTAGTCTTTGATTGGCTGGTCTGGTCAAAAATGTACTAAGAGTTCTACATCAGTGCTCCTGATTTTTGTTATCATGGCTACATGTCGGAATGTAACATTTTCAACACAGAAGAAAAAAAAATTATACTGATTTGCATATTAAGTCATTATTTATATGCTACAGCGCAGGCAAAAGATTGAATTAAAAGCGATGAACAGATCAACATAATGCCCTCAAAGACATAACCATAACAAATTACAATGGTAACCTATGGGTCGGAATGGAATGTTGTCTATTCATTGAGTTATAAGTAAGAAAAACATACAAACCACCATTGTTTAAAGCCAGGTAGGGTGGCCATGGTATAACATAACACCTGAAAAAGCATCTAAATATTATAAAAAAAAACACAGTCTCTGCCTTGTCCGTTATTCTTTGATATTGAGAAGCTTCGCTGGGCATTGATCTTCCATAAAGCAGGCACTTTGAACTAATGAATACAATTTCCACTGTATGTGAATTGAAACACTTTTTCCAGCCTCTCGGCTTATGTGACTTTGGCATACATGGATACAAAAAGATCCCAACACTACATCCATATAGAGTTTGGAGCCCAAGCCGTGGACAAACACATCAGCAAAAGGACACAAGAAAGAACTCACACAGAATGACACAATACCACAAATGGCACCAAGGTCAGAGGACAGATACAATGAAAGCACTTTAAATAGACAAAGATCAGTTACCAAGGCAACAGGACGGTAAAAGGAAAAAAAATTACATATTTTTATATAGATTTTATTTTATTTTAGCTTTAGATATTTAATTTTACAGGCTCCTTGTGCTTTACACTCTGGGAAAGAGTGTTCTAAATAAAAGCCAATGCCATGAGAAAATGTACCCATAAGAGCAAAAAGAAAATAAAAGATAACAGTAGTTATCTAATTTACTGCCGCATATTGTGCATCATACTTGGCTTTGGTGTACGAACAAAGCTAAGCTTTAGGTGATTAATAATGATCTTTTACAGATATGATACTGAGATACTAAAAGGAAAAACTGTCTCTCTCTAGCTCAATTTACTCATTCATAGCTACATTACAGAGGAATGGGCACTCTGAAATAGAAGCAGGCTGATCATCTAAATAATTCACTCTAAGTCAGAAGAGACCACACACACACACACACACACACACACACACACACACANGCATTTACTGTAGCTGACCTCATTAAAGGGAAACAAATAGTTTTGGTCTAACAGGAATGATTTTTCAGGACATGCATTATAGTCTTATTCAGACCACTCCTCATCATCAAATTCTGAGGAATCATCCTCAGAATCACTGCACTCCACAGCGATACGGCGAGACAAGATAGCTGCCACATCATTGCCCACGACGTCTCTCTTCTCCTGCTCTCTCTGCTCCTCCACCTTACGTAGGTTAAAGCCTAGACACACAGACATACATTAAGTAACTTGAATTTTTAGCATTACACAGCACATTTATTAACAATACAGAAAATCATGATGTCTTAACTGAGCCACATATAATTATTTCCTCCGAAGGTTTTCTATTCTTGTTATCACTTATGTCCTGAAGAGGTGGCGTGAGAAAAGTGGCCTCTATTCTCTAAAGGCAGGTGCTAGGAGGAAGGTGTCCAGGGGCTATGTCTGAACCAAACCAGACAGTGGTTCTTCCTAGCTCGTAATCTGCAGAACTACTCAACCTACCCTCTAGCTACCACATTCATGAGATACTGGGGGAGACAAACATTTATACACAGCAGAGTGTTTTCGTCATTTCTTTCATTCATTTTCTTGATGCACTGATTAGAACACTGCATTGGTAAAATCATAATAAAATGATTATAAATCATTGACCATGTTAAAAAAAAATTATATTTAAAGTCTAAAAACTGAACAAATCACAAATTGTGGGAGAGACTGCATGTAGCAGGTGGCTAGTTCTTGATAAAAGTTTTTATTTGTTGAGAATAAAAAAAAAGCTCAGTCTGCTCTATTCTGTGAAATGTTAGCACATTAGAGCCAAGACAGAGTATTCCTAGTAGTCACTGCTCAGAAACTGCATCCTCAGCTATAATACTGTAAAAGAAAGACTGCAGCAGACAAGCCAAGAAGAGCTGTTCCGGTCACATTTGTTGCAATGCAGAGGCATGTTTTAATTCTGATACATTCAATGATTGGCAACAAAAGTTATTAATAAAGCACACGGAGAGAAAAGTGTTGAAACTTCACTGTGAGAGAATGCAATGTCTCTGACACAAATTCAGCCCTTATTGCAGGCATATGCTAAAAGATGATTATGGTGAGTCTGACTGTTGATTTTACTCCTCACATCCCTCTCCTTGTGCATACATGAGCTCTGGTGTTTAGAAAGGACATGTGATAAAACGGCTCTTGATTATTGGGGAGTGAGATACTGTGCAGCCTGGTTGCCATGTGTACTTCGTGACAGAAATAGCAGCAACTCTGCTTTCCTGCACAGAAACTGACATTTAAAAATGACACACTAGGTGAAATGGTTCACAGGAAATTCTAGCGCATTTCTTGGAAAAAAAAGAAGTGCCAAAAGTAGCAAAGTTCACGTCAAGGATTTGTGAAGGTGAATTTGTGAATGCTACCCTCATTGCATACCCACACCAGTCACAAATAAATACCTCTGAGACATACTCAACACCTTCATTCCCGGTGGTCATTAGAGTGGACAGCTATTTAAACGTTATTATCTTGTATAGGCATGGGGTCCTTGGAGGACTAGTGGTTAGGACTCGGTGCTCTCACCGCCGTGGCCCCATTTGAATGGCCGGCAAGGGAACCAACAACAGCCACTGGGGTTGCACACAACAGTGCACAACATACACAGGGCCAGTCCCAAAACCAGATAAAACTGGGGAGAACTGCGTCAGGAAGAGCATCTGGAGTAAAAGCTGTGCCAAATCAACTATGCGGACCAATGACGCGCTGTGACGATCCCTAACTGGAGCAGCCGAAAGAAGAAGAACATTTTATATAGGCATGGGTTTTAAGGTCAAAGCTGCATGCTAGCCTCTTTAGTGGCTGTTGCTCAAAAACACCTCACATCACCACCTACTGGCAAGTAACCACAAGTGCAACAAAAGACATCATGAACAAAGATGGCAGACTAATTCAGAATCACGAATTACTCCAGGGATTCTATCCTTCTACAGAAAAAACACTACGCAAATTACGATTAAACATGTGTCTACTAAACTGGACATCATGCATCCTAGGAGTATTGCATAGTGCTTATTTTGGTGAAAATGCTTATTTTTTTATTTATATTTGCAAATAAGTGTTTTTCAGTTATATTTCTATACTTTACAATTAGGTCAATAAAGAAAAGAAAGAAGCCCTCCTGACCTCAAGAAAATATCTTCTTTGAAATAGTTTTATTATTTATTTATTTATTTATTGATTTATTTATTTAATCTTTATTTATTTAAAATCGAGTCAGGTTGACATAATTCATACATGAAAGGGTTAATATTTCTTTAATTGCTGAAACAAATCACTGTTTGAATGTATTAAATAAAATCCAATCATTCTGAACTCAAAATTAACTCCAAAATCATGGTAATGAACTATTTACTGTGAAAGAACGGGAGGGAACCCAAAAAAGTGAAAACTTGAAGATACCTGCGTAGCTCTCGGTCAATTCGGATTTAAAGGCTGATTGATGTTTTTATAAGGGAAAATGACTAATGCTCTTTTTGAAAATGCAGCAATCCTTTACAAAATATATTAGGGTTGGTAATTCTGAAACGGTCATTTATATATTTAATTTTTTTGTATTTTCCATCTCTATCTGCAGTTCCTTCGCACACCATTAGGAAGCCCTACAGTTTGAATACGTCTGCTCTAAATCAAATTCCCCTTTCTGAAATGTGAGCACTTTTTCAGAAGTAGGAATAGGTAGTTATGCGAGTCTAATCACGAAATACCTCGTACCTGAAGACTTTAGGGAAAGCGTAATTTCCTGAAATGCGGCTTTGATACAACACGGTCATGTTCGGCTCATCACGTGTTAAAGCACATCTGAGTGACCGGATGTCTGAGTACACAGAGGTGAAATTTCAACGTACCTTGGCGAATAGCTGCCAGGAGATCGCTGCGGCCATCGCTAACAGGGGCAGGCTGAGGCTTGGGGGCAGGAGCGGCTGGGAGCCCACCTGAAGGAGGAGGAGCAGGAGCTGATGGAGCAAAACATGGTGGTGGGCCTGGGGGTGGAGGGGGCGGAGGTGGAGGTGGGGGTCCATTCCCAGCAGCAGGAGGGGGTGGAGATGGAATACTGGGAGCCATGGGTGGTGGTGGAGGAACAGAGGGAGAAACTGAGGTAAAAGCAGGAGGAGGAGGAGAGGGAGGAGCATCAAATCCTAAGGGAGGTGGGGGCGGAGCCAACCCCATGGGCGGGGGAGGAGGTGGGGCAACAGGTGGCGCCACTGAAGGGCGGCCAGTAGGAGAGGTTGCCATTGTTGGGGGAGCTGGAGGAGGATGGGTAGGGCTTATAATGCTAACTGGTCTCTGGGGTGAGGTTCCACATGGAAAATCATTACACCTGCAAGAAAACAGACATTAGATCACAGCACAACATGCCCTGTAACCATTAACTGTGATCACTGATGGGAAGCTCAGACACAAATCTTACGTCATATCTGGGGGAGGAGGTGGCAAGAAACCTTCATCATCCAACATTGGAGGTGGGAGAGGGGAGCCAGGGTCATAACTGTAGGAGGAAGTGCTTTGGTCAAATCCCTCAGAGTCTATCGTGCCCATGTCCTCACCAGACCCAAAGCTGCCATTGACCATGTCCCTAGAATGACTAAAATGCACAGACACAATTATGAGCTTATGTGAAGAGTAAAATGCAGTCATTCAGGTCATGTACTTTCACTTACCCAAGGTCAGATTTAGGGACAACAAACTCTTCTCCCATCTTTCGACGTTCCCATTCCTCTTTACGTGTTTTGATCTTACGAGGGTTCAGGTTACTCCGGTTGGGATTTTCTCTCTTTTCTTTCTACACTCACAAACAAACAAATTGACACAGTTAAAAAAAAAAAAGTCCTGCTATAATGCTAACTAATTAGACTGTGGGGTTCCCAGATGTTTCTAGTCTCACCCTATGTTTCCGTTTTTCTTTCATGATGTCTTTGGTGTCTTGTAGCATCTGCTCTTTCCACAGGTCAAAGAAATAGGATGGGTCAGTGTAGAATTTGAGTGCCTCCTTTCCATCCTCCCTGTGACAAATACAGGAGTAAATTTAGACAGGCAGCTAACGCTTTTACCTAGAAATACCAGAACGATTTGACTTGCCATAATGATTCATGGCAAGTATTTGCATTTGGAGATACTAGGCTTGTACGATATAACGTTATCATCATCCCTACATGATATTACAGTGCCACGATATCCAGTGACGATTATCTCCGATTACATTATATCACAAGGTCAGCCATCCATTATGCATTCTTCGCAGGAGCACCACAAAAATATCAGTGTGCTAGTGTTAGACAGTAAATGGTTAATATTTTAGTGCACTGCATTATGGGTATGGTAGTTTAGGAAGGGGTAGAGGCTATGAGTGTGTGTGAGCAGCAGAGACAGCATCAAACTTTTTTCTAGTCCTCTAGTCTACATATTCATATTGTTTTTGTCTGTGGAAGTAAAACTGACTGAAATAAATGCTACCCATTCACCCTCTTCTAACTCATTAAAGGGAAAAAAAACGCACCTGAAAATACGGAAACTAAAATGATTAGTGTTTTGAACTCTCTGATATTAAGACACTTCCTGGAGGCCACACCCCCTTCCCCTAGTTTTCAATGCATGCAGCTCACCATCAAAAATGTTTTGAGTCCACTAATGTAAAATATGTTCTTTCTAATACTAATATTAGTCAAGTATATATTTAACATCAATTTATTATATTTATTAGGAAAGTCACTGAAAAGCCTTGGCCAAAAATGGATGACTGAAAGAGATCAAAGATTTGACTCAAAAAGAATAAATATGCCTACAATGAAATGTCATATTTNTAATAATGCACTAGTCAGTAAGAGAAGTGTAGCATTAAGCACAATTATACGACTAACGCAGTGTCTTGTGATGTTATGCCCATGAGAACGTCAGGGGCAATATACTGTGAAAATGTGTGGCTTAATTTTCACACCATGCTAGCATCAAGGGCTATATTCATTGCACAAGCAAAGTTATAAATAAATACAAATAAAAATGTACAAATACATTCAGAAATACATAAACACAAACAACTAAAGAGAAATTCAAATAAATAAACAAACAATTAAAGAGGAGACATTAAATAGTAAAAAAAAAAAAGGATCTAAAGTATGAAATATTCCATATTAAGCAAGTTAAGAATCTATACGAGTTGTTTTTAAATTAATTTAGATAAAGTGAGATAAAACCTCTAACATTCTTCCTGGTGATACTTTATTAAATACCTCTATAAAAGACCTTACTGGCCAGTGCTGCTTAAAATACAACAACAACAAAAACAACAACAACAACAACAATAATAAACAGCATAACCGGGAATAATTGTTTGGGGGTGTATATTAAATGTAAACTGTTTGTGCACCTGTAGATGCTGAGGATGTTGAGTGGAGGAGGCTCGTTGCAGGTGTGGTAGGTCTCCTCCACTGGCTGAGGCAGCGAAGGCCGAGTAAAGAGCTGTTGATCCTGAATCAGATTAGAGCGGAAAGCTTTGCGAGTGGTGATTGCCTGCAGTGAAACTAGAGACAACAAGACAGCAAAGCCAACAATGAGGGAGCAAAAAGTATTGCAAACATGTTTGAGTTAATCAAGCATAATTACACGATTGTAGGGAAACATGGACAGGCATCCATTATCATCCATTCCACAAATGAAATGTCGGCTGATGATATGGCCATGATGACATTCAATTAGCACAGAAACAGACACACTTCATCATCAGCCAATACGTGAACAATATAACAGCATGGTTTGTCATAAAGCTCAGATATAATAACTGCAGTATATTCACAGACAACCCTGTTTCTGTCTTACCCTCTTCCTCTTTGGGGTCCAGCTGGGTGACTTTGATCTGAAGTTTGTCCACTCTTTCACCAAGGGTATTCACTCTGTCTGCAAACATGCTGGCCTGGACAAACAGCTCGCCAAACACATCCTCCGCAAACCGGCCTGTGAGATAATACAAATGTACAAAGTCAGCCATAGCGCCGTAGTTGGCCTAACATTACCAAAACAGTGTCACAAGTCCACACAGAGAGAGAGAGAGAGAGAGAGAGAGAGAGAGAGAGAGAGAGACAGAGAGAGACTCACTGAGGGAACCGAGTTGGCGGATGATGTTAGCCAGTGTGATGTTGGTCACACACTCCAGCTCACTCTTCACCGCCGTGGGCAGGGTCTGACGGCACAGGTGCCGCGGCTCGATATTCCGCATAACCAAAGGCATGATGGCAAATCAGTGACTCTCCTCCCTGAAGACAGGAAACACCACAAGGGAATGAGTGCCAGATATTCATGTCCACTGTGTTGCTGTTTCCACTGCATGTTTCAGATCCTTTTTTCTGCTCATTCTTTATGGAGGCTGCCCCCACAGACTTGCTTGTTTCTCCATGCACATATCCAACCCATTTATAAAACACAGACCAAAGTGTCTGCTGCAAAGCAGAACCAAAACTGCTGTGCATCGTTCCTTTTAGGCGCAGCTTACATCCTTTATTTTAGCAGCAAGCTTCATCAGGCAATACAATCTGTGTGCATGGTTCTAAGGTATCAGTCAATAAATTTCCATGCAGAGGTTAAAGCAAAAGAAAGGGAATAGCAGTTCCCCATTACAACACGAAATGATACTCCAAATAGAGAAACACAGATGCAGCCTGACTACATGGCTGCTTTGCAAGGTGAATAAGTCATTTTTGCTACCACTTTGGAATCACACAAAAGTCTTTTTAGAAACTAATAATTTTTCCCTACCTGAGGATCAGGCCAATTATGCTGTCTTTGACTCCGAGCCACAGGTGTGTGACATCAATGAGATTTGTCCAATGACACAGCAAATATTACACAGGTGAACTACTGGGGAAAAGGCAGTCCTGTGTGAATATTTATTGTTGTACATGTTCAAATTAAAACTGTTCAAATTTTTTAGATTATAAAACACTACAGCACTTTCAACCAAGCTTCAACTATACTGTTTCTTACCTTTCCACTTGCCCTACTAAACATACTAAAGACTCTAAAATGTTTTAATATAGATGTTGGAGTTTTTTTGACTCAACTAGCCATGTGCAAAATAAATCAGTGTACAGACACAAAAGTGTGTTATGGAAAATATTTGGAAAATGGGGATCTTTTAAGTGACCAGCGTAGAGCGACATGAGGAGAGGAAAGAAACACTGTCACAGTGAACACAAGGTTACAGAGCATCCAACTTTCCCTGGTTATTCCTAGACGAGGTAATCGGAGCCTATCCTTGTTAAAATGTGGAAGCTGTTCTGCCTTTAACAGCAATGTTTAATTTAGGTGAAACAAACAGAATGAAGGAAGCTGGTCAATATTTCTGTTAACAGGTGACAGACAGCTTTGTATCCAAGTGAGAATCTCTCCTGCCTGCAGGCATTTAACTAATGAGGGCAGTAAATCGCTGGTGTCACTGCCGACAAATTACATATTACATTCAATTATATTTAGCGATTTATAGATAATATATATGTATTGAAAAAGCCAAACGAACACTATCATTAGGCTACTCTGGCTACCTGGGCTTAAAAAAGTTCTTATGGTACTGTAACTATTATCTTGCACAACTTGCCTCTAATCTGGTTGACTCTAAACTGGACTTAGCCGACTCTAATGCTAGCCTAGCACACTATGATCTCATTTCAAAATGCTCATTGTGGCTCTGATAAGTATAATTGGGCATTTTTGACATCCTGAATCTAAAAACTCAGGGGGAAAAAGAACTCCAGGACCCATATCACCACTTTACACAAGATTGAGCATAGTCAAATGGTTTTTACCACTTTATTTCCACCAATTTCAAAACTTCTGACTCAGCTCTTCAGCAATTACAGAGTATGTCTATGAAGATGCTGAGTGTTGGGGAAGGAAAAATACTAAACTGTAGATAGGACAATCCTCTCTAGCACTAGAACTGAAGAACAAAGAGGAGGTTTTAGATATTTTACACACACACACACACACACACACACACACCATCAGAAAATTCTGTACATTTTAAAGTTAAATGCATCAGTCTGGTGCACTTTGAGATTAAAGAGGCTAGGTCTAGGGAGAATATTACACCCTAGTAGTGATTTAATCACAATGGTTGTATAGATATGAATGGTGGAAAAGGGAAAAAAAAAAAAGTCACACCCACAAAGCATGGTAAACAAGACGAGGTTTCACAAATGGTCAAAACACAAAACTGACTAGAGCGTACATTTGAGCCATCAAAGAAATGAAGCAAAAGTGGTTACCTGTGTTGACATAGAGAAAAATAGCCTGTGGTGGGCCACAGTGTACGTGATCAATGGGAAACACTGAATGTATGGATATATGAATTAAATCGGTGCTACAGATCTACTAATCTATTATTCAGCGCATCAAGTCACTCCTGGAACTGGATTTAAACATGAATTGCAAACATATATCTTACTGACGAACATTCAATGGTAGTTATGAAACTATCTGTAGATACTATATATCCCACGACAAGAAAACAGAAAAGATACATCCATCATAGTATGTAGACATGCTTTATTTCTTACACGCCTAGATTTTGATTTTGGGGTAGAATATGAGCAAGTATCTTCTCACATTTTAGTGTCTCTTCTCCCTGCAGCAACACTTCATGAGGTTAAAATGAGCATCAGAGAACTAAAAGGTCCAAGCAAAGAGTTGCTCCATGAGTAAAATGTGGAACAGGAAAAAAAACCCTGGACGTGTAGTGACTTTAATCACTAAACAACCTCCTGGAGTAGTGTTACTGCTTCACTATTATTGTGTTGCCAAATTCACAGCCTCAAAATGAGTGTCAGAACAAAACTACGAATAAAGAGGATATTTCTAGGATAAATCCCTGCTACACGAGAGATACATATCCTGTAAGTTTAGAGTCAGCTCGCTATTCATGAGCTCTGCGGTAGCTTATATTACAGTAAACATTAAACGCGAGTCACAGCCTTCAGACACCAGATTCATACAGAAGATTTATATGGAGGTGAAAAACGATAATTACAGGCAAATTCTACAGCGTAGTATGAAAACAAGGACACAGTAAACTACTTAAAATAGGATATATAATTTTATTTACTTTTAGAAAGTAAAACATCGCGGCCCACCCTAAACGTCCAGAGCAGGAAGTGAGTTGTTAGCTAGTCTGGCTAGCTAGTTATACAGAACCAACTGACTCAACTAGTTTGTAAAAGTGAAAAACAGGAAAATTGACCACTTACCAGGGAATAAAACAGTTAGTCCTCTCTGCCGAAGTCTTTGTGCTTTTCAACTACCCAGCTACCTTAACATTACTTCACTTTTTACTGCTACTTTCCAAGTCGATAAAAATGTCCGCATTTACCGTCACAAGAGCTGTCGGTCACGGACTGCAAGGTTCCGGATTTTCTAACTTTCCATTGGGCGACGCGGGTAGCAGGAGAGACGTCATTGGGCGAAGCAGCTGTCAGTTTAGTACAGAAGGGGCGGGGTTATAAATCCGGGCTCCGGGCTCCACCCGTGTGCGTTAAAAACATCTGCGTCCCGTGCAGGGAGGGGCGGTGGGTCCTGCTCACCGGGCCTGCTCCAACACATCCGGAGCATGGCGAAATATCTGAAATGTTTGCGCTCCATACATACAGATTAAGGTTAAAGCTGGAAGGACACGAAACATGGCAGTACTTTAACATTCATCATTTTCCAAAACCAAAATAAAAGAACACACGCTTCGTTTTCAAAAAAGAGTATACCACCAACAACACCTTTGGGTGAACAGAAAATAAACTACTAACTACTAAGAACAGAGAATAATCTACTAATAACAAAAAATAATCTACTAAGAACAGAGAATAATCTTCCAAGATGAGAAAAACTATTTAGTAGTTAAACTACTAAGAACAGAGAATAAACTACCAAGAAAAGAAAGTAAACTACTAAGAACAGAATAAACTACAAAGAACAGAGAATAAACTACTAAGAACAGGAAATAAATTCAGATATTCAGATATTTTCCTACTAGTATCTGATCTTTCCACTGAAGTCTAGAGATCAATCATTCAGCTAAATATAATCACTGCTATATCTGAATGGATATGTGGTCTGGTCTGAATGGATATTATTTACTTACAGTGGAAAATTCAGCCTAGTAATCAATCACACATACATGTGCAAATTCCTCCACACTAGTTATTTGAAGCCCACATAACTGAACCCATGAAACACTGAAAGTCCTTTAAGCCCTTCAATTCAAGCATAATTGCTGCATTTTCTGCACAGGATGTTTTTGTTTATTTTTGTTTTTTAGGCTACACCATTTCAAACCAAATGCACGTTAGGATGTGTGAGTAGTAGTATGCAGTCAGACCGTGCTCAAAACAGTTTCAGCAACTGTAAGAAAAAAAATTACAACCCTGAGTTTGCTTGCTTTTTATGTAAAGAGTAATAAATGATGATGAAAGATGCCTTATTTTCGATTAGTTTAATAAAACCTAATTAAAAATGATCACATTGCATTATGTGACACTCATATACCACACTAAAGCAATCTTACAGAAGTGAAATATAATTATTATAAACAATTGTGTTTCACAGTAGACCAACTGATATAAATGACACAGAAGCAGAACGGCTGTCTAAACAAATGTTTAGACAAAAAAACAAAACAAAAAAAAAAACAGACTCAAGCAAATCTGCTTCACAGGAGGGCCAAGAACAAAAAAAAGCAAGTAGAAAAACTTATTTAATTTAATCTCTCAATTAAAGTTTACAACTAACTTGTCATTAACCTCTTAATTAAAAATGGTTCTGATTAAATCGTGTTTAATTAATAAGCCATTACTGCTTCAACATCTGGTATTCCTGTGTTCTGTGTTCTGACAAATTGTTTTAGGTATTGAGTACAAGGATTTGCGCTCACTTCACTTTGGAATGCCCATAAATTCGTGCTCCGTCTTATATTTCAATGCTGGAGATATTTTTTGCTCATAAGATAGCATATCAAAATATACCACCTATAGTTTTATATGACTGCAACCGAATCTGGTTTATTATTTGTTTTTTTACCTGCTGGATTTTTGTCATATACACAACTTCATTCATTTCACTCTCACATCTGTTTGGTGCAATTACTTTTAATGTGTATGTCAACAAATGTCATGGGTGATAACTTTAATGAGAAAGGAGAGTAGAATACACAAAGACAGAAGTTTGCACTCCTAACAGACACAGAAGGATTTTAAGTCTGTGTTTTCAGCACACACAGCTGTAACTAAGTTTGATCACTAGAGGGCACCTCATACATCATACAATGGACAGACAAAAGAAAGTCAGTATCAAACAGGAATTTATAACAAAAAATCTAACCTAAAACATTATTCCATACTTGTGATTACCACCTTGTCCACTTCAATAATTAAACTGGAAATGCATAATGTGCCCAAATAGAAATCTCATTTTAGTCAGTTTTATCTACGAATTTAATCTTCATAATTCAAAAACAGAGTTTTAATTCCCAGTGTAGCATTTCATTCATTTGTACAATAAAGTGTGTGCTGACTTACAGGTCCTATCAATAAAATATATTCTATTATATCCACACATATTATATGGATCAGTCAGCAATGTGTTTTATAATTAGCCTGTAAAAACTGCGTCTAGTTGTGATATGCAAAATAAAAGGCATTTCCTTTACAAAATCGGGGTGCTGCAGCCCCCCCTAGTGGAACACAGTAAAAGTTTATTTTACTTATTGTTGATTAATTTTGCGAGTAAATTAATTATCCTGTTATTTAAACATACCGTAGGTAGGATACTTATTGGGATATTAAGTAGAGTCATTGAGTGCAACTGAAGACCAAATCAGTATCATATTCAAAATTAATAAACATGCACACCCATGTAAGGTCAACATCTATGGGAGTTACATGCATAAAGAGTTCTTTGGTTTGTCCCTGTAGATTTAAAAAAGTTTAGATAGCAAGAACCATCACCCATCCAAAGAACCCTGGGAGGAACTCCTTTCTGAGGTTAGAGTATAGATAGTGAAGATTTCTTCATGTTTGAAACCTTCAAGTAAAATCTAAAACATTATTTTACTGTAATTGCATCAGATATTTGAAGCAAACATGGATGAAATAATTAAATGAAATAATGTTTAATATATGAATTATGTACATGAAGTATTGGTACTTTTTATTTAGCTGTCAGATTTGACAAATTGACAGAAGTGTAAAAGTTGATCTCACTCACAATCTCACTCTCCTTGTCACCTCGGAGATACCCTCAAGGCTACCTTACCAGATACTATGCTCGTGTACAAAATTCTTCAGTGTTAACAACAACAACAACTTAATTCCTCTTTTTAAAAAGCCACTGGATCTTTCTTCAGAATGTACATTTGCAGCAGTTTTCTTGATAAGTCTGAAGAATTGCTGGTTATCATGTGAATTGCTCCCCCGTCCTAACCCAGGTAAGTTTGTATGAGCTGTGTGTATTGGGAAGTTCTTGTCTCAGCACAGTGTGTCCTGGCCCAGGAGCTGAGTGGGTCAGGCGCAAGCCTGAGCTGTGCAGAGCACTCAGTACGCTGTACCAGAATCGCACTACTTGTGCCTCGGTCCCACCCACTTCAAACCCTGCCCAGTGTAGATGTACAGTCAGAATGAGCTGACTGATCCGTCTGAGACTCCCATCCTGCACCCAACTCTCCAACACACGCCATTCTGCACTCTCCAGATCTGCCCAGAGAACATGCACCTTTAAATACAGAAACACAGGTAAAGAGAAAGCGCATAAAGACATGTGTATTAGGTGCTACATGGGATATCGGTGGTAATACAGTATTATAGTGATTACAATTAGGATTTATTAAGACAAAACATTTGTTTCACTCAAAAAAAAAAAATTAAATTAAAAAGAATTATGGTATACTGAACACTAACAGTAAGGGTAACCTCTGGGTTCAACGGACTGAAATGCAGTTTAGTCTTATTAAATACTTTATTTTTAAAAAATTATATATATGAAGCATTCAGAATATGTTATTTCCACATAATGTCTTTTGTACACTTTTCTGGCCACAAGCTTCAGGAGCTTAAAAGGTTGCAATCTGATTGGCCCTCCAAATTTCAGTGTATACACACTTCTCTGTGCTGGTTTCCAGAGGAAAAATCTTTTGAAAACTTTTAAACACTGACAAAATAGACTCTGGATTAATTTATATGAAGATATATTATTTCAGAGTTTTGCTTCAAACAGTTACTTGCAAATAATCCTTGACTGTGACTTTATTCCACACTCACATTCCACACATACATTCCAAACTCATGCAGTTTAACAAAAATTGAATTATCTTTATTAGAAGATAAAAGTTTAGAGTCTAAGATCGATTTTAAACGTATATAAATCTAAGATAAATAAACACATAAAAAAAAGAAAATAACAGAATAGATGGGATGGGTGATTTTCTGTTTCTTGCTAGCAAAAGCTAAAAGTCTGGTTTGTGAGACTAGTTACAGTGTAATATTTTTCAAAACATTATAACTGCTGGAGGGATTTTTGGGAATACAGTGCATACAGTACAGCACACAACATACAGTGGGAGTCAGCTGGCTAACTTTAGATCGCTACCATAAACTTCTGTTGGAGGGGAAAGTGTTCTGATTTCTCAGGATGCAATCCATAGTACTGGATTTAACTATCACACCAATGGTAGCCTGTTAATACACACACACACACACACACACACACACACACACACACACACACACACACACACACACACACTTTATATATTTATATATACCCACCATCCATTTGAATAGGAATACTTGTGTAAGTTTATAATATCTATTCATTATCGTCCGTATTATGATTTGATTTGTGCTCTCTTGCCTAGCTTGCTTCTATTGGCTGTGTGAAGCTGGGCATTTTTTTCTAAGATTGGAGTGTGATGAAATATGATGTATCTGTGATACTATATGATGTATATACTGTATATGACCCTCTGACTGTAAATTAATGTTACAGGTTGCCAGGGACACTCACAGCAGCTCAGGAACTCTATGTTTTAAAGCATTTGTCTCCTCTGAAACAGTAATCTTTTTTTTTACTCTAACAATAAATGACACACTGTTACTTTAATGTAATATTTGTTGAAAGTATGAACAGTGGAATGAATGTATAGTGCATAGGTTGAATAGAACATGCTTACAGAACATTTAAAATGAGGTATACTAAGGACCTCGTATGTTCCCCATGGAGAAAGCACAGCCTATGTCTAATGATCAGAGATTAACAACAACACGCACATATATTCTCTGAGGGCATCACATCTCTATGTGAGTCACCAGACACTGTTGCCATGGTAGCCATGCGTGACCACAGACATCTCCATGGTGATAAAGCATCAGCCAGGGGATTCTGTGCTGCCATCAGAATGAAAATGAGAAAAGAGATGTGTGACAGTACCATGCTGTGGCCCAGTGAGTCCATGATGTCCACCAGGCTGCGAGGTATAGTCCCCAAAACTCCCCTGTGAGGTCGAGTGCGGGGGCGTCTCCAATCAAGCCAAGCTTGATGGTGTTGGACAGACCCATATCCAGAGCCACTACTGTGTTTGCGCCGAGTACTAGGGTCAAAGCGATGCACCTCACATCTCATACTTAATGTGGATTCCAGAATCACTGCATCCTTCCCATCCAGACTGCAAAGGGGTAAAAAAAATGAACAGCTGAGGTCTCACATAGGCACCACACACACATAGCTGTCAGAAATTCCTTATTAGTGGTGCACCTTGTTAGCACGTACATGCATCTCAGTTATCGTATTTATGTTCTTAATTCTCTTACATGTTAGAACCTTTAATTCATTCATTCATTCGTTTCAGTGGATCCACACCCTATCCCAGAAACACTGGGCATGAGGTGGAAAAAATTATGCCAGTCCATTGCTGGCCACTATGCTCACACAGTTACAAGCAATTTAGCATGGCCAATCCTCCTACTTCATGTTTTTGGGAGGTGGGAGAAAACTGGAGAAGCTGAAGGAAGCCCATTGAACACAGAGACAAACATGCAAAACTCTACCCATACAGTAACTCAAGCCCAGGATTAAACCAGGCACCCTGGAGCCATGAAGCAAAAACACTATCTGCTGCTTGAGTTCAAAGCCTGATGATACCACAGCCATCCGTGGCCGGGAGCCAAGGGAACAAAATGGCATTTTCTCTCTCTCCCCTGTGAATCACAAAGAGATTATGAGCTCACGCATGTGGAAGAGGGTAGATAGCACTTTCCTCAGGTGTGTTATGCAGTTTGAAAAGTATGCTTGGCTGGCTTCGGAGGACGCATGTGTTAGCCTACATCCTCCCCGATTATTAGATGTCATATGATAATATGGGTACAGCTGGTTGGTGGGTGGGAATTAGCAGGTGACCAGATTGGGGAGAAAATAACAATATATTCAATTATTTATATTTCCTATGTATAAAGAGAACTGTGATTCATTCCGGCGGTCCCCATTGTAATAATGTCATTACCTAAAAAAAACTCACTGTATCCAGAGTACATGACTATATTTACCTGAAAGAGTAAGCAACACAAGGATGGCCAGCGGCCCAGTAATTCAAGCACAGAGCCTCAGACTTTTCCCCAACATATGCAGACCCAGAATCACCAGACCCCTGCCATCTGGAACAATTCACCTGAAGAAGCAAATCACAAGGAGCTATTGCAGTGTTTGTGTTGGGAATTCAAGTATCCCCAAGATAAGTGCAATTAGACCAGTCTGACCTTGTGAAGATGTTTGGCTGGTCTCCATGAAGAACAATATGTTTTCACAAAAATACAGATTTTGTTTGAAAAATAACACTAGCCATGAGATTTCCTTTGGGTTACTGTGGTTACGGTTAAGAACAGGGTCAGATGGAGGCAGAGTTTTATTGGGTAATACAAAAATCAATGAAAAAGGACTTGTGTGTGCACATATGTGTTTCATTATTGTTTGAAAGGGTACATACCTCCGGTGTAGTAATGAATTGGATAAGACGTTGCACTTCTGCACTAAAAGATGGTTGTCCTGATGCCCAAGGCTGAAGCACAAGTTTTCTGTCTGTGGTCTGCACAAACAAATCCACAGGCCTCGTGAGTCTTTGTCAAATTTCACAGACCCCCCCCCTCTCTCTCTCTCACTCTGTGTGTGTGTGTGTGTGTGTGTGTGTGTGTGTGTGTGTGTGTGTGTGTAAGAAAGTGAGCTACATTTCTGGAGTTTCTTTACAATAGTGTGGGTGGGTGTGAAACGCCTCTGGCGGCTGGAGTAGTTGTGGCATGTTTTGGGGTCATGCACTCTTTGTTTCGTCCAAGCCTGAAACTTAATAGGGCTCTGGTCTAAATGCATTTGTCTTTTTTTAAGAGAAATTGTAAAAAAAACAAAAAAAACAAAACAAAACAGAACAATGGATAGATCCCTCATCACAATCCCCTGAAATTATAAAACAACATCTTAGTCCAGTGTAGTAGCCATGGAGACAAAAAGGAGGAAAAGATTAGTCACAGAGAGAGAGAATAAACATCCCTCTAATTCATTTAGGGGGATTCCCTTCACTACAGCCCAGTTTGGTTTATCCAGTGATATGCAAGGAAACAAAGCTACACCAGCACATATGATTCCTTTCATTTTTTGTTAATCACCAAACATTTTTGTGCTTCAGTGAAGGTGTCTTTCTCAGGACAGTAGGCTACTTAAGAGTACAGCCTACTTGTAGACACTGAGCGTGGTGAGGCTTTCAGCAGTGTTTACCTGGCGAGAGTTCAGCTCGTTCTCGTCGGCGTAGGCGCGCAGTCGTGCCGCTGTCTCTTCATTTGGCCAAAGTTCCGGCGCGCTGTCCGAGCGTCCATCCACTCTGGAGTCTAATGATCCGGATTCGTGACTACTTATACTGATGACGGTGAAGTCGGGTGCAGACGAATCACGCGGCACTATCAAACTGACCAGAAGCTGGAGGAGCAGTAGAGTGGACAGAACAAGCGTGCACACACTTGGCAGAGCGCTGCTGCTGCATGCGGCCATGCCTCCCCCCTGAGTGAAGTATTACTGCATGACGGAGAGCCAGAGCCTCTGGAGCAAACTCCACCGCTCCAGGGCATGAAGGACAGAGGAGCATGCACAGCTGGACTCCCCCTGTTGCAAGGAGTAGCACGAGCATTCTCCAGCACCCCATAGCCCCCCCCCCACACACACACATATACACACACACACACACACACACACACACACACACACTACCAGGCGTGCAATCTAATGCCATTAACTTGCTAAAATATCAGACGACAATATAATCCATATGCAGATTAACAATTTAATCAGTACATATTTTACAGTTAGATTTCACAATTAAAGACCCCGTACAATAAGCTACCAGTGAATGAGTGCCCAGTTCAACCAGTTAACATATTCTTTTTAAATATAATTTTTAATAAGAGTTAAATAATTAGAAACAGGCTACAAAATTAAAAAAAAAAAAAACACCTATCCTACAGTGCAAACTGACCTGTTTGCAGTTGCAAAGTTAAAAAAGAGGTACCAGAAACGTGTTGCTTAAAATATTAGCTTTTTTCATTTTGTCCCAATCTTATGCAAAGTAGCGCACTCAGCTGTATGCGAAGAGCCCCAGAACTGGGAATTATGGGAAAATGCAGGTGAGTTACGGAAAGATTCCTGCTGATTTTAGAAAAAGTCCTGTTTCGCGCGTGCCGCAGAACGCCACACTCGCGTGTCAAGTTACAGGTATATGCGGTAATGTGCGGACCTATAGGCATTATCATTGGTAAAATCAAACGAGATCTAATATGTGAAATTACATAGAATATAAATACGCAATGTCTTGTTTTGTCTTCCCGCCTTGTTCCTCATTCTCTGCTCTGCACTCGCTCGTGTCCCCGTTTGAACCGCGCGCACTGCATCAGGGTTTGACGCCGTGAAGCCTCGCCTCGTGCAGAAAAGCCCGAGTGGTGCTGAATGTCAACGAGGCACTGAGAGTCCATCACACACACACACACACACACACACACACACACACACACACACACACACTGGTAAATCCTACTGCTAAAAGAGACACTGCAGTCAAACAGGCTGCACAAACATACACAGCCTACAGTACATTTATGCGCATTCATGGGTAATGTATTTTAATGTCTTTTATGGGTTCTTTTTTTAATAATTCAAAATTGAAATATTGTCTGCCATGTTTAAACAGCTCTACGATAACCCCTAACACGTTAATTAGATCATATAAAATGAGTTACGGTCTATTTTACAACAGTTTTCTAGTATATATCTACTGATATCAACTAGAATTTTTCTAAAATGTTTTTACTTTTAAAAAGTTTAGTGTTTAATAAAACGTAATAACTGTTTACAACTTATTATTATGGGCATTGAAAAAGAAATAATTACTGCTGTCAACATGTGCCTGTATGTCATGTAGCCTATTGTGTAGTGCTATAGGCTTGATAAATACAACAACAGCAACCACAACAACAACAATAATAATAATAACTAAAAATTGTTTTCGTTCTAATTGCTTGGAGACATTCGAGCACATGATGAAGGTGGAGGCAAAGTTCAGTGATGTGCCCTGAAACTTCACCTCATACATAGTGTATTGTGTGTCATATTGAAAGATGATAAATGGCTATTTAGACATGGTATATTTCATTATGGTTTCATTAATTGGCATAGCTACACTAAACATACTGTAATAGTGTTAACATATTATTGCTACAATATAAAGCAATATAAAATATACACGCTCCAACATCTGAGCATTTCAGTGAAGTATAGAAGCATCAGACCATGGATAGCTGTGCTTCAAGCCGTAAATTGTGTTTGTCAAAAGAGATTCTTTTAAGAGATGTTATGTGGTACAGACCAGAAATTGTGCTTGGACCAGTGTCTGAGCCCCATCTAGTAATTAAGAGGTACACTATATGGCCAAAGGTTTGTGGACACTGGACCATCACACCCATATCTGCTTGTTGAACATCCCATTCCAAATTTAGTCTCCTCTTTGCAGTTATAATAACCTCCACTCTTCTGGGAAGGATTTTGAATTGTGACTGTGGGGATTTGTGATCATTGTGCCACAAGAACATTAGTGAGGTCAGGCACTGTCAGGTGAGGAGGCCTGGGGTGCAATTAGTGTTCCAATTTATCCCAAATGTGTTCAGTGGCGTTGAAATCAGGGCTCTGTGCAGGACACTCCAATCTTGGCAAACCAAATCGCTTTGAGCACAAGAGCTCGCTTTGTGCACAGGGTCATGGTTATGCTGGAACAGGTTTGGGCCTCTTAGTTCCAGTGAAAGGAAATTGTGATTCTACTGCAGACATCCTATACTGTTGTCCTTCCAGCTTTGTGGAAACAGTTTGGGGAAGCTTACACAAGGGTGTGAGGTGTCCACAAACCTTTGGCTGTATAGCGTATGCAATTCTTGATATGTTGGTCCAAAAAGAAGTTTGCTCTCTCCTTGAACAATGAATATATTCTGCCAATAAATTGCTGTGCTATGACAGTTAGCCTTCAAAGACATTGGTAGTCTAAGAAAAACATGCCTGTTAGTATTTTATATAGTTTATTAGAGAGGACACCCTGAGTTAGAGGTTGTCCAGACAGAAAATAGAAATGCAATTTGGAAAGAATGAGTGATTTTAATACAAATCAGACAAAATAAGCAGAAGGCTTAAACTTTGTTTTTGTTTTAATTTGTAAGCCAAATCTTGGTTGTTGCTATATATTATATATTGTTATATGTTTTCCTTAATTTGGAATACATAAGTCATTTCCACTGCACCTAATCATCTCCAACTGTCATTTCCATCACAACAGTGTTTTATATGCATATTTTATATATGTCAGTATTTTCACTTTTTGTAGTCACAATTTTTTTTAGAAAGTTTTAACACACATCTTGGTATTAAATACAACTGACAGGCAAGCTCATCTTTAGATATTTGTAATTGAAATGTTCTATAATAGCATCTAAAAAAATAAGAAATCAATTTTAAATACTTGTGTATAAGTTAAACCGGATACTGCTATAAAACCTCTGCTATAAAATAGCAGTATGTCTTTTTTCATTTGAAAAAAAACTGTATTTACTGATGTGGTAGAAATGACAGTTTCCCCTGATCGCAAAAGTACAAAAATATTGACAGTCTAAACAATTTAATTGCAACCACAGTAAGGGATTCTTCCTACACAAAGTTTAGAAAACATTATGATTTAAAACTTTCCTTACAGCAAAATCAGGGCCAAAGGGGCCCTCAGTTAAATAATTACCCTTAGATGCTTGTGTATTTTATAACCTATATTAATTTTTCCTTTGCTTTTACACAGTAATTTCACAAGCTCACAAGCCATAAAGCTATTTCAAATGTGAAAAAGCATCCTCTAAAATGTTCTCTTCAATGGGCCACTTTAAAACAAATTTGTAAGTTCTTTCCTCATTATGTGAAAGGCCCATGTGGCCACTCACTGGTCAAACCAAGTCTACCTTTTAAATATGTTGGTCAAGTTGGTTAAACTCAGTCAAGAACAGAAAATGGCAGTAACCCACGCATGTAAAAACATACTTAAATAATAGAGTATGTTAACTGTAGGTTTGATGCCGTTTATAATAGTTAATATTTATTCAGGAGTTCTAGGTTAATGTTGTTGAATTATGCAATTTATCTCAAAATACTGGGTTTTGATTGTACTTGTGTTTCCTTTGAAATATGTGGGCTGTGCAAGTTCTCACATCAAAATGGCTGTATAAAACATTTGTACGTTAGCCCCGAGTTATTCATTCATTCACCTTCAGTAACCACTTCATCCTGATCAGGGTCACAGAGAATTCAGCTTGGATGAGACACCAGCCAATCCACCTACCTGCATGTTTTTGGACAGTGGGAGGAAACCAGTGAACGTGGAGGAAACCCATCCAAACACGGGGAGAACATGCAAAATTCTACAGAGACAGTAACTTGAGCTCAGTATCAATCCAGAGACCCTGGAGCTATGAAGCAGCAATGCTGCCCTCTGTACCACTGTACCGGTGAGCAAAACACCAAGCAAAACCAATTAACCAAAAAAATCAAATTCAGAAACACAACAGTAAACAGAAAATCAACAATAAATCAAAACACAACAGCAAAACGAAAAACACCAACAAATGTAAACTAAAACAGCAAAATCAAAAAGACATAAATATTACCGAAACAGAAAGTGAACGTCCTTACTTAATATCACATGCTAGTCGCTGACTGGCTTCAGTGTACTCTAGTATGAGAGACTGCAGAAAACAGAAAGCTAGAGGAAGTTAGATCTAGTTAGATGAATTATTGCTAGGCTAACTTGATAACAGACTGAACGAGTGCATTTCTTTTTCTTTGTGATAGTCATACACTGTGTCCAATCAGCAACAAGCATGTTTGCATTTTGATGTTTCTGAATTTGCTGTTGTGTTTTGGTTTTGCTGGTGCATTTTTTTTTTAATTTGCTGTTGCGGTTTGGTTTTGTTGTTGCACTTTCTGATATAATGTTGTGTTTTGCCTTAGTTAATGTGTTTTGTACTTACGCTTCACCATACCCATTGTCTTTCCTACTACCAACCCTATTACAGTCCTATTAAAACCCTATTGCCTTAATGATGATTAAATTTATAGATTAATAGATGAAACTGTAATCATATATTTTGGGCTTTTTTACCTCTGTTTTGCCTGCCTTGTCTTATGTGTAACATTCTCACACCACTCTACACCACAGAGTAGAGGCAGGACAGAGTTAAGCAATGATAAGAACAGAATGTGTATTTAAATATTCCCACCTTAGATACAGTATATGGAACAGACAGATACAGTATTTCATCACAAAAAAATCACTGTACGACACAGCAGACCACAAGAAATAGGAACAGTGGAGAGAGAAAAAAGGAGGGGGAGCAGTATGAGTAGGAGAATAGGCATTGTCAACACCCTGAGTTCCAGACCTCCATGCTCAGAAAGACTGGCCTCTCAGCACCTTTGCCAGAGCAGCATCTTTGGGGTCAGTGCATGAGTGTCTGTCCTCCTGACAGAAAATTACAAAAATACAGAGACAAGAACTGGGTGTTGGGCAGGGTATGACCATGCTGCAGGCTGTGAGCAAGAACAGAGAAAGAAGGCATTTGATTCAGTCAAACCCTATTAGACCAAACCATACCCTTGCTTAAAATGTTTCCAGTAACTATTTGCACAGAATCAAGTGGAACCATTTAAAGTCACTTAAAAATTGACATCACGTCTTACATGTCATAACAGAAATTCTGTAACATTCTCATGATAATTTGGTAATAAATTTACAGCCTTTGCAAAACTTTCTCCACTTCTGTAATTGCTATACTTCAGTTATTTATATCATTGCATTGTTATTTCTGGCGTTGAGTTGATTGGTGTGACTTATGTACAGATGCTGGTATTTTGGAGCAGGCAGCACATAAGGTGGGATGAAGGGGATAAAGTCTGTGTAGGGAGCAGGGTCTACATCAAAAACCCTGCCAAGGTGGTAGATTCTGGGGAGTAAGTAATTAATCTCTATTGACATGACCAGAGATGATGTTGAGACTAGAAGAGACAGATAGACACAGAAAGAGAATCAGAGCAGAGAAAAAACAGAGAGATCAGTGTGAAGTCCAAAAACCTTTTGCATGATCTCTCACATCAGATTGAACAACCGTCGCAGGCATATCTGGGTTTCTGTTTAAATGAGTAATATTTGCATTCTGAGGATTTCTGCAGTTCAGCGGAGGAGCTCTTCTAGTTGACATTGGCAATATGTCTGTCCATCCAGAAAAAAAACTCCACCCAAGCTTCACAACTGGTCTTGTGCATGTAGGAGCATCTATCTGTGTATGCATGTGCTGTTTCAGTTGTTCTGTGTGTGTGTGTGTGTGTGTGTGTGTGTGTGTGTGTGTGTGTGTGCACGTGTGCACATGTGCGTGTATGTGTGTGTCTTGATTGTCACTGCTGAAGAAATCATCTTTTAGTCCACAGTTCCAAATCTCCTTAATCCTATCTAACAAGTTTCTTCTGTAACATGACATTCTTATAAAATATTAGAAACATGAAAATGGTGTAGTCCAAATCATCTGTTGAAAGGAAAGAGACAGTGTATAAACAAAGGTGGAAAGGGTGCAAATTGACCATGATTTATGGCCATGACCATGCATCACAATAGCAACATTTGTTTAGAAACTATTTCAGACTGCTACTTAATAATAATTACAAATGTAATGTTAATGTACTTGATTATCTTTGTCTCAAACATGTTTGAGAACTAAGCTCTCACCTTTATTGAGATGGTGCAATAATGCTAACTACAGGCTGGTGACAGTGAAGCCTTCATCACTGGGTTGATCCAACAGTTGGCAGAGAACCCCCCCTCGGGAACTTTGGGACACATAACGGTGCCCTACAGGTGCATAGCTGTCCGTATTACCATGATAACCCAACTCCTCATGCTGGGGAGAAGAGTCTTGATTCCCACCCACACAAGAAGAGGACATAGTATGTCCTCTGAGTAAAGTTGTAGTATAAGGAGAATGGGATGGTGCTCTCATCCCAGGGCTAATTAGAGACATGTCCCGTTTGTGTGAAGGCATAGTGATGGCAGCGGAGCGCAGCTCTTCATAGCTCTGGGGACTATGAGCAACACTCCCACCCTGCCCATACCAGCAAGGAGAGCTACTGTAACTGGGTGAGTCATACTGTGGAAACTGGTCCTTTGGAACACGGTGTGGACTCATAGCTGAGCTACACTGTGGTGGAAGGCGAGGGCTAGGGGATAGTGTAGGGCTGAATGTCCTGGTAGTATGTCCATATGTGTGTGGGGGAGGTGTAGGTTTAGGATGCTGCTTTAGGACATCTGACTGAGTCGACAGGCTGGGAGAAAGGGAGGCAGAGTCTGAGGGGTAAATATGGGCAAATCTTTCATCAGATGATGGAGTAGAGGTATGGGCAGAGTAGGGAGAGGGGTATTCACAGAGCTCAGGGGCATGACTTAGTGGTGAAAGGCTACTGCTATCTCCACTGTAATAATCTAATGTTTCCTGGTATAGTCCCCCTGATGACGTCATCTGCCCTGCTGCTGGGGGTGCTGCAGGCTTTTGAAGTTTGGGCTTTGGTGGTAAAGATCGCTCTCTTTGGCAAGGAGAAAAGCCTCCCCTACCCCTACTCCCCCTAGGCTGTCGGCCCGCAGAAGCACTACGCTTTGGTCCACCTCCCTGCACAGGAGGACTTGCAGGTGATCCTGGAGGAATATGGCCTGTTTCCTTCTCACTCTGTGCATCAGACCGTTTTTTTCGACCTCTGCCTGGTTTTGTCCCACCTTGAAACAAAACATTCTGACTCCAGTTATAAGAGGGGCCTGCAGAATTTTCATTCCAATCTAACATCAGCTTCTCCAGGCTTGACAAGCTTGACTGCCCCTCAGAGACTGGTGCATCCCTAGGGCAGAATGTTCCCCCCATGCTTCCTATTCCTGTGTGGGAGGAATCAGAGGAGGACTCAGAAAATGTGTCAGGGCAGGGACGCTGCTTTGCCTTTTGGGGTGTGTAATTTGAAATGTCTAGGATGTCTTTGGACTCAGAGCTTGTTCCACTGACTCCATAGTCAGAGTAGCCATGAAACTGATGAGTACCAAATACATCACCACCCCAGGTAGATCCCCCTTGCCTGTAACCCCAAGGAGCAGAGCACTGGTATTGTCTGGAACCTTCAGGAGGAGAAGAGGATGAAGAGAAGGAGCTAGTTTTTGATATTGACATATAACTTCCACTTGGGGATGAGGGACCAATAGACTCATTCTGCTGCATGGGGACATGGGTAGGCCCAGGATAAGCACTATAATGTCGCTTCGCAGATGCTTGATAACTTGAATAATTTATATGGCGTGGTGTTGAAGAGGCAGGGGAGGTTTTAGTGCCATAAGCAAAACTGCAGTCACTTGATCTGTGCTGCTGCTGAGTCACAGGGCAAACACCTGCTCCTTGAGGCACATTTCCACTATAAGTGGAGGTGTACTGGGAAAAACAACCAGAAGAAGGATGAGGAGAACTGGGTGACCGAGAGAGAGAAAGAGCAGGTGATTTTGAGAAAGAAGTTGTTGGGGAAGTTTGGGATACACTGTATAAATATGGGGTCCTAGTTGCAGAACTGCTATGAGATTGGGTTGAGGAAAGGGAGCCCCCCTCTCCAGTACAAGCTGCTACTTTAGGGCTTCTTTTAGGGAAAGCTGGAGACCAGCAATGGGCTGCACCTGGACTGCTGCCCTCATATCCTGGAGTGATTTTACGAGCATCTTGGTGTCCTGTAGGGCTGGACATGGAGATGTCCAGCAAATCTGAGGAGTCATCTGAATCAAGTAAAGAACGAAAGTATCCTGCAAACATTCCCTGACATTCCTCTGCACTGCCAGCAACTCTCATTCCAGGGCTATGGTACACTCCCCCTTTGCCAGTCTCAGAGGACGGAAAGCTTCCACGAGGTGAACATGAGCCCTGGTAAATACCTGGATCTGGATGACACTTCTCTCCCCACCCACTATTTCCATTTTGCCAGTCTTGATCCAGAACTCCCTGATCACCTTTTAATGTCCCATTCTTTCTTGAACGCCGCTTTCTAATCTTTTCCCCCGTCACCAGACTACCTTGCTCGCTCAATGTTGCCTTCTTCATTCCACCACTAAGCCCTTTCCCCCTTTTTCGTGGAGTTCCTGGTTCAGACAGAGGAACTTTGCGCTTTTTGCCAATTGTCTCAAAGAAATCACTGAAGGACCTCTTAAAAGCCTCCGAGCACCCAGTCATACCCCCTCCCCTCCCTCCCATACAGCCTGCACGACCACCTCGCCTACGGAAGCCTGTGAGGCGATGCAGTAGCGTGGACAGATTTGGGTTTTCTGGAGATGTGTGGAAGGTCTCAGGTTCGGTTGGAGTCCAACAGCGGGGTGGGGAGCAACGGCCAGTACTGGGAGGTTGCCGGTTTAAGAAGGCCAGTTTAGAGAGAACATCTGCATATTCTACTTTAACATCATTGGTGTCATTGACATACGAAGGCAGAGGGGAAGGTAGCTTTACTCGCCGACGCCTCCTGGGTTTCTTGGGCTCTGCAGCACTTGCAGCCCCAGCTCTAGTTTCACGCATATCAGGCTGTCCAGGTAAAGCCTGTTTAGGGGGCCGCCCTCTTCGCCGTTTCAAGATGACTGGTAGTTCTCCTGGAGGAAACATCACCATTACACTCTTCCCATTGTTTTTCATGCGGAGAAGAGCAGTGGGTTCCTTTGAAATATGTGCACTCATCTCTCCACCAGATCCCCCTTCTGGTGCTTCTCCTGCAGTACACCCTTCCCCATGTGACCCCACTGCCACAGGCTCTAGAGAGGAGATCTTATAGCTTTTCTGTCGTCGACTAAGATGCACAGGAATTCTTGCAATTTTTACCACTATCTTTCTCACACCTAAAAAACGACCTCGATGTTTAGCTCTCTGTGAATGCTGAATCACAGTGCTTCCTTCACTTGCTGCCTTCCCAAATGGTATTCCTACACTATGATTTGGCATCATACGTATTGAATTAGTAGGAGCTGGTGAAACCTCAAGAGATGAAGCAGCCACAGCCACTTCTAGAGGACACTCTTCCCTTGGTCTAATCTCTTCTCCTCTCCAAATGTTCCTATCCTCTTCTGCCTCTTTTTGTTCTACTTCTCTTTTCATTACATTATCCTCTGCAGCTCTGCGTAAACGAGATGACTTGCGAAGGTGGCAAGGGAAACGTGGCCGACCAGAACTCCTCAGGGTATACTTCCTCTCAGCCTCCATAGGGGTGTTGACAGGATTGTGGCTTGCACTAGAACTATGACCTAATTCAGGGTTAGTTAAGGGATTTCTCTCCAGTTTACTGGTATTAGTGGGTTTCTCTGCATCAACCTTACTTGTAGAAGCAGGGCTAGGTTGAAGGGCTGAGTAGTTTTGTGACAGTTGGTTGGTATGCAATGAATGGGCTGAATGGACAAGGGGAGTGTATGTTTCAGTCTTTGGAGTTATAGACAGATCCTCTGGGACAAGAGAGGTGTCCTCTTCCACAGTTGAAGATCTGACCATCTCTGTATGTTTATGTTTGTGCATCATTACATCTCTCTCAGTGTGCACATGGGTGTCCATTTGAATGTGCATTTGAGATTGTAGACGTGTGTTAGAGTGTTCTGTGTGAGTGCTCTGTTGTTGTGAAAGTGGTTGCTGATGTATGTGCATCTGTGGGCGTGTGTGTGACTGAATGTGAATTTGTTCATGCATGTGCGTTTGTTCCACATGGTCCATCTGTCTGCGTCTCCTTGCTCTGCGCTGAAACTGGTCATCATGATTACGCAGACCATTAGCAAGTGAAGGAGGTGAAAACAATCTATAGTGTAGTGAAGCAGCTGTGTCAGAGCCACTTGCCCCTGCTGAAGTGACTCCAGGCCCCATATCTCCCATCCAGGAGCCTTCAGCTTCACTGCAGTCCTCCCCACCCAGGGCTTCGCAAACTAAACGCACACTTCCAGATCGCAGACGTCCTGAAAGTCGACTCATTGCTTCTTATATTGATAGATTTCACAGTACACGTATATAATTCAGGCAGTAAATATCTGCCTATGTTTTGTTAATTTGCAGTGGCTGACCCAAGGACAAGTCCCCCTCTCTCTCAACTTGCAGTTCCTTGCTTGGCAAGTCTGAGTGCAAGACTGTCAGTAAACAAGGCTTCAGATTTCAGGAGTAAAGTCCTTGAAAATTATCCAGCAATGTTTATCTGTGAAGTAAAAGAAATAGGATAAATAGTATAAACTGTATATAAACAGTATAAACAGATTATGCTTTAATGATAACTGTTATTGTTCTTACCATTTGCGTTGCTATGGTCATATTTTGTGTTATCCCTGTGGACAAAAGGACAACTGTTACCATAGTGATACACTTAGAGAATCGTTGTAACCCTGGCAATAGAATATGAGGGGAGTGGTAACCATGGTTACAGTTTTCCCATCCAGTGCAGTTGCTCAAGAAAACAGTTTTACCATAGCAATACAGCTTGTATCTATTATATACTATGTATTAAATAATTATTTATTATATTAAATAATTTTCTCAAGTTACATATTTATTAAAAAAAACACACAGTGTATTTGGATGGTTAAGTTTTCAACAAAACTTAAAATAGTATTCCACTCAAATAATTATTAAGCCTGATAATTAACTGGATCACATGACTAGACTTGGGCATCCTTGCTTCACACACACACACACACACACAGGGCTCCTTGGACAATGCAGAAAAAAGTTAAACAATGAAGTGTAAAGACGGATCAACAGGGGGCAGCAGAGGGATGAGAGGAGTGGTGTCAGGAGGGCTGGAGCGTTTCTTTGCTGAGAGAAGGCTGCATGGAAACCAGTGCTTGTGTGTGTGGATGAAAAGGGCCAGAGAGTCAGAAGGTCTTGGCATACTTTCTCAGCTGCAACAACCAGTAGACAAAAAAAAACATGCCTACATATTAACCACAAGCATGTCTGAAAATAAAAGTGGGAGATAAAGTATATAAATGTTGTCCTGGCTATTTTATGTCTGCTGTAATTAGTGTTTGGAAAGAAAAAGTCAGTATTACAGAGAATATTTTTTGTTAGGTAATCAGCCATATTAAGTCACACATGTTTATGATATATATATATATATATATATATATATATATATATATATATA
>CM074967.1:11411258-11473875 GCA_037577455.1 Pangasius macronema | reverse complement strand
TATATATATATATATATCAAGGCTATCTGGGATTTCACCTGCAGAGACGGAAGAACTATAGCAAGTCTATAGCAAGTTCTCCAAGTAAAAACCTGGAACAACCTACGAGCCAGATTCCTTAGAAGCTACATGACATGTAAGTAATAGAGTTGAAGCCATTTTACAAGCAAAGGCAAAGGCTGTATTACTGCATTACTGTTGTATTATTGCTCAATATAATAAATGCTTCACTATTTCAAAACTTTTCATTCCATTGTTTTTGAAGGCATTTTTCCTTACAGAATTTCTTTTAATGTGTCTAAAACTTCTGCACAGTATTATATATTTTTTTATAAAACAAAAATTTCTAAGTCTGTAATGACAAACAGACATCTACATTTGCAAAGCCCATACCATGCACACTCTCACTCCCACTCTCTTCCTTTCTTTTTCTCACACACACACAAGCTCTTATACACACACATTTCCATCCATCACTGTTGCTTTTGCACATGGTTCTTATTACTAACTGGCAAGGAAAGGGGAAGCAGGGAGAGAGGAGTAAAGGAGTGGAGCAGAAACATGTGCTGTGGTGCTCTGGGCCGAACAAACCCTGCCATGCCTATGTTCTTAAAGATGCACTGGCAGACAGACAAACAGACTGAGGGAAAGCAGAAACAGAGAAGCAAACTATCTACCAACACAGCAAGCCTATTTAACCAAAGAGTATTTAACTATATTGTTCAGGGAACAGACTGCAATATAAGTATTAGCCTCCATAATACAGAACAAGTAAAGGTATTCTCTAGAGATGAGAACCAAGATGAGATCATGCATGGGTTACTTAGACTGCATGAGTGTACTTTTCTCAACTAGAAGACTCAAAGAGCCTACAGCTTAGATCTTAGATCTGCTGCATACATCACCATGCTCCCTCTCTCTCTTGTGTTTTCTCTCTCTCTTTAATTAATGCCATTAATTAATTAAGCATCAGTCTAACTGAAGACAGGAATGAGTACAACTGCAGATCACCACTTTAATTATAGTCACACGCATATCTCTCTCTCTCTCCCTCTCTCTCTTTCACAGACACGCACACATGTTTCATCCCATAGCCTTTGAAAGATAGTGTGTCTGGAGCTTCTCCTCCCCTTTTCACTCTGTTTTGGCCACACTACGCATCTCCCTGCCAATGCATGCTAGTGAGCTGGAATAACTCAAAAACAAAGTGTGTGTCCTTCTGTGTGTTCATCTTAGACTTAAACAGGGGAATATTTGATGATTGCCTGCCAGTAACTCGATTAATAAATTTACATGTTCATCATCACCACTGTCAAGTTCAAGCTTTTCTCCACTTACTGCTATTCTTCTCCCATTCTTAGCTCTTATTCTCTCTCTCTCTTTTTTACAGTTTTTCCTCTGCTATCTTATCTCCTCTAAGAATCTGTCACAATGCACTGTGGGTAACAAAAAAAACATCTGCTGACCGTAAGCCAATAACAATACCTTCCTGTCACAACTCTGTCCAGTCTGCTTGTGTTCAAAGCTGCCCTAAGCCATAACCACCAAATAACAAAAGTCAAGGAGTGGCCAACAAGCGCATCAGGTCGAATTTTAACCATAATGTTTTAAGAGTCCTCTTAATGTGATTATAGTATACTTCAGCACTCATAGATTCTTTTGTAAACATTCAACCACGTAAACACTGTAGTCTAAAACATACAGAAGCGATCTGTCCACATCTGCAATGCAGCAAGAAAAGCTTGTGAAGAAGTGTTTAACTACTTGAAAATTGTTAATGGAAACCTTGCAACATGACTAATGTTCTGATGATGGACCGAAACACTGTCTTAAAAGCACTGAGAAACACATACAGAAACGTACACTATTGTACAACCCACATGTGCCCCCATCTTCCGCTCTCATTCTGATAATCTTTTCTCACCCAAAACCTGCAATATTATGATTTCCTGGTAATGTTTGGGCTTTGTGTCTTTCAAATCTGCACACTGACCTGTTCAGAAAAGCCCTGTTGCACAGAATGTAGCATATAACAAATCCTAAATATGCTTTTTTTTTCAACTTCCAACAAAATGAACACATCAGTGTTCTGACTACTGGCCAATACCTGATACTGACATGCTTTTAGTAATCAAGTAGACAGTCTGCCATCTTAGCAAGTTGAAGCGAAATAACAGAAGTATGATGTTGGTCAGATTTAACATGTTCACCTGCATGGCTATGTTGTGCATAGCCTAACACACATTCATGATATAATGTCACTGGGTCAGATATTGTGTCAAATCTGATGCCAATCCAGGTTTACTCAGTATCAGATCCCTTATTGTTGCTGCACTGTTCAAACGTTTTGAATCAGTCACCTCACAAGGTGGCAAAGCATCAACGAATGAATTGTCATCAAGACATCACTCTCTTTCAGTGTTTATTTGTTCACAAATAATCCCTCGGATAATTTTCAAAAAATTGTACTAGGTCTTGTCCCAGTTGTCTTTTTGGGATTTAGACTCTGGCATGTGTTCACAGTTAACCCCTTCCTGATAAATTATAGTTGAATTCCTGTGTAAAAGTGTGCGTATGAAAGGGGCTGTAGAGCCTGATACTCTTAAGTAGTGATGGTGGTTCTGGAGTATGTGTGTAATTACACAAGTGTATGTGTGGGTGTTTGCGCAATGTGAAAGAGCATGGTTCTTTGTGTGTGTGTGTGCACATGTATATATGTGCATATGTGTGTATTTGTGTGTGTTTACACAAGTGCGTGTGTTTCAGTGGGTGTGTTAGGGAAAAGCACTCACTCAGTTCAAATGAGAGTGCAGTTGTTGCTAAGATACAGGCAGCAGCCCTGACAGTGTGTGAGGGCAAGTGATTGGGTGGGGGGGTGGGGGGGGGGTTGATGGTTGGAGAGGGAGGGTGAGCAAGATATACAGAAAGAGAGAGAGGGCAAAAAGAAGGATGCAGAATGGAGAGTGAGGTGGGAGAGAAAAAAGGGGGAAGGAGAAAGGGAAACGCAGAGAGAGGTAGAAGTGGGTCACACAGTCCACAGAGACATTCGGTGACACTCTGCAGAAGAAACACAGCTGTCATCACACACACAGACACACACACACACACGTATACGGACACATGAACACACACTTCGTCTGCCCTGTGTCTCCTCTCCAGGTTTCACTTTTTCTACTCAGCATTCCCTCATCGTTCTCTGGCGCTCCACTTCTCCCTTTCCCTGTCTCGCTGCTTGTCTCTAATACTGCTCTACTCTTTCACTCACACTCACTCACTCTCACTCCTTTTTCCCACCTCTCCATGGCCCCTACTCCTCCCCATACCCCACTCCCCCAAGTCAACTATTGCTCTCACCCTCCGTCCCTTTTCTTCCTCTCTTCCTCTCTCATCCCCAGCTGCAGGAAATTCCTAATAATCTTCATCATCAGAGCCTGTCTTCAACACCAGTTCCTGCCAACACACAGGCACACACACGCACACACACACACTTTTACTACATCTTGCTTTCTGTTTCTCTCTTTGCAGCAATATTACTTCTGTGAGAGTGTACATGTAGCGGTTATTTTAAGAATTGCAGAGACCCTCCAATCCACCCTTCACTCCTCCATGGGTCATGTGACTACAGCACCAGCTGGAAAGAAACATCCAACAGCAGGCAAAGAGAGAGAGAGAGAGAGAGAGAGAGAGAGAGAGAGAGAGAGAGAGAGAGAGAGAGAGAGAATGCTAGAGACCTGTCTTGCTTTCTCTCACTCTTACTATGCATCTCTTTCTTAATGTATACCTCTGTAGAGACTATAAGGCTGCACAATTATTCATTATATTTTCATTTTAATCACAATCACTGTTCATGGCTTCCCCAAGTAATTAAACATTATTGACTGCAATATAGGTGAACTTACTGAAAGTTAGATAATTGGCTAATGTTAGACATTGTTGTAAATATAGTCAAACATAGACTTATTTACATATGATTTAACTGTCTGTTTGGTTACATACTGTGTAAATAATGACCTTTATTAGTATGAGTCTAATTTTATTTATATTTTGTGATTATATAGCAATTTATGCTGTACATTCTGGGGGAAGGTTTAATGTGGAACCCTATCACAAAGCATTTCCCTTTTAGAAAAGGTAATAAATAGAACAATTTAAAAAGCTAGAACCATTATTCATCCAAAACTACATTGAGGAAGCTTTTTCTATGAGTGTGCAAAGAGAAGGCTGGGTTTTTTTTTGTTATTTTAAAGAATTAAACTGAAGAATTAAACAAACCACATTAATGAAAAATCAGCATGGTCTCAAAAACTTGCAAATTCAAAACACTTTGCATGACTCAACTGATTTGCAAACTTTCAAGTAAAGGTTAGGGCTGGCTTTAAAGTTTGTACCTTACCTACATGACTTCATTTGCATGAAATCAAATACTACATCACTCTTGTTGGTCAGAAACCATACATATTGTTCATGAGATCACACTGCATTAATAATGATAAATTATACTGAGCAACATGACTGTGATTATTATTTTAGTTGCTATCACGTAGATCTTCTGTGCTTTGTTTCTCACTTTCCCTCTCTCATTTCTTTAAACACACCAACTTCCACTGTATCTTCTTTTACAAGCACTTTCAACTAATTCTCATCCTTTCACATTACAATTTATCCTTTACAGCTTTCTGTATCTCATTCACGGCAGCTCGCTCACCCATTGCCTCTCTCCCTGTGCAGACTGTGTTGGAAAACACACCGACACGTGCATGCACACATATTGAGTGAGACCTTGAGGCTAGCGTTTTGGAGAGGGGCCTCTCCACTGCGGCCCTGACTTCCTGACATGACCACTGCGCACACACACACGCACACACACACACACACACTCACACAGCCTGAACCCAGAGCACCCCCGTTCCACTGTTGCCGTGGGAGACACTGCTGCAGAGCCCGTTGCCAAGGAGAAGGGCTGCTGGCTGCCTGTTTAAACAACAATGGCTGCCTTGTGCGCATTCCATCTCAGGAGCACACACCAAGGTAAGAGCGGCTATCATGCACGCCTGCGCACATGCAAACATACGGATGGACGGGTGTTCATGAGAGTCGTCTTTCACTCAGTCCGGTATGAAAACTCCGCAGTGGCTCTTCTTTACTCTGTGCATCACCTTCACTCTCTCCCTCTATCTCTTCATCATTTTCTCCTCTCTTTTTCACTCTTTCCTTAGTCAGAATCTCAGGACAGTAGTTTCGAGGGAACTAACTCATCTTTCTGATGCACATTTTTGTGTTTTTCCATCATGGTGACCGCATACGTCCACTCTTACCTACTCTTGATTCTTTCTGTAGATTCTCTTCTCTGTCTTTCTCTCTTATCTCTCCTCAGTGCCCCTCCCCTTCCCCCACTATCTTCTTCTGCAATGTGTCTCACTCACTCACTCACTCTCTCACTCACACACACACACACACACACACACACAAACATGCACACACCAAACACACACACACACACACACTCTCTCTCTCTCTCTCTCTCTCTCTCTCTCTCTCTCACAGCTCAGAGTTAAGCTTTCTGTCTCTCTATCACTCCCTTTCTGGCAAAGGAAGTGTGTGTTCCCCAGGGGGAGCTGGGCTCATTAACTTCCAGCAGACAGAGAGAGCGTGGACGAGAGAGAGAGAGAGAGAGACAGAGAGACAGAGAGACAGAGTGAGAGAGAGAGCCAGGGGAGAAATACAGAGTAGTGAGAGACTAAAAGAGAAAGATAGAGGAACTAGAGGACGGTGGATGGGGGAGGGCGATAAAGTCCGCAAGAGAGACTAAAGGTAGGATAAAGACAGGAGATGGGAGAAAAAGTAGACTGAGATAGATCAACACAGCAAAAAGCAACAGTAAGAAAAAAGAGCAATAGACAAAAAGAGAGAGAGGAGCAGAATTCATAACTCTCCTCACCTCAACCTCATCCTTTAACAGTCACTTACACTCAAATAATAAGAGTAATAACAAATAAACAAATGATGTGCTTTGAGCTTGGCTTGTGGCATGTAAACAGACACACACATAGAGGAAGAGAGAGACAGAGAGAGAGAGGGAGAGAGAGAGACGGAAGAAGTCATGATTGCTGTTGGAAGATCCAATTTGACTTACAGATTTTGCATGATAGACTGCTTTTGATAGTGGGACAAGCAGCTGTAGACTTACATAAAAAAGAGTACTAGAAGTGATGGGGGATAGTGTGTGTGTGTGTGTGTGTGTGTGTGTGTGTGTGTGTGTGTGTGTGTGTGTGTGTGTGTGTGTAGAAATGCTGGATTTTCCAGCAGCAGTGCAGTATAACATGGTCTGGTTACTAATCCAAATCCAGAACTATTGAAACTTGTGTCCGTTTTTATCACATAACGGTCCTCATGGAAGTACAAGATGTTCTCTGGAGGCTGTGAGGTGATGACATCATATCCCAGGCAATGCTACCTAACAACAGCAGCAACAATTAAGGAGCTTCAGAGACTGATTTATCTTTTACTTTTGTGAAAGACATAAAGCAGCTGCTCAAATGCAACTTTCCAGGTTATCCATCAACTTTCTAGGTTATCCATCATACTTGATGGGAGTGTTATCAGATGAAGATACAGTCTAGCAGGAGACTCTTGCTAGATATCCTACACCACAAACCACATAAAAGTATTCCACTATATTAAGTAATATTCTGCAATATTTACTATATTGTGCAATAAGGTTGTAATGTATTATCTAGTGTATTTTTGGAATAATAGTCCCTCAAAGGTTCTTAAATGGTTAACAATTTTAGATTTTGTCTGAGGTTTTACTTAAAGGCCTATCTGAAATGTTATGAGTTTCTGAAGAAAGACAAAATGAAGAATTCCTTAAGGTGCTATATAGAAAAGTGTAAATACACTATATGGCCAAAAGTATGTTGGCACCTGACCATCACACCCATATGTGGGCCTTCTCCAAACTGTTGCCACAAAAATTGCAAGCACACAATTGTATAAAACGTCTCTGTGTGCTGTAGCATCACAGTTTCCCTTTACTCCAACTAAGAAGCCCAAACCGGTTCCAGCATGACAATGACCCTGTGCACAAAGCGAGCTCAATGAAGACATGGTGTCACCCACCGCACACCTCTGGATGAAGTGAAACACTCTACGCCAAGCCTCCTCACCCGATATCAGTGCTTTACATCACTAATGCTCTTGTGGCCATTCAATCACACATTGAATATAATTAAAATATTTTCTCATCCCAAACCTGCCTACTTATTTTTCTTTTTTTTTTTTTGTAAAGCTATGTGAACTTACAAAAGAATCACTGATAATTATTAGTTTATCTGTGTCACACAGTAAATTGCTATAATTTAATGGTTTTCTATTGGTACCTGCCAACCTTTTGTTTATTTTTACAGTTTTTTTTAACCAGCGTACACAAAGTTTTGACCATTTCAGACATTACAGATTTAGAATTAACAGAGCATGGCTGAATTAGAGTATCCAGTCAAACTGAATTAGAGTATCCAGGCAACAAATACAACACATTGCTCAGCTTTGTCACGTTTTTAATTCTATATTCATAATCTAAATTTTTGGCATGGCTGCAAGGAAAGAATATAAAGTAGGAATTGCTTATAAAGTACAGCTTCTCTGTTTTTCTCAGGGTTCTCTGGTTTCCTCCCACAGTCCAAAAACATGCCATGCTAAATTGATGCTAGGTGTGAATGAATCTGTGTGAATGTATGTGCATGGAGCTGTGCAATGGACTGCTAGGACTTCCATTCCGTGTGAATTCTCCCGCCATGCACCCAGTGTTACAGGGATAAGCTCCAGCTCCAACATTACACTGACCACGATAAAAAGGTTACTGAAGATATATATAAAAGTATATTATTTTGAACTGTACTGCAAGTAGATTTCACAATCGTCGAAGCAGTCTAGCTTACACAAGTAGCCAATAAAAAAATTCTTGGTCCCATTTATTTTGAAATGAGTGACTCATGTTGTGCTCATTACCTGAGGGACGAGCTAGGTTTTGTACAGGCTTATGGCTAACATCAGGTCTACTACTACAACCACTTGCTTCTTCTTTGGCCATATTTTCTGTAGACACCTCGTCAGACTGTATGAAATGGCATGATGATGGTTTAATTAACCACTTTTCCCTTGTGGCTTCTTGATGGCATGTTGCTTTTAGCTGCTTAAGCAGCACTACTAACTATTGACCAAGCCTACTGACACCTGCTTTCTAAAAGCTACAGATTCTACAGACTCTCACACTGTTTGAAAAAAAGGGTGTATTTCTTTCTCATTGCAAATCCATGTTGGATTTCTGCATTTGTTTGTATTGTTTGTTATTTGTAATATTAACTGAATATTGGTCTTTTATATTAATACATTTTTAATACTTTGTAAAATAATAGTTAATAATACAGAACATGGGTACAGTTTGTATTTGCACACATTTGTAGAGATATGGTCACTACCCTGCATGTCCATATTTATTGCAAATTCCTCCTTATTTATAACTTGCATTTCATCACATTTATAAATGTTTTATAGCATATTACTAACACAAGAGTGACAGACAAATTGCACATAAAACCTGTGTAAAACGTCTCCTGGACACACATAAAGCAATCACTATGTACACAAACATGAGTGTATTATGAAATATTTATGAACATGATGAAGAGATTTAGACTGATAGCACTGAAGAATGATCAGTGAACAAGAGCCAAGAATGTGAATCCTGGTTCTTATGACACACTCGGCTTTACGTGAGTGTCCTCTAGTGTCTATGGTCCACTTAAAAAAATGAACTGTCTGTGCCTGGTAATGTTTCAGTTCTGAGTGTATTAATGGTCAATGAGTAAATCTGAGCAGATAAGCATGACAAATAAAAGAACAGAAAAATCTCAGATCTGTCCAAAGCCACAAAAAGCACTGAGGCAAGCAATTCAGCTAAACATGGATTAGAGAATAGACAGGCATCATCTTCCTACTGGAGATGGATATGTCTCAATCTCCTCTACTGGCAAGTTCCTTTCACATCTCTCACTTTATTATACGTTATCCTTCTCATATCCTCTCCTCTACTCTTCTCTCTTCCCCTATCCTCTCGTATTCTCCAGTTTTGTGAATGTGAGCTTTGTATGTTATTAGTCACACTTTCAGTTTGCACTATGTCTCACTTTGTAGGTTTAAAGCTGATAGAGATAGGCATTTTACATGCCGGGTTTTGACTATTTGTTTCTGCAGCTCATAGAACTCTTTATTTCAGCACCTCCTCATGCTTTGTTCATCAGCATTAATTATGCACCTCAAAATGTTATAAGAGTGAGATGTTTCAGTCAAACAGTCTAGCTTGTGGTCTGTAAATGTACCATTAAAATTAATATTTGTAAACACAGTATTAATATGTTGTAATTCAGGATTCACTGTTTCAATATATGAATACTAAACTTGTTAAATATAAGTTACAAACACCATTGCAGATTTTATGAAGCTGAATGTTACAATCTAAATGTGATATTTTCATACCATTACTTTTGACAGGAAAAAAACACCATGGTCCCCCCTGCAAACCAAACCCCCCACCACCACCGAAACCACCACCGAAACCCCCACCACCACCACCACCACCACCACCCCCATCCCTTCTCAATTATATTATACAGAAACCTTTTGCGCACTGTATCTCCATGTATCACTAAGACTTTTTTCTGCCGATATAATTTCACAAATCACACCATGAATTCTCAATGAATGAATGGTTGAGCAACTGAGTCAGAATGAATGAGTCACCCTGAAACGAAGTGCGAATTGTATTAGCAAAAGTTGGATCTCCTGTTTGCCAAAAGACTGTGAAAATGACGTGGTTACGGGGGAGGAGGAACTGTGGGCCGAAGGCTACGTCTCTTTTTGCTCGGAGGAGAGTGGAGCTAATATTTGAAAATGAAGCATGCAGGTATCTGCACAGGCTGCTTAGCATGTCATGCGCTGACATATTTCATTACATCCAGAGGGAGGAATATATTTCTCACAACACATACACACACACACACATACTTCCCACTCAAAATGTGTGCTAACATATGCAGCATAACAAAAAAAACTCACACTTACCTTTTTCTAGATTCTCTCAACTGATTCTCCTCTCACTCACAAATCGCATGTTTCCATGGCAATGCTACCCTGCCAGTTTGTTACCTGAGAGAGACAGAGAGTGAGAGAGAGAGAGAGAGAGAGAGAGAGAGAGAGGCTAAGCAAAGTCAAGGTTGATATCACTAGCACAAAACATATAGATTGATGCCAGAAAACTCCTTAATATCTCCTGCTGATTTTTTCACTTCAGTACTTTGCATACTCCTTACACACACTCACCTGTGTTGTCTTTATGTAACACTCCAATGAGCATAAAACATTTCATAAAGCCTGTGTTCCTGTGTTCTCACTCAGGATTCTCTGTCAATGAAATATAAAGTCTTGGCCACTGCATACAGGCTGCATAATTAACATATGAAAAATATGCAACAATTCCAAATCAACACACTACTCAGTTTACTTGCACACCACGTCAGATAATGTTGTTCTGTGACAGTGCATCCATTTTTGGACACATTAAAAACAGACCTAAAACAGTCCATCATCAAATGTTCTTAAGAGGCATGTTTAAAGCATCTAGTTTTTTGCATATGAGTACCATAAGCTGTAAGAAAAAACAAATTAAGACAAAAGAAATTCAAAATGATTAGCAAAAAATATAGTTTGGAATTGCTGAACAAATCTCCAATTGGAGGGGTTTTTTCTAGACAATGTGGGGTAATATGTGATGCTGCCCTACTGTAGAGTTCAAGCTTCAGAAAGAGCAAACTGACATCTTCTTACATCCTTTTTCTGTCCTCAAAAATCAAGTGGGTCCAATAATGTGTCCATTATTTTCTTTAGCTGCAAATCATCTTCCTAACTACAGCTTACTCTTTTTTAATATACATAATATTATGGTTTCTTTACTGCAAAATAATGATGGACATTGAATGAACGACGGATGATGGACACCCTTGAACACGGAATTATGTGATTTTTCCATCCTTTAAATGAATAAGACGAAAGTGTTCTGGTGTGCGAAGTGGTGATGCAGTGGGTAGCATCACCGCCTCACAGCCCCAGGGTTCCTGGCTTAATCCTGAGCCCAGGTTACTACCTGTGCAGAGTTTCTATGTACATTCTCCCCATGTATACATGGGTTTCCTCTGGGTTTTTTCTGGTTTCTGGTTTCCTCCAGAGAGATAAATTGCTAAATAATAATAGATAAATTAGATAAATTGAGCTGTGGTGTGAATTAATGAAAGAGAGAGTGTGTGTGTGTGTGTGTGTGTGTGTGTGTGTGTGTGTGTGTGTGTGTGTGTGTGTGTACTGTGTACTGTGCACTGTGTAGGACTGGTATCCTATCCAGGGAGTATTCCGACCTCACACCCTGGGTGCTCCTGGGATTGGGACAGCATCCACAGTAAGTGGATGTTCTGATGTGCTAAAGCCTCTAATCAGGATAAATGAGCTCTTTTATTGTTTTTCATGGGACTGCATCATACAGCACAGTATGGTTACAAATCTGCAATCCCACATTTAGCCATTATTTCGATCATTAAATAACCTATAATGTAATTAAGGATGTGTGCTGAATTTGGTTACACTTCTTTCCAGGGTACTAAACTTATTGGATGGGCACATGGTATGAGCTAGAAACACTGCAAATCATCGAGTAGTCAAACACAATCATCACACAGACATGGCTCAAGAACACTCTGACCACTAGGTTTGCATCTCAAACTACATACTACCACATTAAATAGCAGGCCAAAACAGTGTATCTTAATTTCTTATGCAATGTATTAGCACACTTCCTTATCAGTAGAATGCAGTTGGAAAACATTCCAGCTAGTTAGAGCTGCTATTCTGTTGGACTCTAGGGCACTGAAATCTTGAGTAGTGTCTGACATCATTTTCACTGCGTACAATAGAAAACCAAGAAAGTTGTTTAGTCGGCTGTCTATATCATTTTACATGAAATCTAAGTCCAAGAAAAAAATCAGACTTTAAAGCTTAACAGTTTTGCTTTGTTAGTCATTTTCTGTCCACCTCTTTTATATACATTTTGAAAAACCTGAATGGAACAGGCAGGAATGTTGGAGGAAGAAAGCCACCTAATTATCGCAAAAAAGCTTTTCACTTGATTAAACTTAAAAGTTGGTCTATTGAGGAAGACAAGATGCAAATAGAGTGTTGAATATGTATGCTTTAAATGATGATGATATAGGGGATATGTCACTGTTTTCGATACATTGGACCAATACCAAGCAAGCAAAATTAACTGATATATACTGGAATAGAAATATTTATAGAATTTCTTTCTTGTCATTTAAGAAAATTTTCAGAGCAACATTACTTTGCACATTTTCTCCTGAGCACTCTTATGTTTTAACTAGTCCATATTGTGCTGTACTGTAGCTGCTAAAGATACAGACACAATACAGTTCTGCATCTCTCCATTGTGCTGCTGTTTGTTTGGCACTCTATTTTTTACATATAGTTGCCAAAATCAGCCAAACACTTTGGATACTGTACTCTCTTCTCCCTGATCATGTTACATCGTTGTCAGGATTTCTGCATAACAGATTCATTCACATTTTCTCTTGCTGCTTAAAATTGGCAAAACTTTTGAACAGAAGCCCAGCTGCAGATATCACCTCCCCAAAATCCAAAGACATGCTTAAAGCTTTTTCAGCTGGCCCTCTGGGAGAACCCTGAAAGGTTCTATGTAGAACCCTACAACAGAGTTTTTCCCAAATCAGAAAGGGGTCCAAATAGAGCCTTTTTAGGATGCTAATAACCTTAATTAATCAGTAAATTAACTGGTTAATTAAGGTTTTTAGAAGGTTCTTAGAACCTTGATTAACCCTAAAAATCCCTGAAGAATGTATGGACAGTTTTTGATTAGTGCACAGTGCTCTGTCTGGTGTCAAAGGGCTGTTTGTCAGAATCTGTGGCCAATTATCCTCAGTCTGGAGAAGGCAGAATTTGCTACATGGTCAATCCATTTCAGCATAACAAAACATATTAAAACTTCCAGATCATTTCAGTGCAATGTTTCAAGAAATTCAAATACCTCATATAAACATTTCTGAGCTACCTCAGCTGAGAAGCTGTGCAGTATCACGCTAGTTAAACCGAATGATCCTGCTTACATAAGTCATTCTAATCAATAGAATCAAAAGATATGGTGCTCCCACCTTTCAGCATTATCAGGCAGCAACACGTCAGCGCAGATTAAGCTTAAATGTTATCTCTGTATATTTGATGTACACAAAGGATCTGGTATTTTAGTAGCATTTATATGCATGACCTGCAATCTGTTGCACTACAGTGTGTATATGTACTTCTGTGTCTGCATCTTCTGACTCACAAAGCTCCCCCCTAAATAATTGACTTGGTTCAGTCTCTCATTAGAGTTGGCTCAGTGTATAGAGGCATGCAGAACACTCGGATATACAGAACCCCTAGACACATACACAGACTCTCACTTTCCCTCATCTATACCTCCCTCCCACAAACCCTGGCTCAGTGTCCTGCAGACAAAATTACACACACACACACACACACACACACACACACACACACACACACACACACACACACACACACAGTGATGTAGATCAAGTCAGCTTTGCTGCATGCCCCAAATCCCATTACACCCACCCAACCTTCCTCTCTCACACATACATATACAAAGGCACACATGTACATGCACACACACCCACACCACACACTGTCTCCTAAGCCAGGGTCAAAGGTGGAAGCTCTCCTAAAACGAGCCTTGTCGGCCAGGCAGGGAGACAGATGGAGAGAGATGGAGAGAGACACAGAGGCAAAGATTGAGGGAGAGAGAGAGAATAAAAGGGAAGAGCAAAAAGAGTAAGAGGAGCAGGAAAGGGAGTGTAGTCTCATGAAATGTGTGTGATAGGTTATGTATGCTTTGTCGTAGTTCTTATATCTGTAGCGTCTTGAGTCATTCTGAAGCATGTAGGACTATGGCATGGTATGTAAGATGGCAGAGACATGACTGTTTTGACAGCTACCACCAAGGTCATGCTGGATCTCTCCTCTCTGCCAATCAGAAGTCTCCAGCTGGTGTGGCCTTCTAAATTTTCTTTAATAAAGGTCGCCATGGTGACCAGAGCTGTCTGATGGACATGCACACACACACACACACTCGCACACACACACACAAAATACATAACCTTAAAAGCATGCACTAAAATACAGCGACCACCAAATTGGCTGCCATTTCAGTTTGCAACTGGGCAAATATATGATGTAATGTATCTATCTTGCACTAATAAACGAATAAACAAAGAAACAATAAAAAAAAAAACTCCCTGTGGTCTCCATGTGAATTTTCTTCTCAGCTCAATTTTGTGATCTGGAATGCTAGGCACATAACCGACGTGTGTGCCTGTCTATGAAAAGTGTCCATACACTTTTCACAGTATGTCTGTGCCTGAGTCAAGGTATGTCCAAAACAGCACACTTCCACACTACACTATACAGTGTGTCAAAATAGTATGCCACTTAAGCAGCTGTGCCAGTAAAAATGCTGTGGCCCCCTGACAGGTTATTCCACTGAGCTCACTGGCCCAGACTATCAGGGTCCACTTGGGCCCCCCTGTGTCCTCAGCCTTCGTCCACATTTAGGGTGCCTCTGCCTACACCTGTAAGAAGCTAACTACTGTGACACACTATTCAGTATGTCAGAATGCGGGTCTTGCATGTTTTACATGTGAATCAGTGGTCAGAATCTGCAAATAAAAAAAATGGAAGAGGAATCAGACGACTGTGAACTTTAATTGGCATCTGCGGATGTACTGCATAGCCAGAGAGAAAGAGCTAGAGAGAGAGAGAGAGAGAGAGAGAGAGAGAGAGAGAGAGAGAGAGAGAGAGAGAGAGATGCGGCGGGGGGCAAAATTAGCTAGACTAATCAAGAGAACCATAGGCGGGCTTGAGAGCGGGCGTGAGTCTGCTCTAACGTCTAACCGTAATCACAACCAAAACAGCACCAGACGCACGCGCCGCCGTCACTCAACACCAAATGATACATTTCAGAATTGTTGCTCAGCAATCATCCATGTCTCAAAATGCATGTAACAATTGGTATTTATCTCCAAATACATTTGCAAGATCATACCACACTCCTGCAGAAATGGCCCTTAAACGCAACATAATCATTTACCTATGATAGACGTGAGGCTACAGGAATCCACAATGTGAATGACTAGGCTGAGGAGCGGGGCGGAATGTATGAAGCGCTCCCCGAGCGCGTGTGCGCAACTGACCTATGAATGGCAGCGATGAGGTTAATGAAAATTCAACAAAAAACACAAACCCTCTCCAAATTCCGAGCGGCTCGGGGCAAGACTGGGTTATGCAAATGTGGACTGTGAAGGCAGACGCCGCGCACTCACCGGGAGGCGAACGCACTTCACGCTCCGCGCTGCTGCAGCGGCGCCGCTGAGCTCCTCACGCGCGCACCGACACCAATCACACCGATCAACGCCAAAACACCGGGACACGCAGCCGCTTCAGCCTCATAGGTGCCCGCGCGCACAACGCGCTCCACAGCCTGACCGTTTTCGGGCATCTCCCACTCGGCTGTCTGCCGTCTTGCGACGCTGAACCAAGCTGCTCTCTGTCAACATCTGGTGAAAGGGGGGGGAAAAAACTCTCAATTGAAAAAAAAAAAAAATGATACCCTATGAAAAAAGCGCCTGTTGTCGTGGCTACACTTGAATGAAAAAGCAGAAATGTGAAAACGTGTGAAATCGTGCGCTGCAGTTTGACGCCGATGCGCCCGGGGATGGAGACGCGAGTCAGATAGCAGTGAGCGCGTTCCTGCGCCGTTCCCCTTCCCTCTGCAAACCCACTGACTCCACGCTACCTCGCCAGCTCGAAGTGCAAACGTGCCTAACAGCAGCTTCTCGGCTTCCGTAGATTCTTAGAGCTAGCCTTTCCTTGCTGTGGGGATTCTGGGTATTGTAGTCTTTGCTTTGTGTTTGCCTCTTTGAAATATTCACCTGTGTAGGTAAAGCAAGAAAAGTGGGTATGATTCCAGGACCTCTGAGCAAACAGGGTGGGACTTCAGGGTGGGACTCTAGGGAACGAAAATTGTCTAAACAGGGGACATTAACCATTCATGGGGCACAAAAGTTGCACTGGAACCCTGGTACAGTGGTAGGTGCTGTTTGGGGAATGCGGTATTATATAGGTTAGGAGAAATACAACTGCAAACTCTTAGAAAAAAAAAGTTAAAGCTAGAACCCTTAGGAGTTAACCCTCAGGGGAACCCTTTAAGGTTGTAGACCTTGCAGCTGGGTGTTTCCCAATCAAAAAGGATTTGATATAGACTCCTTTAGAAACAGGAAGTACCCCAAAAAAGCACTGAAGACCCCTTGTTTTTAAGAGTGTGTGTCTGACTGAAATATGAAATGAAAATAAATAGATTAAATGTGCAAGCAGCAGTAGGCTACCTTGTCTTAATGGGAGTACCTTCAGTCTCCAGCAATATTCATTACACTTCCAACATGAGCAAGATCTTCAGAGGAAATGCATTAACTATGTACTTAAATAAAACATAAATAGTTGAACATCATATGAGAAACATATAGCCTGCATTTCATCTCTGACTGCCATCTTGTGGCTTGGTTTAGTAAATCCAAAAATGACCATGTGTTGTATAATCAGGCTTCTTGTACTGCTGTGCAAAATTTCATGACTGTATAAATATAGTGTTTTTTTGTAATTTATTTGTAATTTTTTTTTGCTGCTACTGTTGTTGTTGTGTGTTGTTGGGCATCTGAGAAGATTTGTGTGATAAACGTATTCGTATGTTAAAAGCCCATGAAGTATAAATTTAGGAAATTAAAAACCTTGAAAATAGAACTTTCTATAGGTTTGGCTATTGCCAATTTTTAAATTTCATTTCATTAATAATTTTCAGTAGAATTTCAAGTCAGAAGGCTTTGTGCAAAGAAAGTTTATTTCAAACAAACAAAAAGAAAGATTATTTCAAACAGTCTTAACAAATGCAGGTGTTATGCGCACACTCATATCTTATAAAATGTTTAATATTCATTCAGCTTTTACTTTCATTCATTCATTCATCCATCATTTCATGCAATAAGATTGTGTGTAATGCAAAAAGATGTAAATAATGAATAATCTGGTGGAAAAAATGACTTTTTAGGACATGTAGTAAGGGTACTGAGTTTTCTTATTTGATGAGCTCATTCCAGGTGTTTTCAATGGAGTTTACTTTAGTACACAACCATGACTGTTTGTTTGGTATGTGAGGCATTACTAGAAGATTTTGTGTTTGTATTTTAACAGAGGTATATTTTTTTTGCTATATAACGTACTGAGACTAGTAAGAGTCCCTAATGCCATTCGTGTCAAGGTTGTTTTCCAACTGATGATGCATCCTCCTATGGCAAACCAGCATGTGCTGTTTGGGACTGTTTGGCTCTCAGCTGACCAGCTCCAAAAAACAATATATCATGTTTTACAGATTGTTTCTTTGTAGTTCTGACAGGACAGATTCTGTTCACAGCCTATCAGCTATTTTATTAGCATTGACATGTCATTTTATAATTAATCTTAGTCTATTAGTGACTATAATACCTCTTTTTTCTATTCCTGTGATTTTTTTTACACTCTATGCATTTTCCTCATTGTGCAGTTTTATCACATCCCCAACTGTGCTAACTTCTTAGTATTGGTGTAGAGGTGTAAATATAGGTAATGCTATGTACATAACTTCGCTAGAAATTCCCAAATTCTTAATCAGCATCACTTTTTGTCTTATTTAATTTGGATGTTTGGCATATATTGCCTATGTAGCCACATGAAACAGGAAGTAATATATGCCTGTCTGAGCTAAAAATGACTTGAACTATCTACCACATCTTACCTTCGCATCCTGGGATGCAAATAATTCTTGAGAAATTATAATTGAACATTGCTTCTCTCTCTCTCTCTCTCTCTCTCTCTCTCTCTCTCTCTCTCTCTCTCTGTGTATGCGTGTAAGATAAATGGAGTCTTCAGACACAAACATGTTGAGCAGGTTGTTGAAGTGAAACTGCATACAAAATACACAACATGCTCTAAGAATCTGTCAATAATTTGAGACTGGAGAAATCCAAAACACAAAACTCTGACAGTATTTGAAGGCACCAGTTTGATAGGCACTTATTAATTTTTTTAATCAGTAGTATATTGTGACATAAAAATACTATAAACAGTTCCCTTCTAAAGCAAATGTTAGGGTTGTTGTGTCTGACCTACTCACACTATATATATATATATATATATATATATATATATATATATATATATATAAGTCACTATACCTTAATAACATGTCAAGGCTGACTCAAGACCAGACTCAAAGCTTCAGTAGCGTACAGCAGTGCTAATTCAGGGACTAATTCGGCGAATACACTCACCCCTGCTGTTAAAGCTATGAAAATCATATAGCTTAAAGATAAGAAGGTTAAAGAAAAAGCAATAAAATATCTGATAAAAAAATCACAGTTTAAAGAAATGACATTATAAAGATATGTCCCTATTGTTTGTTTGTTCCGGCCTACTGTGGTCAAAACATACTTGTGACTGTGCAAAGTAAAAAGTCCTGTCTGATTTCTTTGCTAACTGAAACCTTATTACAATATCACTGTGCAAATTCAGGTTACACAGTATTCAATTGCTTTTAAATGTGTCATTGCTTCTAATGTAATACTTCAGGAGAAATTGCTTCTTTGCTTTAAAATTACTTTACTTTCGAAGTAAAGACATTCTATGAAGAAGGTTTGCATGTCATCCTACATATGTTCACTTGAAGACTTAGTATGAGGGCTTCACTTGGAAATCCCTTTTAAAACCCATTAAATGCACTGGAAGAGCAGTCAAATCACTTTACACATGCTTGCATCACAGGTCCTCTCCCGGCTGGTACTGTGGTTCAGTGGCAGTGAAGTAGTCCTCCAGGAAGCCCTGCAGGTACTCGAAGGTGTGGCGTTCGTCTGCGTCCTTCCTCCAACACTGCAGCATTAAATCGTGCAGCGAGGCTGGACAGCCCTGTGGACATGGCATACGATAACCGCGCTCCACTTGCTCCAGGACCTCCCTGTTATTCATCCCTACGAGCACACAAAGACAAATCAGGTCAGTATAACTCAGAATAAACTGGCCAATTTCTTCTAATTAAATATAACTATTTTAAAGGAGCAGTTCGTAATTTTTAGCGCTCTCTATGAGGCTAATTACAATTGCATTGAAAACATAGACAAGCTTTGCCTTCACCCCCTCTATTAATCCCACATATATAAATTTTGTAGCCAATGTAAGTATTTTGGAATCGTTTAGTTTTTAGAGGAAACCTTTTATGGAACCACAGGTTTCCAGTTCATAGATTTTTACTACAGGTATGCATAGCACTTTAAGTTTATTGCTGTCAATATAAAATATTACAAAAATCAACATTTATTGCAAACTGGTGCTTGCAAATAAAATGAGGAGAAGACTAGAGGAAATGACAAAAATGAAGCTGACAGAATTAAACAGCATTTTGAAGCACTTGAAATGCACTATCACAAGCACACACACTGAATATACCTGGGTATGGCACTCTGCCCTTTGTAATGAGTTCAGTCAGTAGGATGCCAAATGACCACACATCTGATTTAATGGTAAATTTGCCATAGAGTGCTGCCTCTGGAGCAGTCCACTTTATCGGAAATTTTGCTCCTGTAACACACCAAATAACAGTATTAGTTAAACACAGCAAACACAGACAAATTGATAAAATAGTGCCGTGAAATACAGAAGTGCAATAAGATACAACGGCAAAAAGGAACACAGATCTCATCTGAAGTAAAAGCAAATCGAAAGAGTGGAAGTTGAGTGGAACAGAATAGAGGAAAAAACAAGTGCAAAAAAACAATGCAATGAGAACAGTAGAGTGTTGGGTGGAGCCTATAGAGCAGAGGACTGAATGACCTTGTCTGGCGGTGTATTCATTGTCTTCGATGAGTCTGGCCAGCCCAAAGTCTGCAATCTTACAGACCAAGCTATCTCCCACCAGGATGTTGGCAGCTCTCAGGTCTCTGTGGATGTAGTTCATCCTCTCAATGTACGCCATCCCAGCTGCAATCTGTTAGAAACACAAACGTCACAAATGGTATCACTAAAAAATACTTCAGAAACTTACCCAATAATGTAAGGCATTACATTAATAATAATAATGCAAAAATAATGCAATAATAATAATGCAATAATAATGGTTTTCAAGTTTTTGCTAATGACTTATTAATTAGCAACACAAATATTTGTATTATCACGATTTAACATTCCATTCCATATTGTATTAAATATGTGTTAACTAAAGAGAATGCCGTTAACTTGCCCTCAAACATACAATTTGTTTGTATGTTTGCTTTTTTTTTTTTTGCCAAGTCAGGGATCAGATGAGTGCAAGTGTCTTTTACTTCTAAGCTATATTATAACACATATTTTAAAAATGTTTAAAAATCTGGCCATACAGCCTTTATTAATATTATAACACACTGTTTGGGTTAAAAGTAACACAAAATTAACTGGACACTTGTACATTAGCCACAGACATGTTGGTTTGAGAGTGATAGCTTTACTACAGGCCTGGCACAACATGTAAGTAATAGGGTTTTAACCTGTGCGGCCATGTCCACAAGTTGAGGCAGCTTCAGATTTCTGCCTTCTCCATCTTTGAGGAAGTCTAACAGGCTTCCTGAAACACAAATAAAAGGTATGAATAAGATTAGCCTCTGTTGTGGCCATTCTTTGGGTGTGTTTTTATACGTGTATGTTTACCTTGACTCATGAACTCTGTGATGATGTAGATTGGTTCTTCTGACACCACAGCATACAGCTGCACCAGTTTATCATGACGGAGTCTCTTCATGATCTGGGCCTCATCTAGGAAGGCCTCTGGAGACATGGTGCCTGGTTTCAGAGTCTTCACTGCCACTTTAGTAGTGCCATTCCACATCCCTACAGACAGTCAGAGGCAGTGTGATACAGTGTGACAAACACAGAGACCCCAGGTTTATGAGTTAAGAGATGGAGTGAGGAAAAGGATGAGGGGTATAAGATAACTAGAGTGTTGGATATAGAAGGTTATATCAGAATATCAAGCAAAGGAATGGTTGGACAAAATGGACAGAATGGACAGACAGATGCACTAGAACCAGCAAGAGCAATGGAGCTTCAGAAAAGGGTACTAAATGGGGGTTTAAAGCATAAATATCTGTCACTAAGGTGGTACCTTCAAAAGTAAATTTTTTATTGTGGGGGAATGCACATAATTGTGAGACACATCACATAGGACCATAAAGACAACTGTTGTGCCTCTGAGAAACCAATGGCAAAAAAGCAACTCTCCGGATTTGTGTGGCTTTCCTACACTGTCAGAAAAATGTACAGTAGAAAATGTACTCTTCATATTTGTTCTTCAAGGTACAAACAATGGACTGTCAAAGGCATGCCTATTGTGCCTTTAATTAGAAGTCCATAATTCTAATAGTAACGTCATCAAGGTATACCACTTGGCCTTAAGGACCACTGTCGTACTTTAATGTTGCTGCTACCTTGGAAAACAAAATCAACACTGAGCTCATCAATTGAGGATCACATAAATAGGAGTGCATATAAAGTTGTGAAACACAAAGACTCTGCCAAACATTGCTAAGCAGCATCTTTTCTGATATCTATAGCTTTTCTAACAAAACTGTATATTTCATATTAAAAAAGCAGTGCAGATGTGCAACAAAGGCAAATCCTTGTTGAAAGCACAGAATTCATTTGTAATTGGCTGTATGCTAAAGTTAACATGGAAAGAGACTGTATAAGCATACTAAGACAAGGCATGTGACACAGATACAGCCTCCACCAGACACAGGCAGCAGTGTTGAAGCTAGCGAGGACAGACACTGGCTCCAGACACTGATGCTACGGGTAACTATCTCACCCATCCAGACGTCACCAAAGCAACCCTGACCCAACTTCCTCTTGAGCTGCAGGGTGTCCCGGGGTATCTCCCAGGCATCTTTGCCCAAACCGAGGGTCTGGGGTGTGGAATTTGGACATGGAGTGGTCAAGTAGTAACATAAACCATCATGATTACCTGAGGGAGGGCGTAAGAAAAAAACAGAGAGGGAGAGGGAAAAGGGTGGAGATGGAAAAAGAGTGAAATGGTGTAGCATGCAATGACACATGGATTAGAGGAAGACAATAGCAACTGCACAGCTTTGGGGTGATCCTCATATGTCAGCCATTTAACACTGGAGCGAGGTATGAGGATACACTTCATCATCTAGCTGTGGTTGTTGCCCTTAATCTTCCCCTTCAGCATGCCCCAGTTCAGTTCCTACCCATCCACACTTCACCAAATTGCCCGTTGCCCAGTTTCTTAATTAGCTGAAGTGACTCCCTTGGTATCTCCCAAACATCCTTAGTCTTCACTGACAGGTCAGCTAGTTTAGGCATACCCCGCCTACAGCTGCCCATCAAACGGCAGCAAAGCCCTGCTGCACGATCTGAGTCGAAGAACATACAGAAAGAAGGTCATTTATANACACACACACACACACACACACACACACACACACACACTCATGACACACAAAGAAAATCAGAAGAGATACACAGAAAAACAAACAAATAGCATAGGGATACAGAATTCAAGTTACATGCAGCAGAAAGTTATAGACACATACAGTCACATACAGTCACAGAATTGCTCACTTAAAGGAAGCACAACTTAGCATAGACACAAACAAACGCAAATAAAGGACAGATCTGTTGTATCATGGCAGACTGTAATATGGCCTTGGTTTAGGGTCACATGAGTATTGACAGTTGCACAGTGTTAAGTGAGTGTATTTGCATGCGTGTGCATGCAGGGTGTTAATGTCTGACTAAGATCAAACCTGAACTCAAACATGACAGAAAAAACAGAGAAGTATGTAGACTTTCGAAAGACAAAAACTTTTGATTAAGCATGAAAAAGGAGGATGACAAGCTGGGAAAGTATGAAAAGTGAGACTGACCTAAGTAACCACAGGTCATCACTGTAACCATAAAGTTACTTCAAGTGAATAAATCCTTAAACCCTCAAGTCACTAAATCTGGAGTTAACCGAGTACCACTCTTAAATATACACTCATCGACCACTTGTAACACCTGTGTAACACCTGTGCATGTAAGTAAGTGGCGGTTCTGCAGGTGGAAACACCTTGTCGATCAGAGGAGATAGAGATCAGAGGAGAATGGCCACACTGGTTCGAGGTGACAGGACCACACCAGGTTCCACTCCTGTTAGCCAAGAACAGGAATCTGAGGCCACAGTGGGCACAGGCTGTGGCCTGGTTCACCATGGTTCATTTCAATTACTGTAGCCTTCCTGTCAGCATGAACTGTCTGTATATTCTCCTACAATATTCATCATATTTATCAGTAAGAGGTTCCCACCCAAAGAACCACCACTCACTGGATGTTTTTGTTTTTCCCACTATTTTGTGTAAACTCTAGGGACTGTTGTGTGTGACAACCAAAGGAGATCAGCAGATTCTGAAATACTCAAACCAGCCTGTCTGGCATCCACAAACATTCCAGTCAATCTCACTGAGATAACATGTTTTTCCCAATTCTAATGTTAACTGAAGCTGCTGATCCATATCTGCGAGATTTGTAGACACAGTCTGCATTGTGTTGCTGCCACATGATTGGCTGTCTGGATCATGGCACGAATAAGCAGGTTTACAGCTGTTCCTAATGAAGTGGCCATGAGTGTATATTTAGTTTATTTTTATACATAAACCTACAAACATTACCTTTCAGTTTACAGTTTATCAGGTCATCAGCAATTGCTATCAACCTAGACAGCACTTGGAAAGCAATTCACATTTAGTGAAAATATAAAATCTGTAGTAACATCTGCAACCTATACTACAGAACATCAGCACTACTAAGTGTGTTTCAGTTTGCTTGCGTACAGGAAGAACTATTTCAGCTGACCTGAATAATGTTGCACCAGTTGCTGAACAGTTTCAAACTGGCTTCGGGTTGTGATGTAATATCCCCCATTATCAAGCTTCCTGATTTTATAATGCTTTACATGGTCGCCTTTTGCCTCATCCCAGTCTCTGATAGACAGAGAGTATGCTCCTGAGGGACAGAGAAACAGCCAGAGAGAACAAAATACAATAAATATATACCATTTGGAACAGGAAATGAGAGCAAGAGTGAAAGATATTAGAAGTGAGAGATGTCCCCTACCTTTAGTAGTCTCACTCTCTCTTATTAAGAAGGTTCCTCTTGGGTTGTTCTGGCCCAAGAGTTGCCGTTCTGCATCCTTACGGCCCATCTTTCCAAAATACCACCTACGAAAATACACGATTACTTGCTAAATATATAACCAACAACATATATATACCCATATGTTTGTCAGCCCCTCTCTACTGTGTTACTAAGTGTTACTGGTGTTAATGGTGTTCCTGAGGATTTAAACTCTATGTACATTTATTGGCCAGTTTATTACACACATTGTTAATATAAAGAATAACCATTTTCAGTGCACATGACTTAAAAATCCCAGCAACCCTGCTCCATCTAATGCACTCGTAGCAGTGCAACACACGCTACTATGCCACTACCATGTCAGTGTCACTGCTGTGCTGAGAATGGTAAACCTCCCAATTAACATCTGGCTCTCTGCTGTTCTCTTTCCATTGGTGAAAGTGGCTTAGAAATGTGTTGAACAACAACAGATGGGCTACAGTCAGTATCTGTATACCTATAAATGTCACCAGTATGGTAGTTGTACTTGATAAAATAGCCAATAGGTGTAGCTATAAGTTAGGTGTATGTAATAAACTGGCAACTGATACATAATGCATATAATACATTTTTATATGACCTGGGTCAACAAGCTACAGATTAACATGTGTGTTAGATAATCTGTATGTTACTCACTCCTCAGCCTGTATGGAATCCACAGGGGCCACATAGTTACTGGGAATGTATCCAGATTTCCCTGTGTCCAGAGAGCGTGCTTCCCACCAATCACCTTCGCTGTGAAAGCAGAAGACCAGGTTCTACATTGGCAGTTTTAAAACCACAAAGCTTCACTCTTAATGCTGCATGACTCCTGCTGGCTCAATGGTTAAGGTGCTGGGTTCAAGCCCAACCACCTCCAAGCTGCCACCATCAGGCCCTTGAGCAAGGCGCTTAACTGCATCTGCTCCAGGGGTGCCATATCAAGGCTGGCTATGACTCCAGCTTCCTAAGAAGCTGGGATATGTGAATAGAAATATGTGAATCTCACTGTACTATAACATATATGTGACAAATAAAGGCTTTCTTATCCTTCTAACCACCCAGGGCAGTGAGAATCACTTTGATACCTTCTTGTGTGCATGCAGATGCATGCCAAGACCTTTAACAAAGTCACAAAGTGACCATATGACATAGTATTTGATATAAACACCATTGTCAGTGGTCATCATTCCTTTTCTTCTTCTTGCCTCATACACAATACGCAATAGCTCGTAACTATGGTTGATCACAGTGTTCCATTATGAGAAACCTGGTGACTGCTCCTTGTTATGCCCAGTATGTCCCACATACAATTTCAACTTTCCAGGCAACTTTAAGGTGGGTCAGTTACTCCTGACATCATGCCATATGTTACCCAGTTAAAACTCACAGTGTTCTATAAACACCAGTTAGTTGCTAGGATTCCTTGTCATTCAGAATTCATTCATGTCATTCTCACTGTCATTCAGGTTCCAGGGAAATGATGGCTGTATTTATATCAGTATTTATATCAAATAGCATGTCAGTATTTATATCAAATATCAGACAGTATTTATATCAAATAGTATGTCATATGGTCATGTCTTGACTTTGTTGAAGGTCTCATGTGCATGAACAGAAGAAGGTATTGAAGGTATTGATCCATGGCACTTTCATAGAACCAGTTATATACAGTACATAACTAGTGTTTTCTCAAGTTTACTCACGTGTTATTGATAATGTGGAACTTTTCTCCCTTCTGGAAACTCAGGTCATCTTCTGTCCGGGCATCATACTCATATAGCGCTACAAACAGTGTCACCCCTCCTCCTGTAGACAGGCAACCACAAACACACATATTAGCAATAGGGTAAATTAGAACATATGATCAGTCTAAATTTCTACACCACCTTCTACTAAAATAACACACACGCACACGCACACACACACACACAAACAGACCTGTGATGGCAGTAGACCGTGGTTGGCTAGGGTTGGAGGGGAAGCTGGATGCTGGAAAAGCGCTGGAGCTAGAGATTGTGCTGGGGAAATCATTGTAGTTTGGGATGAGACCGGCCCCTGAGTTGTGGGTGGGGTCTGGAATGTAACGCGAGCTGTCCGTCACCTGAGCCCCACTCCCTGTGTCACATGTGTCACCATATGACACAGTGGACACTTTGGAAGCCTTCCTCTGCTTACAGCAAGCACAGCCCATACTAATCTTGACTTTCACAAGATTTCTGAATATCACTCATCACCCTGGAAACAGAGCTTCTGCCCAAGAGACAAGAAAGCAGACCTAAGTAAGAAATAACTGCAGATGCAACACGTTAAAGTGAAAAACACTAAAGCTCAGCAGTCTTCAGCAACTTGGTTTCAACTGGTGTACTTTCCTGTACTGTGTCACTCGCCGTTTTGCAATATTTCACTCAATAGTGTGGCGGGAGTAAAGTGTTTTAAGGTGCAATGGGAGCTTGAAATGATAAATGCGCACTGCTGTTTGTGATAATTATTTACACGTTAAAATTTCTGAAACCCAGAAATGGTTGACAGTAGCATTAGCACTTTACCATTGTGATTTATAAACAAGTCAATCAGCGTCTTACCAGATTCTCAAATCATCTGTTCATCCACACCATCTCCCTACAGAAAGAAAGAAATATAATCAGAGAGACAGAAAGTGAAAGAGAGTTACAGAGTTTCTGACTTTTGTGGCTTCCTCTTTTTCTCCTCACTAAGAGAAATAGGAAGTTGCTTTTCTGCACCGTGCCATTCCGCTTTCAGATGTACAGTATTTAGATCTTTTTTTCTCAGCTTGGTTGAACATCATTATCTGACTGACCATCAGTGGAGAAACAGGATGTCAGTGCTGCCCGTGTTTCCTGTCTGACCCTCTAAAACCTCCCCCTGTTTCCTGTACAGAGAAACTACGCGTTTCAGTGAGCTGAAAGAGAGGTGGCTGCTTCTGATTTTTAAATATACCAAACCAAGATCAGATACACCATTACCACACTTATCTCACACCACAGCAAAGTGTGAGAAACAAAGTCACAGCTCATGAACAGCGTCAGAATTAGCAGCGAAAGATGTGAAGGTCTTGTAGTATAAAAAAGAATGTTGTAACTTTTCTTCATGTTGCTTGATGCTTGTTACATTCCAGGATATGTTAAACATTTCAGAATACAGATGTACAGAAGAAAGAAACGTGTCTTCTGATTTTGTATAAACCTCCATGAAAAGGTTACAGTTACTGACACCTCTAGATATCTGATTTTAGATGTGAACAGCTTTCAGAGCAGGGCTTGTGGCCCGTTATTATAGCTAAAGGGCTACTTCACTAACGTACTTTCCCTTAATCTGCCACTACAAAACAACGTGCGTACATCTTGTACTTCATTTAAAGTTTTATGTTTGTGTTTTCTGCTTAGCTTAGGAATTAAGATAATAATAAAACTAATATCTGAGTTTCGTTCTTATCTTCCGCACTCTGGTACTTAACTATACCTCACCACAGAAAAAATTAAAATATTATTACAATATGTAATTTTCTTGCACGTAATCTAAAATACTACAAAAAGGGGTTTGTTTTTTTCTTTTTTTCTTTTCAAACCAAGGCAGCTTACTAACCCGAATGGCTGGATAGTGATATCGTTTATGCAGATATAATTTTCCTGATCTTACACATTTGTGAACGTATCCAAATTTGCCGACTTGAACGCTTACAGATTTCTGTAGAATACTCAACAATGACACACATAATCCCGAATTTCACAGAAATAATGACCTACTCCATCCTTTACAAATTGTATAATGAATTTGTCATGATAATAAATATATATTATATATCTCTAAAGCATCCCTCTGAGATTCCTGAGTACGAACTACACACGAGAAAAACAAAGATGCACTTGAAAAGTGTATTTAACAGATCTGTTTGTCTCATCTCATTTAACCGATGCTTAGACGGAAAAAACATCATTTTCTTAATGTTCTAGACGTTAATTAAATATGTATGTGATAGCAATGAAAAACTCTGCAAGGCATCCAGGCAGAACAAGGTTAACAAGGCTTCATGAGATTTCATCCAATATTACAAATACAATTAGAACTGTTATTTCTGCATTAAGTATTTATTATACAGCCTAACATGCTTCACCATGCCATGAATAAGATGTTGGATGAGGAAATAAATAGTTGTATACTGAACAACTTAAAAAAAAAAAAAAGGTTAACAGTTCACAACTTACAGTTTTTTATTTTTTGTCATTCTTCAGTGAGGCAGAGAGCAACTCACACGTGAGGGTGAGCCACAGAGACCACTTTCAGATTCTCAGAATATTATGAGCTTTCTGTTTAATACTGAGCAATGTAATGTATGAAATGTTATTTTGGAACAAATGATTAAAGCAAGTGAACTGAACTAACAGCTAAAAGAACAAACATTAGTATTTATTGATTTTAGGTTGTTATTTTACTTGAACACTTGTAATTTCTCTGTAGAAATTCTCTATTGAAATGTCTGTATATTTGGGCCTTACACATAAGCATAAGTGTAAAGCAACCAGATAAGCAACCAGCATATGCGTAAAGCAGCTCCACCCTGAAACATATAGCATATGTTTACTGTAATATCTGTGGTGTCTTTATTTTGTTGGTTCATGCTGTATTTTCCCTGTTCCTGTAAGAAGCGATTACCACTTTGATGTCACAGACTGACATTCCTAGCACAGTTACACTGATGTTTAACAGTTGAACGATGTTCAAGTGCCTTAAACGAAAGTGATAATAGTCAGGTTAGCTCCAAAAAAACAAAATACTTTTTGTAAAAAACTTTATTTTCCTCTCACTCAACACTTGCCAACAACCGTCAAAGGTATATTAATGAGTAATCCATCATAGAATTCACGAAGATAGGAAAAGCTGGACAAAGTTTTTGCAGCGTCGTAACTTCTGGACTTTTACTCACTGCCTTAACTGCTATTCAGTACATATCAAAACAGATTGCTTACTCCGTAATCTACAAACAGTTACTGGGTGACCTTTGAATCAATTCATTAGTTAAATTACTGTACTCATTTATCAATCAATCAGTTAATTAGTTGATTATGTACATTTATAATTAATTATGTGTAATTCCTAATAAATCTCTAATCTCTAATGGATCTAATCTCTAATATTTAACAGCTGTAAAAACAGGAACAGGGAGTACCTATTTGTAAACTTCCTTTTAAAATTTCACATGCCACTAACACATACATACATAACACACTGAGTGCAAACTCTGTCTTACACCAAACCATTATAAAAAGTCTTGCTTGCTACATTTGTATTTATCTAGCCGGTTTCTGAGAGCTAGCTATTAGCATGTAAGACAGCGTGTGTGTGTGTGTGTGTGTGTGTGTGTGTGTGTGTGTGTGTGTGTGTGTGTGTGTGTGTGTGTGGTGTGTGTGTCATCATAGCGCTCGTAGTCAGTGTTTACCATCGGGGAGAGTATGGTCCTTTATTTTACAAATATCTCTCTACACAGTACAACCTCATACCATCTACCCAACCTAATGCGACACCCTAACAACTGCGTAATAGCATAATTAATTCTTAGGACAATCCAGATCATGAATCTTTTGATGAATAAATTCTTAATAAATTCATATTACTAAACATTGGTTATATCTGTGTTGTAACATTAGTTGAAAGAAGGGTTTTTTTTGTTTTTTTTTTATTTCACCTTCTTGAATCCCTCCCCACATCAAGCCCTCATAATACAGCAGCTAACATTGTCCTGAATTAACTGAAAGTTGTAAGCAAATAGCATGACAACCCAAAATTCATTATACTGAGTGGTATGAACTGTATCAACCAGTAATCATGTATATATACCACCATATTCACGCTCCCTGTGTTCCACCTGGCACGAGGCTGCCTGTGTAGTCAGAATTTTAGGGCAGTATTTGCATGAGATAATGTCTGGCTCTTTTAAGAGGGCAGAACAAGAACAACTGCCTTCTATGGTTCCTCATTTTAGCCAAATTTTAAAGGAACATTGTACGTCTCTGTGTCAGCAATCTAACAGTTCAGTATGCCATACAGTTCTATGAAGGTTTAAAAATGATTCTGAGGTATACAGTATATCTAGATATATGTAAGATCTGACGCTCAGTGATGTGTTCAGTATAAGATAAGAAATAATACATCAGGTGGAGGCAAAGTCAAAATTTGTTATTTCACTCTGGCAAGTTGGTCATTTTGTTATATCAAGAAACTTTGTTAGGCATTATACCAGGACCACATAGCAATGGTTAAAAGCAGTGTGTATATGTGTATAAGTTTTATATATTCATAACTAAACTTAAATACCAGACTTCTTCTTTTACGTAGGTAACATTCTGGTCCCTCACACCCGCAGGCTTACGTTACAAATGTACGTTGTTGCTGTAGTACTAATTCTACTGCCAGTCATTCCTCAAACAAAACTCATGGTAAAATAAATGCCATTTTATTTCATTTTTTTCGGTTCTCGGAGGGATAGCTAAAGGTATACCATAGCGTGAATGTAGGCCAAACCTAAAACATTTGCTCGTTGTCATGATTATATTACAACATGCTACATACTAGGCTATAAGCATTATTTTTGTCTTTAAAAGACAAAGACTTTAAAAGAACAGGTATTTTTATAGCCCTAGTATATATTGTGTTAAGAATTAACAATTGATTTCAGCATTTCTAAGTTATATCTGGAGACATAGATTGTGATAAACTTGTGATATAGAGCTATGGAATTATCATGATAGGAAATTTCATTATATCATCACTAGTTATAGGGCTGTTATTTAATACCATTCCAGCCCTAATTAGTGTGTTACGATTCAGTGTAAATTAACAAAGGATAAAAAGTGGCAACTGCCTATACCCAAATACTGCTGAAAAAAAACCCTGAAAATCTGATAATACAGAATTGAAAAGGACAACACTGGCTTGGGGGCCTGCAGGTGATGATTTTTTTCTCACAAAAACTCACAAACAGCAACAAATTTCTCACGGTCACACCCTTTCCTGTCCAATCTCCATTAGAAAAGAATTCTCTCTGTGGATCTTGGACACATGCTCACACACCTCTTTTAAGTGTGTGAGTCATTATGAGAACAGATGTTTACATCTTAGCCTACATTCTTGCATTTTTGGCACTTTGATTCCTCTCTCCAGCTTCCTTACACCACTCCTTGCTCTCTTACTGTTTTCTTCCTTTCGCCCCTTCCTGCGACAAAATACCGGAAACGCAACAAATCCTGGAACAATACCACATGATATGAACGAGGGTCAATGATATGTATATATGTGTATATGTGTGTGTGTGTGTGTGTGTGTGTGTGTGTGTTATATCATTGACCATCGTTCATATCATGTGGTATATATATATATATATATATATATATATGTGCATAACTGAATTATTTGGACTAAGCATAACTGCAATGAAAACATTTTTCTCCTTCACCTGCCTCGCTACACATTCTCAGTGATTTTTGCTCTTTTTTCCTCTTTTCCTGCCTGCCCTGTACCCCTTGCCTCTCCCCTTCCATTCTCTCTCTCTCCCTCTGGGACAGGAAGTTCCCTCCCCCTAACAGGAAGACTTGTGTGAGTGGAGCTGGAATGATAGGATACAGGGAAGTGAGCAGTCATTCTGCAGTATTCATATGTGAACACACATACACGCACACAACAGGGCTGCAAAATTAATTGTGTGTTAATCAGAGTGCCAATTTTATACTAGCATATAAGTTTATAATAACTACAAAAGGCCAGAATGGGTACAGTTTCTATTGGCTACACATTTTTGTACGGGCCATGAAGCATTTCCCTTAACAAGCAACACATCAGATATGTGTGAAAAAAAATAGCTACTGCACAACCACATACATAGTGTGCTACAGTGCTGCTTGACCGTGAACCAGCAAACCCAGTAAATTATTGTGAAGTCCATGTTAAGTGTGTTAGTCCAAAATTAAAGTGACATAAACATCACTTCCTTTTTCTGTAGATTTCTTATGATGAATTAGCAAACCAGTGTTCCGGAAAGCACAAAAATATTTAAATAAGCATCATGTTGAAACCATTTACAGTACTCTTACATTTAACACAACAAAACATCCCTGGTTTCTCACCCTAATTCCAAATCCTAATGAAGCTCACTGAATGAAACGTTGAAACGCAAGGCAGGTTAAAAGGCAATGGCAGATTCGAGTCTGAAAGAAAAAAATGTTCAGGTTGGGCCTGTACTGTAACTGAATGGAAACCCTAAATTGTAATTCAGAGAATTTCAGCTCCTCTACCACAATAAGGTACAAATATGAGCTCTTCATGCTGGGATATTCAGCTAGGGGCCATTTTAAGTATATTTCACAGGTCAGTTCAGGCTTGCTTGTGTTTGGACATTTCCCCGTTTCAGGGAAGAGACACAGGGCCGGGCCCACTTCCTCCCATTGCGCCAGGAGGCTATAGGCAGGAAGTGACCTCGTAAAAGAACAGGAAATGATGAACCTGACCTAATCTAGTTCCAGTTACATTCCATTCTGTTTTTCGCCAAAGGTTATTAACTTTATCCACTATTTCACTATTCTCATCTAAGCACACACAGCAGTTTTACAAAAGGTTTCCCAATAGCTTACTCAACACTGAATATGGGTGTGTGTCAACATACATGTGAACAGTACAGGCTACCTACATACCACTACCACAAGCAGACTGGATGAATGCATGAATTAAAAAATGGATGGATTGGATGCAGGAACAATTTGCTTTTAGAAACTGCAAGTTGCAGTGAAAGTGCTCAGTTAGTCAGCCATTTCCAGCAACAGGTCACCGGATGTACACCTACAGAAGATACACATACACATTTATGTGCCATCAGACATTCATTCGAAAATCGAAACTTATGGGTACGGGTCATCCACATCCGGAGTGAAAGCACGCAGATATCACCATATCTGTCTCACACAGCCCACACGCACGCACTGAGAGGCACAGGCACGCAGCTACTACATCACAGCTACAGGGTCAGTTAAAATAGCAGGAGTTACGTGTACGTGTAAGAAGCGTCCAGCAGTACACGCTGCATTCGCCTACATGCTTAACAGCCACACACCTTCTCAAACATCATACCAGAGAGAAATAATATCGGCAACACAACAGGGAAGTGATACTGAGCAGACCCCATCAGCTCGTGCTCAAGCGCACAACGGTTTAACCTAGTCCTGTGCCACACTTACAAATGCGCTTCACTTCTGACTGAATACCAGATGGTTTCCTTCAGCCTGTGAGTGCACCACTACATATGATGTATACGTCCAGCAGAGGACCAATGGGGTCCGAGTCCGTGTCTCCGCGCGCAACCCTCCCAGTGTTTGAGACGCGGCGCGCGCGCGCACCCGCTGAATACATCCGATATTCTTCATTCACTTTTAGACAAACACGCAGTAAAGAGGAAAACACGGTCTCTGACACTCACCTGGACGAACTTTCTGACCCCGACGCACAAACGCGGCGTCAATTCGCTATTCCGCTTTTCGACTCAAGAAAAGTCGCCGGCTCTGACCGCAGACGCGCTCGCGCTGTGTCCGGAAGGGCTGTAGTCTGCGCGCGCTCCTGTCCAGCGCGTACAGGGGGGGCGGGGGCGGACTTTTCTCATAATTCTCCACCCCTTAAAAACAAACAAACAAACACACATACACGCGCGCGCGCGCGAGGATAGTTCACTCAGCACGTCGTCCATGCAACCAGCCATCTAACCCTGCATCCATCCAAACAAGTCCACAAAGTATCTGCCATGTCAGCATGCGTGAAGACAGTAGAGTCATGTAAGTTGTCTATTTTAGACTTAAAACTAGGAACTCCTCTTGATCAGTGGTATTCTAAATACTGGGAGGAGAAAACCTTGGGGGAAGAGAAATGTAGTTTGATACTAAATGTAAATTTTAATAATAAAAGTAAATAATATTCTATGTACAATTTACACTACTCATAGACACATGAACGTGCATTCTGAAAGTATTCATACCTGTAATTTTTCCGTCGTTACTAATAAGAAACAGAAACATCACATTTATACAAGTATTCCAAGCCTTTACCCTGAAACACCTTGATGTGTTCTTATATCCACAACGTCTTACCGTATTTAGTGATGCATTTCCCATAGATCTAAATGCAGGTGTCAGTTTAGTCATTGCTCCTGCTGAAACAATTCGAGCCATTTGAGCAGTAATTGTAACTACAGATCCCAGCACCCATGCCCCAGTAATGAACCCTCTCTCAAAGCAAGTAGATCTTTATCTCTTGTTATCTTGATCCAAACTCGATTACATGGTTGTTGATGTCAGACAATATGGTTTGAGTATTTTAGAAACCGATGATCCCCTGACATAACCGTCTCTAGAGTTTACACAAAATGGTGCAAAAAAAAAAAAAAGTACACAGCAAGTGGCAGATCTGTGGTGGGAAATGCCTTGGGAAGTGGCAGAAAGGTCAGATGGACAGATGGTTTGAGCTGACATGAAGGCTACAGTAACCACTCACGTAATCAGTCTTTACAACATGGTGAGCAGGAAAGTATCTCAGTGTTCCACTTCTGTCAGCCAAGAACAGGACTCTGAAGCTACAGTGGGCACAGGCTCACATAAAGTGAAGATTAGAAAAACACCAAGTGACATTTTTCCAATGTTCGACTGTCCAGTTTCCTGTGGCCACTGTAGCCGCGGATTCCTGTTCTGTCTAAAGACTGAACTCTAGAGACTGTTGTGCATGAAAATCCCAGACGTTTCTGAAATACTCAAACCAACCTGTTTGGCACCAACAACCATGCCATGGACAAAGTCACTGAGATCACATGATCCCTTTTCTGATGTTTGATGTGGACATTAACTGAAACTCTTGACCTGTATCTACGTGATTTTATGCATTGTGCTGCTGCTTATAAAGTGCCCAGTGAGTGTATTTATAGATTTATTTAAAATGTGGTCTGACCTTCATCCAAGTCATAATAATAGAAAAACACTGTTATAGTGATGACAAACAATTGTACGTATGCTTGTCAAGTCAAAATTTATAGCTTATAAGTGTTATAAAAAAAATACTAACAATTTCCTGAAAAGTGAATTGGAATGAGGTTTTCCTATTAATGAAAATAAATAAAGGTGTAGGTGATAAATGTTCCTTGCCTTATAAAAAAGCACACAAAGTCTGGTTACTGGTCCTTCTCAAGAAAATCTCTTCGTGTGAGTCATGTCCTGGTTAAAGCAATTTTCCAAAGCCTTTAGAAGAAAACTGAATGCTTGAAGCTGGAAAAGGCTACAAATTGTCTAGATGTTTCTTATAAATTATCTACAAATGGATTATATTCAGTACTGGTACTGTTTTCCTTAGAACTGGTGTCCTGCACAGACTACACCAGTGTTGAAGGTGGTGATAAATAACAGAAGCGAAACAAGGGTAAGACCATGCTAAACTCTGTTCATTTGTCCACTATGCGAATGACACTGAATAAGGATACTCTTAAAGAAAGGAAACTGCAGAGGAAACCACTGCAGTTAAAAAAAAAAAAAAAATCTCACTATAATGTGTATTCATAACATGTCCACAACACTTCTCGGACAAGGTTCTGACAGATGAAGCAAAAGTTTTTCAAGAATTGCACAATATTGTGGAAAAAAAAGACACTGCACACCAAAACCAAAAATGTTTTAGCTCAAATGTGAAGCATGTTCGTTGGCTCAGTGCTTGGACAGTCTATTGAAATGATCAACACTTTTGCAGGACAATACCTGGGTAGACATCACAGAAATGTAGTTCATAGAAATAGCAAAATAGCCCAACACAGGTTATCTGTGGGCAGCCCACACTTTGGCATGATCACACGCATCCCATGAGGGACCACTGTGGGCTAGCCTGCAACAGGCCAATACCTATTTTACCCACATTGGTCCAATTCAGGTTTTCTGTGGGCAGCAGCACTTTGGCATACCCACCGAATCCCATGCAGGATCACTGTGGCCTAGCCTGTATCGGCACATCGTGGGATGCCCATGTCGGGCCATTAGAGATTTGCATATCGTCATGACGTTGGCCCCATGGTGTTGCTCTGATATGGGCAGCCCACATCAGGCCACTAGGGATTTGCACATTGGGGTGACACTTACCCAACAGCATTGGCCCATTCATAGATTTTAATATCATTCGTTGCCCATGTCGGCCCAATGCTACACTGATGCTCAACTCCCAGGTGGCCTGATGTTGGGGGTTTGTTGGGTTAGAGGGATTGCTGCTAAAGATGGTTTTACCAGCTGTTAAACACAAGTTCACACATTTCTGACTGCAATTAATTGATGTGTTTAATAAAGATGTCAGTTGTTTGTGTGTTACCAGTTTAGACCAAATGTTATCAATTATTATGACTTGTATGAAGATCAGACCACATTTTATGGGCTGTAGGTTTCTGAGTATGTCGCTTACTGACAAGGAGAAATTTTTGAGTTGCTTTTATAATGCAAAAATCCAGTTCAAATGAAAAAGTTACAGTTAGGATTCCCTAGAAATGGTTAAACGTCAGTTATTCTCAATGGGCTTACATTTTGTATATATATCAGGAGGAAATGTGGACTGGGCCTTGCCAAAACCAGTTTGAATCCCACTGCTCTGGTGTATATGCAGCTAAATGCCCAGTACTGGATAAAATTTAACTGTACCATGAACATAGCATAGAGTAGAGTAGCAGACAGACACTACTGCATCTGCGTCACAAGTGATTTTACTGCAGTGTTTGTTGCTGTTCTTGCCCTCTAGTGGCAGCTCATCATCACTGCAAGCCATTTTAGAAGTAAAGTAATGCATAAAGGAATGGTAATGGTAAATGTACACAAAATAAACAAGTAAAAGTACACAAGTAAAAGTACACAAAATATAGAAGAAATGAAGAAATGCAGTGATGCGTTTGAAAATAGTTTGTAGAAATTGGGGATTTTTCCCCATGAAATGTAACTAATACAGTAACAAAGTAATTGTACTTTTTTTTTTTTACTTTCACCTCTGCTACACATTCAATCCATCATGAACAGTAAAAAATATTTTATCAAACAAACAGACATTCATTCACTTTCAGACATTCCACCAAGAACAAACAAAAAGTGCTTTTTCCCCCCTACAATCAGGCTAGCTGGAGTCCAGCAAGCAAGTACCATTAAAGAGAGACAGGCAGCATGAAGATAGTTTGCCAAGTGCCTCAGGGACACATGCAAACACAGAATGGAAAGAATACTGCACTAGAAAAGTTACACACATTCACAGTTTGATAAGAGAGGTCACTGGGAAAGGCTTTACACATGACATGACAGAACTGCTTCCCAATCTGTGATCAAGCAGCAGCAGAACAAAAATGAAGGAAACCATAAAGTTCTCAATGTGTGCAAGTGAAGGAGACTAAATCTGAGCTTGTGGTAGTGCCTAATATTTTCTAACATCACACAGTTTTCTGATGGAGTGCATGAGATTAATCTGAGTATTGCACTTTTTTTGTACATCATGTTATTGCTGATAGGGGAGTTTATGCTAGTGCGCGTATGCTAAGTCATGTAGCGGGTGATGGCTCTGAGTGCATAAAGCAAAGCTGCCTGTAGTCTGGCCTCCATCAGCAGCAGATTCACATGAACCTACGGAGATGCGGGGGAGAGAGAGAGAGAGAAAGAGAGAGAGAGAGAGAGAGAGAGAGAGAGAGAGATCAGTACTATCAGAAATTCAGTTTTATCTTCATGACATTTCTAATCTGTGTCTCTTTTGACTATCACTGATCTGAACAAAATGAAGCCTACTTAAATTCCACCTCATATAGCTAAGCTTTCAACTATTAGATCAAGTATGAATGAATTTCCATTATACTCTGTGATAGAAACATCTACAGGGCAGAAAGAACTGCTGGCTGGCCACATTTTGAAAGATCCATCAAAAGCATTGGCATTTAGTCATCTGTGGCTGGGATTTAAAGCAATATAACAATAACAAATTGATTCATGGACTGTGACTGTGACAGTATAAGAAAAATGTGATATAGTAAAAATCAGACAGCGTAAGTGCCACAAACTGACAGCAACAGATAATTTATACATCATGAAGTTAATTACAGGAATGATGGCATTAAAGGGACAATTTGACCTAAAATAAAACTTGCTCAATTCACCGCTTAGCCAAAACTTAGAAGATTAGTCAAGAAATTTTGGTATCCAACATTCAGTGCATCACTTATTTTTGATGAACTATTTCTATTAATTTCTCAGCATTTCTTCAGTACTTCTCAGAATTCACAAGTCTTGAAATCAATAAACCTACCATACACACATTGCACCTATGAACACATGACGCTTGGAGAAAACATTTTCATTTCTGCTGTCTTTGAAGCATCACACACTCCCTCCCTGCTATGTACCTTTTCTGAATGGCGGAACTGTCGCCAGAAAGTAGAGTACATTCTAAAGGTCGTCTTCTCCGGATGACAGGCAACAGTCTTGATATACACCTTCATATTACGTTCCAACAGCTGGTTGACCTCACCGTAGTCATAATCATCATACCTGCACGCGCACACACACACACACACACACACACACACACACACACACACAATTCACATAAATATCCATATAATAAGAGTGAACGCATTTCCAGCTTCTGAAACAAATGCTTTATTACTTTATTACATTTAATCCTAAAACACACCATGGTTTTCCTATTTCACACCTGTACTGAGAACGTCTCGAGTTTTGGCTGCTGAGGTGCTGTGCTATCATTAATCTGTGACTGACCTGATGCCATATATGCAGTGTATATAGTTCCAGAGAGCTTTCCGGAGGGTGGAGGTGTCCACATCTGTGTGCATGGCCATGGTGTGGTATGTCAGCGCACACACCACCTGGAACTTCTCTTCCAGCAACTGAGCCATCTCTCCATACAGCCGGTTCATGAGAGAGAAGCCATGGTCCTCCCACGAGTAGTCCTGCACATTAACACACAGATGAACATGAGCTCTGAGAGGGAGCATTAACCACATTTAGGTCAAAGATGAGAAAAACATTCAGTTTTTCATATTTGAAGAAAAAGTAAGATAATAAGGTATTTTTCTCTAGAAAAGACAGCAGATGGACACAAAAAATATAGACCTCATCCTTGCTCTACATACAGTCCGGTTTCGTGTGTGTGTCTGTGTGAGCTGTACCTGAGCTCTCATGGTGGGTGGTGCCTGCTCTCCTCTTGGACTGAAGTCCTGATAAATGAAATCTGGATCCTGGACAAACCGTGAGACAGAATCCGGGAGGACAGAGCGTCCCACTGCGAAGGAGAAAGAAAAAAACCTTAGTGTAAAGCCTGTGTGCTGTTTTGTGTGTGTGTGTGTGTGTGTGTGTGTGTGTGTGTATTATTACTTAATAATTACTTACTCTTAATAAACTAATAACAATCAATCAATCAATCATCAATAAATTTATTTAAAATGTTATTATATTTCCATATTCAAAGGCAAAAAAAATCCAATTCAGGATGTACTTCTTCAGATGTCTAAAATGTCTATCAAATGACTTCCTAAACCTTTTAGCTAAATGGCTATCATGTCAGTTGAATTAAGGAAAGGGCCCAGACAAACATGGGGTGGGGGTGGGGGGGTCTTGGGAATGATGTCATCAATGATGGTCATGACTTTGACCATGGTTGTTGGTGCCAGACAGGGTGGTTTGAGTATTTTATTTTATTATGAACTGCTGATCTCCTGGGATTTTTACACACAACAGTCTCTAGAGTTCACACAAAGTGGTGCGGGGAAAAAAAAAAACATTCAGTAAGCGACAGTTCTGTGGGCAGAAAGAGGTAAGAGGTGAATGGCCAGACTGGTTTGAGCTGGCAGGAAGTCTATAGTAACTCAAATAAGCATCTCTGAGTGCACAACACACCGAAGCTTGATGTAGATTTGCTAAAAACAGCAGATGACCACATCAAGTTCCACTCCTGTTAGCAGGAAGAACAGGAATCGGAGATATTTGAACTGCTTAACTGTGTGGTGAAAGGGCACTTGTGTCTGTGACAAAGTTTTACTCTCACTTAATATACTGATGCATTTCAATTCTAGATATATTTAAATGAAACAGGCCTAATGTATAGTACACCACCTTCAGCTGGTTCCAGTAAACTTTCAGTCCTCTCTCTCTCAAAGCGAGTAACCATCTCCTCCTGAGTGAACTCCTCTTCTTGCTGCTGAACCATCATCATCTTCTCCATCAACAGCTGCACTTCATTTACAGCCTCAGTCCACTGTATGAGCAACATACACATATACAGACAAGGACAAGCATGCTAGTGATTTTCACATTTAAATTAGCTTGTTACATTTTCAGCATTTAAAGTTTGGAGTGAAAAAAAAAACAAACCACACACCTCATGTCGATGGCCGCGGCCAACCTGGGGAGTGAGAGTGGACTTGTTTCCTGCGGGGGAGGGTGGAGGAGACGTCTGTTCAGCTGCGCAGTCTGGCTCTGGGTAAATGCCACAGCCCCAGATAAATGAGGCCAGAGAGTGGGCGTGGCTCATGAGGACCACGGCTTGAATCAGCTCTGCTAATGACCAGCGAGGCTCTGCTCCTGGACACACAAGCTCCTGTGGATGGAAAGGGTGGACACACTGCTGTGAGGAACTTCAACAGAAAGAAAACTTGCCATTTGAAAAACATTTTGGAATATAGTTGTCTGTATCTTTTATTTAGATTTTATCCTAATAAGAATTTAATCACAAACATTTACACTTGTAAAATATGTCCCTAAGTAGCTGTATTGCAATCTAACTGCTGTATATTCCTACATTAGATTTTGCACACAATATTCCTAGGCTTAGAAAGTAAGCAATCTCACACAAAAAAAAACCCACAAGTACTGTATATGGAATTATTGTGGGAAAACACTATTTAAGTTAAATATATGAACTCAATCATGATACATAATCAGTAATTACTGTGATTATATTGTAAAACTGTATTCACACTGGCTGTTTCTGCTGACCTACATAATGGGATGATGAAATAGATCCATCTGATTGCTTTATTGGCCACAGCCTTGATGCGTCATACATTTTCAAGCTCAGACCTCACTACCAGTTCTTGTATTGTCATGCACCAGAGCGTGCATGCACGGCAAAACCAAAACCATTCTGCCCTGCATGTGAACACACTCTCCCCATCAACACTGTAATTCATAACTCATGTTTCTAACAGGGAACTTATTTTACAAGCTCCACTTCTCTGTGGAAATGAATCAGACAATGTATTAGAGCTGTATGCTATATATTATATGATCAGAGGTTTTTTAAACTTGCACCTTCCTTAAAGAGGAATGTTTCTGAGTCCTCTCAGACTCGTTATGTCTTACAGTTTAAACTGGAATGACTTTACATTAAGAGAGCAAAGAACTACAGCAAAGGTGCGACCAAAACCTTTCTGCCCTTCAGTATACAGAAAGTAGCTCTCATACAACTAAAAGCCATTCTGATTTAATTTAACCTACTGCTTTAAACAAAGAAGCCTCCAAGTAAAATCCAAAAAACCATGAATTACATAACATCTTAACATAGATTATATGGCCAAAAGTTTGTGGACCCCCAACTGCTTTTTGAACATCCCATTCCAGATTTAGTCCCTTTACTGTTATAACCTCCACTCTTCTGGGAAGGCTTTCCACTACATTTTTGAACGTGGATGTGGGGATTTGTGCTCATTCAGCCACAAGAGCATTAGTGAGGTCAGGCGCTGATGTTGGTGAGGAGGTCTGGGGTGCAGTCGGTGTTCCAGTTCTTCGCAAAAGTGTTCAACGGGGTTGTTGTTCCTCAAGAGCATGCGGTCAGATTTGATAGTCAGCGAGATAATCTTTTCAGTTCATTTATTACAAATCCAAAATTACAATAGACACAAATCAGGTAACTCGGGCTCCAGATTAAGGCCATTTTACACCAGAAGCAACGCTGCACATGGCACGTCACAACTGCACATATTAGTACTGTGATCACACAGTTCGATAATCCGGTTAGGGATTTAGAACTTTCACAAATGCTCAGTTTTAGACTATGCCAGAGCATGTAGCTGTTACAGTAGGGCTGCAGGCTGAAATATTGCGCTGCTATCCAGTAAAGCTTTATCTCACTATATTACATCTGTCAAACACAAACATGTGCTGTCAGTGAGAGGAGTAAAGCTTAATTAAATATTCTTCATTATTACATTATTGATTTCCAATATTAAAATTAGGCAGAAGGCACATACCGATCATCTGTGTATACTGTGTGTATTGTGTACAAGATATGAGTACTGATACCAGTGCCATTTGCTGCACATCTGTTGATATACACCTCAAAACAACTTGGCGTTGGCAAGGTATATTCATCCATTTCGTATATGGAGAGTACGTGTACGTTTATGTGAGTTTATTACCTGTATGTGTGCCTGGGTGATGAGCCACGGCCGATGTGCGAGAAGTTTGTTGAGTGTCTGCAGGCGCTGGACTTTAAGGGGAGCACAGTGAATACCTCTGAGCCAGGACTCATCACCGCCGGCCAGAAGAAATGCAGAGCTATGCAGCTGCACCAGGTAGGAACACTGATGCCGAGCAGCCGCCTGCAGAAACAAAGAGAACACACTGTGACAATCATAAAAGAAAACATTTCCCACCTCACACACATATCAATGGAGAGCAAAGGAGAACATCAGATACAGCATCTTCTCTCACCATTATGATAATATAGTGTCTCCATGACAGTGGCAAGGGCCCATCTGGCTGCAGCAAAGCATTCTGGGTGCGCAAGAAGCAGTTCAGGTAGGTGCCATGCATCCCCATTACTGAAGTGACATGATCAGCATGACTGACTGACAGCAGAGTGTCTGTCAGCACCTCCTGCGCCGCTGCCTCATTCAGAATCTAACAGACATAAAGCAACACCTGGTGTAGTAGAAGCAAGTTTACAGCTTTTGACTTCTACCACTAATAATAACATCCAACCATTTACAAAACTGTCACTGAATTTGACAGACTGCTTTGAAATTCTAAATTCAAACAAATACAATTCCTCACATCAGCATTCCCTTTAAAGATACTCCCCCCCAAACCTCACTGAGTAGGTTAGAAGTCCTGAATGACTGATATGCAAGCAGAGACTCCTCTCTGGTCTTCATTCATTTGAGAGTAAGTGGTGGTCCAGATCATATTAGCAACTGCCAGAATTTGAGAAAAATCACCGATCCCACTTTTAATACAATAAGACATACTTCAGATCATTTCACACACTTGCCAAGGCTAAACCTGTACCACTAAATACCCAGCATTTATGTGGTTAACGTTTAGGTCCATTGTACATCTGTCTGGTGTAGTGGAATGTTGTCTTGGTGTAGCATTGTCTTTAGGCTGTTAATATGTCTGCAGTGCTAGGTCTCGTCTTGAGAAACAACATGCAAGTAAGAATTTCACTGTACTTTTGGTGGACATCCCAAAGAGCTCTGACATTAAAAAAAAAAAAAACTGGTCAAACACACTGATCTTGTGTTAATTAACTGATGTCATGTTAAGATCTTAAAACACAAACAGGTACGAACATATTTTTCTGCAAATTTACATTTACATTTTACATTTAAACCTGGCAGATGCTGTTATGCAAAGCGACCTTGGAGTGCACCAAAGGGTGACACCACATAACTATGCATAGGACAACGCTGACAAAACTCCTGACAAATTGTCCAATACATATTTCATGCAGAATGTGAATAATGCAATCCAGGACTGTATTTCTATGTGTGTCAAGTGTCTTTTTTTTTTTTTTAAGAGAAGATACACACCACTTCAGCTGGAATGAAGGCACTGGGCCCAGAGGACAACGGCTGAAGGACCTCTAAAGTACCCTCCTCCTGGGAAAGACAGAGATGGGGAGATGAAGAAACATGAACAGGGAGACAGAGAGAAAAAGAAATGGTGACAAGAAGACAAGCAGAGAAAGAGACAGAAACAAAAATAAGGAGAGGAAGAGACGGGAACAGAAAGACAGGCAGGTAGGCACAGAAAACAAACATGGACAGGCAGACAAAGAGATGAAGAGACAGGCACAGGGACACAAGGAGCGAAAACAAAACAGGTACAGGGAGACCAGGTGAGACAGGGAGACAAGGAAAGGAAGGTTCAGGGATAGTGAGAGAGTGAAAGGAAAAAACAAGAACAAGGAGACAGAGAGAGAGAGATAGAGAAACAAATCAGGGAGAAGGAGACAGAGGAAGAAAAAAAAACAGGGACAGAGACACAAGCAGAGGGTGAGACCAGAACAGGGAGATAAGGAGACAAAGAAAGAAGGACAGCGAGACAGGAAGAGGATGAGACAGGGACAGGGACCGAAAGAAACAAGGAGAGGGAGACAAGAAGAGGGACAGAGACAAGGAGAGAGAGAGAGAGAGAGAGAGAGAGAGAGAGAGAGAGAGAGAGAAATGTAATCCAGTGCTAGTTATTTTCATACAGTCCAGCTACTTATCTCTTTTAGACACTAAATGCACAATTCAATTCAATTCGCACAGCAATTTTATAAAGACTAACATGGAGCCTGAAATGGTGAACCCGCTGTAATGTAAACATTACATTTAATAAGTTTGAGGAAATAAGTTGCAGTACTTAGAAACACAGAAACACTTAGAAAAACAAACTCAAACTGCGCAACGCCTAAACTTGAGAGCTAGCTACTGAAACGAGAATTAAAAAGCCGATAACAAGCTAAAGTCCTACAATCATCTGCTCATAAACTCACCTTCATCAGACGAGATCATGTGCTGAAATTACGAGATAAATAAAAGGTTCTGTACGTTTCAATGTCTCCAGGAACTACAAGCTAACTGGATTATATTCAGCATAGAGTCAGTGCCGAAAACAGGAAGTGGACACAGGAGGGGGCGTGGTCAACCTGAACACACCGTCGACAGCTGTTGCATCATTAGCTCGAGCTGCGACGTGACGCAACCGACCTGCAACCAGGTCATACTGTGAAATCTCGCGATATCTGAAACTATCCGCGCTTACTGTGAGTGACTTTGTAGCATGTACATTAGTGTGCATTGGGCAAGTGTATTGCTGTCACAGTACTGCTGCCAAAAATGATTTCTTTTTGCAGATAATTTATTATTATTTTATGTTATTATTTTATTTTCTTACTTCATAGTGCAATTTCTTAGTTTCTATGCAAATCAGTTTGTATAGTCCATACATTTTGGACCTTTGATGTTGAAAAGTACTATTTTATTATTATTATTATTATTATTATTATTATTATTATTATTATTATAGTTGTTGTTGCATTATATTTCAAACCTTTCTTTGCATTATTATTCCAAGTGTTGCAGTGTTTGGTTATTAAAACTGTCTTATTCACTGCATGCATCACCTTTCTATTTTAAACAGCTTTTTCAGTCTACACAGTTTAAATCTATTCTTAAACTTCAAGAGATTAAATCTATATTTCAGTCTAGTTTAGGCTTATCAGGTAAACTGGATCAATTGTGTAACTTATTTAACACACAAACACACATTTACACACAAGTATACTCCATTTTGCCTTTGGCACCTGGGGATCCTAATTATATACAGTCTTCAGTGCAGTTTCAGTTCTTCTTACTAACCTTAAATAAAGCTAAGGCAAATTAAATTATTAAAATGAGTTTGGCCTATACAGTGAGTCCATTGAAAAGATAAGGGTACCATGGGGCTAAAGGCCTCTTTGGTTGAAACTAATAGAAAACATATTACTTGAATGCTCAAAATGTCAGTTACAAAAAAAACTTTACTTTTTGACCAGGCTTTGTGTGTTATATACAGTACTGTGCAAAAGTCCTAGATGCATGTAAAAAATTCTGTAAAGCAAAGTTACATTCAAAACAATGAAATGAAACATTTCTAATCATAAAAAATGACATGAATAAACTAAACCAAATCAGTATTTGCCGTGACCATTCTCTGTCTTTAAAACCCGAGTAGTTCTCTCTGATAAACAAATACACTGCAGATGTATAAGGAAATAAGCTGGTACATTTTTGCAAGCAGCTCGGAGAAGCTTACAGTTCTTCAGGGGACTTTAGCTGTCACACTCGTCTGCAGGTAAACTCAGACACCATTATGCTTTTATCAGGAGTCTATTACTCAGCATGTTACTTTATTCTAACTTTAACATCATACAAACATTCATCTCTAACTTTTTTTAATTCATGTTTAAAAATAAAAAAAAAATGCATTAAAAATAGGGCACCTAAGACTTCTGCACAGTACTGTGTGCGCTTTAACCACATTTTAGTCAGTCACAGCTTTTTCATAACGGGGCCTTTAGCACTCTACACTTAGTATGTGTGTGCATACTGCTAAAACTTACGAAGGCCAATCTCACTCATTTACCAGGCATGACCAGGGAATATTCTGTCCTGTTCGAGGCCACTGTGACCTGCTGTAAAAACAGTAGATGTTTCTAGCTTCGTGCCCAGTTGCATGAATATGATTAAAATAATACAGTGAGTGCAGTGTTACAGAGTGTTCTGAAAAATGAGCTGTTCTCACCACTGGACAAATCAGCTTCTGTGTAGTGTGGCGCCACAAAATACCAATCCCTGAACTTCAGTATAACTCTGCTGACTGACTATCACAGCACACTGCGTAAACATGGCACTTTGTCATAGGAAAACAGTTACACACTTGTACTTTCTTTTTCTTTTACTCCATCAAAGACACACACACGCACACACACACACACACAGACAGACTGATACAGACGCAACTGATTTTTATTAAATTAAAACAAGCAGGTTGATCTTGAAATGCTTGTCTAGTGCGTGTGTTTATGTTTAAGTGGGTGGTGTCCATCTGCTTGTGTGTGTGTGTGTGTGTGTGTGTGTGTGTGTGTGTATACAAGTGTATGTAATTACTTAATATCATATCTCTTGCTGTTTTTTTTTTCAGAAAGGAAACAAGCATCCACATGTATTTCAAGTCAAATTTTATATTAAATTAATATTATATATACCATATAAAATCCAGTATATCTTTTTGTTTGGGAACAAGATGAAGTTAAAGAAAAAGTTTCACAGACAGACAGAAGAATGAATGACAGACAGAATTCCAAAAACAGAGCTTGTGGTAAAAGAGTGAAATTGCTTTGAGATAGTAGAGGCCTTTAAATTGCATAGTTTAAGTAAATTTCATCATATAGATGAGCTGATGGTACAACAGCACTCATGTTCTATATTAAGATTTAAAGATAATATAATACTTCCATCAGGGAGTGTTCTGTATTTAACATCTCTTCCCTATGACAGTGAAATCATGTACAAATAAAAACAACCTGATGATCAGTGCTTCAGCCCTGGGAAATTTAGTGATTTAAAGCGGATGTAGTGAGAAAACTGAAGCAAAAGGCAGGAAGAGGAGTCAGACGTCACAGGAGGTGACTCAGCAGTAGTGAGTGAAAATGGTGAGAGCCTGTTATAAGTAGAGTGCTCATCTCTCACACGATTTTGTTTTCCAGAGCAATGATCCTCTTTGTTATTCCCTCCAGTAATTAAGTTGTCAAGGAAAAACACATGTATAGCGCATTCTTAAGCTGTACAGTCTTGCTAAAAAAAAAAAAAATACAATCCATTAGTAAAATCTTTGATGGACTCCAACATTTAATAAATTTAATAAAGGTTAATGGTTTTCATCAGATTCCTGAACATTTCCTTTTTTTTTTAATCACCATTAATGATAGTACTATCATCACCAAAACCCAGTAGCGCATTCTTTTAAAGCCCTGATTACCATCAGAATAAAATTAGTTAAGCCATCAGGAACAATTCATTCCTTTAATTTACAAATTCAAACCAACAAAACACATTAAAATCATTATTTTATACTATATAGTTTAAGCTACACTCTTGCACAATTTTAACCCTGATGAATCTTGGCAGTGGCATCCTGGAATATGGCCATGTTACATCTTTCTACATGGTTATTAAAGAACTAAAAAGATCTTTTAAGATTAAAAGAACTGTTGCCAAACATATAACATGCTAGAAACATTATAATCACTCTAATAATGATCCATTCATAGAGTCTTATGTATTTTCTTATTAAAATCTAAACAGCGACTTTTTTTTTGGCCGGGCAGTGTATATAGTTTCCAAAAAAAATTCACCAGCAATCTTATTTTCACATACTTAATTAGATGCCTTTTCTAAACACATACGCATACTTACCCATTTAGACCTTTAACCGTTTGACACAAACATAGAGAAAAGGATATATTTCTTTGTTAATGCCTGGAGTGCCTCCTCCACTTTTTTCTGGAACTTCATAAGAGACTGACATTCACAGGGGTCCTCAGCTGCAAGTGCAAGAACATATTAATGAGTATATGTTTTAAAAAATGTATTGTAATGCTATTTTCTATTGTAGTGGTTTTACCTGGACAAGTGTTGATTTGCAGTTTTTTGCCAATCTCGTTTATGGCTTTGAAGTCAGCAGTATAGAAATAATGTTCAGGCTCAGAGGCGATTTCTTTCAACTCGTCCTCAATTGCGTTTCCAACTCCTACAGCATACATTGTGAAGCCTAAAAGACAAACCAAAACAGATAACCAAATGTTCCTTGAGCTCCAGTGTTACACTGAACTAGTTTGAGTGTCCTGTATTGTTACCTCTCTCCTTGGCCTTCTTTGTTGCTTCTCCAATGTAGTCTTGTGACCTGCCATCAGTGAAGACGATGCCCACCTTGGTTGCCCCGGGCCTGGCACCCTGGCCAATGCTGAAGCTTATGTCCACTAAGTAACTGATAGCCAGGCCAGTCATGGTTCCACGCTCCATGTAGACCATCTTCTTCACAGCATCCTTGATGTCTTTCTTGTTGTTGAACTTTCCGAGAGGAAACTCCTGCTTGACAGTACTAGAGTACTGCACCAGACCCACGTGGGTATTTCTTTCGGACACGTCCAGCTTGTCTATGATCTGGATGATCCACTTCTTCACCAGCTCAAAGTTCTCTGGCCTCACACTTTTTGATCCATCGATCACGAAGACCACATCTGTGGCAGCATCACTGCAGGCTGAGACAGCAAGAAGATAGCAGTTTGTGGTTGGATGCTTCAGGCAGTTATGGACTTGGGAGGCCTTCTAGTGCCTTCTGGTTTGTTCACAGGTATAATATAGACGTTTAGCCAGTACACACACATACTCACCACTGCAGGAATGGCCATCTTCCTTGAGTGTGTAGCCCTGTCGGCAGGCACACTTGAATGATCCAGGTACGCTGATGCATTTGTGCTCACAGTTATGATCACCTGTTGCGCACAAGTCGGACACTGTGCCGCCATGGGTGTCACGCACATACACACACAGGATGGTAGGTGGGGTGAGTTAGGAAGGAGAGAATAATGTTAAGTGAGAAATGGAAGAGTAAGGCTTTGGGTCACATTTAATGATTTGCTGTGCTCTATTCAGAAAACAACAAATCCTTAAAACAGACCGGAACATATCAGAGGACCATGCACCTGAGGGGAACTAGGCACCTGAGGCAGTTTTTAGGAAGGTTATAATTACTTTCAGGTGCCTGTTGCTCTGATACAAGTTTTCTATAGCACTGGTTCTCAACTTTTCCTCAAATTTTCTGCTCCTATATCCGGTCTTTGTAACTCTGAGTATTTCTGGTTAGTTCTTGAGCTGTTGAGAACCACTGCACTACAAGCGCTACATTCATAACATTGATCACACGTGCTTCACTTGTCCCATCTCAGCGGGTGGGGTGAAAAAGAGCATTAAAATACAGCATGCTCCCAGTAACCCCATGCCTTCTACAGACTATGTAGGGTTACAACTTTACTTTTCACCCTGATGATGATGAATGATGACGATGATCCTTCTTGAGGAGTCCATCCTTCCTTACCAGCTACCTTTCTCTTTTCTCACATACTCACCACAAAAGGCTTCCTGGAACTTCTGGGTGAGCTTCTCAATGAAGCCGTAGCTCTCCACATAATCAGTGTGCTCGTCCAGAGGCTCACTGGCTATCTGCTTCAGTGTGTTCATATCCACTCGGCCCACACCGATGGCATATATCTCAATGCCTGCGTCCCGTGCCTTTGCTGAAATGTCACGCACGTTGTCCTGTGGCCGCCCATCTGTCACAATGATTGCTACCTGTGCTCACATGAAAGATGAGTTGGTTATAATAATAGCAATGAATCTGCTGATTGTAAGAATAGGCAGTTTTAGTGTATTTAAGGCTGTTTATAGAGCGTAATTTAATTCCTGACCTTGCTGATATCAGAGGATTTGACACGTGCACCCTCTGCCTCACTGAAGGCCACATTCATGGCAACCTGGATGGCCAAGCCAGTCATGGTGCCAGTGGAGAGTGGCTCGATCTTTGATACAGCCTTGATCAGTGCAGGCTTTGTCTTGTAGGACTTCAGTGACACCTCATTCTTCACCCTGCTGGCATAGTTCAAAACACCCACACGTGTGGCATCAGGCCCCACATTCAGACCCTCTATTATCTTGTTGAGGAACACCTTGACCTGCTCGAACTCAGAGGGCCGCACACTCCGAGAGCTGTCGATGATGAACACCAGGTCAGTAGGTTTGGTCTTACACAGTCCTGCAGCTACAAAGGAGAAGGAACAAAAGCCAGAACAATTGGGATCATTCTTGGAGAAATTGCAGTTAAAATTAGTACAGTCGTATTATTCTACATAGAGCTGGTGTTCCAGTGACCATGTTAAGAGTGAAACTCCTACCAGAATGTGCTATAGGTATATGCAACTAGAATTAGCAGCACCAGAATCCAATGATATTTAAATGTCAGAAGGTTGCATATCAAGAAATCTGAAGTTGATCAAGCTAAAACATTCAACAAAATAAACATTGATCTAATACTCTGTGTGTATTCACAAAATTTGGCTATAATAGTTCTGGGTAACATGATCGCATTGAGACCTATGCTGGAGTGTGTGTGTGTGTGTGTGTAGGAGGGGTGACAGGGGGATGAGACTGAAGTCAGGTAGCTCAATAAACTTAGTGCTGGCAAGACTCATAATAACTCCCATTGATTATACATGCTACCACAGGCATTTGCACGTAGGCACACATACACACCCGGTGTAAAGGACCTCTTTGTGCACAACTATAGAAATGACATGAATACATTTCTGTAGACTTTTGCAGTTTATTTCCCCAAACTGTTTCTTCACTACATCATCCACTCTACCAACTGTATAATCTCTCTGTCTCTAGCATTCACATTAACACTTGCATGCTTGCTCTCAGTAATATTCTCTATAATGTGTAGACAAGCTCTATAATGCAACAGTTTTAAGTCTGAACAGGTGACACGATGGTAAAGAGAGGTGAAGTGAGGAGAACCAATGAGATCCCCAACAGGGGACTATGATGATGATGTGTTTGTAGTTGCTACTTTTAGATGATACGCAGTGGGTCTGTGAGTAGTTTGTCCAAGTACACGGGTATACTGAATATATATATACCAAAAGTCATCCCACACATACATAGATAACATTGCTCATTACACATGTTGAACACACACATACACACACAGTCTCTTCATGCTGCATTAGGTCAGTTTCTGTCATCTGCTAAGTATCAACTACTGCACACTAGTTATCTGCCACTATGCACAAAATCAGCACCTACAATTTTTGGGGAAAAAAGTTTTTCTAAAATCCTTAACCCCTTTAGAAGCTCTTCAGGGAGCTATGAATCATTAGCTATCCACAGATCCCTTGAAGAACCTTTTTTGTAAGCATGTACAGAGGAACACATTTATTATCAACAACTTCCTGTAAGCTCTCTCTTTTTCTGTGCAACTGTCAGGCCCTTGAACCACTTAGTTCAATATTAAATCACTTTGAATTTGGAAACCAAATAAATAAATATACATACGAAAAGAGGATTTCTCTTTAAGGAAAAAAAAAGTTCTAAATGGAACCTGATTTTATATATATATTACTTGGTTTTCTCACCCATGGCAGCAGCATTTCGAAGTTCCACCGTGGCTTGAGCTCCCAAGATGCACAGTAGCATCACAAACCCTAGCAACGCCATTCTGTATGTAGCAAGAGTTCTAATGACGGTCTCAGCAACCAGCTGCACACTGATTAACAGAGAGTGAGAGACTCTCAGGTTATCAGTGCACACACAAGTACAGACACACTCACGGTAGGTCTAGAGACGCCCCCCCCCCATCCATAAGGTGTGTCTATAAGAGTTTGCTGGGGAGGAGGGGGAAATACCTGCAACAAAAATTACAGTTTGGATAGGAAAGACAAACATACCTTGATCTATGCAATGTGTATGTGTGTATAAGGTGGACCAGGTTAGTTTGGGGCTCTGGGAGTGTCTCTGACTTGGGGTCGGACTCAAATAAACATTCTGATGAATCTCTCTTTTCTGGCCAGTTTTCCTCTCAAGGTAATATCACACACATACATCAGTTTATCCACAGGATGTGTGCGGGAAGCATGAGTGCCGTACTAACACAGCTAGCCCTGTCTGAGCTTGTGAGCGAGTGTGTGTAAAGTGTGTGTACTGTTATAGAGCCTTGTAAGTCCATATGTGAGAGTATGTATGTATATGGGTGTGTACACATGTGAAGCCCAAAGAACTTCTAGGAAAATGTTGGGATCTTGTTATGGATTCACTGTGTGCATGTGTGTGTGAGATAGAGAGAGAGAAAAATTTTATTTTTTACTTAATGTGCATAAACTGTATCGACAGATTAACATGTTGTAGCTGATCAATGGATCTTTACGATACAAAGTTGGTCAGTGTGCATCAAATCCAAGTTCAGCAATGGCCAGAACACTGAAAACAAGCTCCAATGTATACAGCAAACACACACACAGCCATTCTGACCTGACTTGGGTCGGATTCTGCCCACTGCCAATAAGTCACACACACACACCCCAAACCGAATTATTTTTCACACATTTATTTGTCTTTCATCTGCCAGTATGCTAAAAACCAACATCTAAAAATGCCCAGAGAAGCAAACTATTAAACTACAACTTCCCGTAAGTTCTCCGTTTGTCCATGTAAATATGTTTGTGTGGGGTTAAATATTTCTCCTCATACCCGTGCCTGCATGCTGAAATATATAGTTAAAAAAAATCTAGACAATATAACATTTTGAATTGGTTATGATGTTTATTTTGTATAATTATACCATTTCAGGCATCATCTCTATATGAAATCTGTTTACTTCCTTACATTTCCAACATACAAACAAAAATAGCTTTCGCTTAAAAGGAATAGTAGTTCAATAATTTGACAATTTTCTACTGTCTTTCTATTTCTGTGTACAGTCAGTGGAAATCACCACTGGTTTAAAGACCTTGGTTTAGGTTCAACCAGGAAAATGAAAGGAAGATTCTTTACCAGATCCTCAAAATATTAGTTCATTATAATAAAGTTGCTTATGAGAAGACAGTATAAATGGAAATAATACTAGTTTAAAGCATATATCATAAAATCAGTGAAAGCTGGCTTGTGTATATTAAGCTTTGTAGCCATCAGTGTGGACACTGGAAATTTTTGTGTCTTTTATTTGTGTATAGATATGTGCCATCATATATGTTGTTGGTATGGTATGAAGTGCATGAGATAAGTCTGTGCGCTTGCTTGATGCCTTATGGCTCCTGATATTTAGGCAGTGTGGCCTCAGGTTTCATCTTCAGAGCCTCATCGTAGGAGGGCAGTTTCACCTGCAAAATAAAAACAATGCAAATTCGGTACATGCAATTTACAGTATGTACTAGAGAACATAAACTGTTATTTATTCTGTTCACTTATGATGGAATAAGAGGATGAAATGTCAGCTGACTACAAGGACGCAGAAATGTTAACTGTATTTGTTAATGAGTAAAACAGGTGCAAAAGTAGGTTTGTGCTACAGAGACGGCGAATTTAAAGTAGGTCCTGCAACTAAAACCCACTCACCATCACAGAGTTCTCAGCCGCTGGGATACGATCTCCCTTCAGTGCATAGTAGCAGCGAATGGACACCTGGAGCATATACACCTACAGACCACAAAAACACAACAGCCATCTTTATTAATCCAACATTGATTGCATCTTGAATTGTGTACACAGAGGAGGTTGGTAGGTTGACAGACTGCGCCCGCAATACGATAAAAAATGGTAAAAGAAAGCAGTTTCAGTACTCCTTTCTCAATTTAACTTCCCTACAAATACACATACAGTAAGGATTCAATTTCAAGTAAAGACAGAGAGCTCTTTTTGACTAACTATAAGTTCTAGCTCCACCTCCCTCCACCTTTCCAGTTTCTCCAACATTGCTCTTCTGTTTTCACACAGCTGTAAAGCTGAAAAAGAACCTTACTGTATCGGACACCCAATGACAGACGAGAAGATGCATTTTCTGGCTACGCATTTTAAGATAAGTAACACACAGCTGCTTAGAATGTGAACATGTGAATGTGTGCAAATTACAGGAAGCCTCTGTACGTCATGTGGTATCTGTGGTGCACATCAAACTTATTTTTTAAATAGCTACAGACACTCAGATAGCTACATGGTCAAAAACCACACGCTCACATAGAATACTGTTCAAACCTTCAGCAGTATGTACATCACGAAGAGGACTCCGAATATCAAGGTGACACGGCTCAGCTCCTCTCCCTCCAACCTGACCCCACCTTTTAGGTTTGACTGCAAAGCACAGAGACGTACCTTAAATGATACAACACTTCATCTTATTTCAGTTTTCCTGAGGTTTAATATTAGCCTGGGTGTCAGTCAGTCACAGAACTACTGATTATAAGCAAGGCAGAGAAAAGTGTACCACACACACACCTGACCATCAATCAAATGCATATAAAAATTTCTAATTAGTTTGACTGGCTTCTAAAATAAGTGCTTATATGCATTTAAAATAAAGAGTATTATATACATAGCTTATATACTGTATATGTACCTCTGTACTGCCCATGGAATGTCAATTTTCTTCACTCAGCTTTACCTAAGCTTCTCTCACACCTGGATATTCAGTCATTTGTGATTTCTATAAGTTTTATCAATTCTCAGCTTTCAGAAGGTTAGATAGTCAAATGTGGCAATATATAAAAGGTAGCTGGTATAAAAGCAGGGTCAAATAATAACAGAACACACTACATGAAAAAAAAACACAAAAATAGCACAAAAGAGGAAAATATTGAGCAGGACAGGCCATGAGGTATGATGACCTAGCTAACTAACTGTTGTGTCATGGTTATATCATGACTCGGTGTTAGCAATGGAAAAGAAAGCAGAGACATTATTTGTAATGTCATCTGTTTTGTGCGTTTATCACGTTAATCAGGATTGAGCATTGCAAACACTCACAAACAATGACCCTGTAGTAACATTACATTTAGCCACAGTGTCTAAGCTACAAACGTAATTTTAAGCCCTGTTTATCTACCATTAATTCTCAGTGAAATATAAGGTGGAGAATGACTAAACAAAAAATGTTTTTTTAGAGCGTAAATATTATATTGGGTGTGTGCGAGTTTCTCACAGCCAGCCGTAGAGCGTCTCCATACGTGGGAGTGCCAGGAAGTCCAAACCGAGCATCAAACAGGGAGAGAAGACTCAGAGCCACATCAAGAAACATGAACAGTATAAACGGCATCACACACATTGCCCCCTATGATGCAGAGAAACAGATGTTACAAACAGATTCTTTCATACACACACAGGATAACAGACTTCATATGAAAAGTAAGTTTTTGTTCTTAATGTTCATGCCCTCAAGGCCCCTGTTGTAAGGTGTGTGTGTGTGTGTGTGTGTGTGTTGTAGCACGAGTGTTAGTATTCCCCGTTCCACCAGCATTCATAAATACCGAAACAGATGCTTTTCTGGAGACTCAATTCTGGGTAAATTGTGTTGTGTACTACAAAACTCATTAGCAGTGAACAGAGCTTACAATACATTCCATGCCATGTGCGCCCGCACATACACACTTGCATATGAAATAATTCGTAAACACACACATTCAGAGAATTTAAATTGAAATCTTATCTCTGTTACATAACATTACTTATATGTAGCTTGGACAGAGCACTCTCACACACACACACACACAGACTACATGTTCTTCACATTTATCTCGTAAACAGGGTTTTAATGTTTTCACTAACTTGAACTGCTAAGATCAAGCTAGTGCTCAATATAATGACTTAATATGTTCAAGTCAAGTAAAAAGATGGAATGACTATCATAAGACTATTTTAAACCAAATTTAAAATAACCATTATAAATAGATTTCATACACAGCCTGGTGGTAAACACACACACACAGAGACATGCCCACACTTACCTTACGGTGAGACAACATAACCAGCACACTGGAGAATGACATCAGAAGCAATGTAATGAAGTTGGTGCTAATTTCAACTACAGACATAAATAATAAAAAACAACAAGGACATAAGTTAATGCTGCCAACGTGATATTAAGTGAGCTGGAATTTAGATTTCAAATATGAAATGATGTGCAATGATAAACTAAAAATCATTCATAGAAAGACTGATGAAAAACTGAGACATAATCTTTATGGATCTTAAAACTGCAAAGACAAATTTGTCCAGAAATGGGGTCATCCAAAAAAAAAAAAAAATAAAAGTTAGAGATATTCTTAATAAGAGAATTGGGAGAATTGCTTTGGGAGAGCCATTAGAGAACATTCTAGTGAAAGACTCACAGATGCAATTGCTATGGGTACGTTTCATTTCAGTATAGGAGACAGTGATCGGATCTTTCTTTCGGATTATTCCTATGGTCAAATCCACAGCCACCAGCAGATTGAACACCTACACACACGCAGGCACATATGCACACAAACACACACACATGCAGAGCAAGAATGAATTCGAGTCAGAGGGAATAAATTCATGAGTATGGCCTGTGTCTTTGGATGTGTGTACTCTGGCAGCAGGCATGTTTTCATTTCTCTCTGTAAGCCAATACCAACAGCACCAGTGCCCCAAGAACAGCGATTCATTCAGAAAAGCCTGTAAAAGTGTAAATTGCATAACACATGCAGACAACACACAGATAGTGATGGAAAACTCTCCCTTGGGCAGTGTGTTGTGAAGGTATTTTAAGTGAGATCAAGCTGATCGAGGTTTCCTGCGAGATTGTTGACCCAGACATGTTCTTGTTTCTTCCAGAAGGTTGCACCACAGTCAGAGCACATGAGAGTTACCAAGGAACATTATAATTATATATAGAAAATCAGATTACATAGTAAACTGCAAATATTTTGCCAACATCGGCAATGTAATGAAATATGTAATAGTAAGGTGGATTATTGTACATAAAAATCCTTGTGCAAAGGATTTTCACAATATTCTTGAAACAGATAATATCCAGGAAACTCCCTCTCTTATCATGTTGAATAATTTTCTTAGAAATAAAAAATAATATAGATCACGCAGGTTCTACTTCTGGAAACTGTGCAAACTGAGTCAAACTGTGCTGCTATTGTGACTGTATATGGGCGAGTTACTCATTCAAAATGTCTCCCTGCTACATCTCTGCAGAGCTAGTTCTGCGTATTAGCTCTAACGTCAACTTCCCCTTTCACGCAGCACAGACTCAAACGAACAGATACGGTTACTGCTGTCGATCAAACACCAACACTGCACAAAAACAGGAAGAGCAGAGATGTTAGTGAAGTGCAGATTCACTGTTCACATACCGTTAAAAACGATATACCTAATTTTGCCTGTAATCATATTTACTGACATCTCAAATCCACACACACACTTAAGACATTTTAAGCTAAACTTTATACCTCTTGATCCCAATGCTGTAAAACGCTTTGTCTCCTATATAGGTGTATAAGTAGGCAGGTAAACATTACCAAGTATAAGATGGCAGAGGCTCGGGTGGCCGTGTTGACATGGCAGCAGAGGGACCGTGTTCCAGACATCTTTCTCCGGTTTGCTTACACACACACACACACACACACCATATGAGACATACACTGACAGACGCAGCCTTACAAACCACAATGACACTTCCTGATGTTGACACACATGCACAAATGCTGAGAGGTTTCACACATGCATTGTCACACTTCAGTAGGCCCAATATGTGAAATGCATAGGAGAAGTTAAAACTTAAGTCTTGAAACTAACAGCAGTTTTACAACTTCATGGTGACTTCTATGCCACATGCCTTTGAGAATGAGGTCGTTAATCTTTGTAATCTTTTAGGATTATTCTGTTATAGTGCTCCAAATTCCTTTTTTGCCTCCCACTCTATTCTGTACATGATTTAGATCACATAGCTGAAAAAGGTGTTAAAAGGAGTCAACAAGACTGTCTGAACTTAATACGAATATGTTTGAAAACTATGGTTTATGCAAATTAGTTGGATCTACCCAAAGTAGCATTGAGAGTACTGTTGCGCTCACAAATGTGAAGATGTTTATATATTTAATGTAAATATATAACTGAACACCTTCAGTAATAAAATAAGTGCTAAAACAGATACTTGAAAATCCTTGAAACTGTACTAAGAATATATTTATTTGAATATTTAACCTGATCAAGTTTTTCTTAATTAATAAAGTTTGGTGAAACAGAGCCCTCTAGTGATTACATGATGCTTATATCACTTCCTTCACTTCAAATACTACACACACAGACATCTAGCTTTACTCTCAATTGGCCCATGAAAGTCCATGGACACATTCATCAAATGAAAGGACAAGCTGAACTAATAAGAGATTAAAGGCACTTTAATAAAGCCTGCAGTCAACAATGAAAAAAGAAAACACAGACAGTACAGAAACACACAAACAGACTGCAGACTCTCAAATTCCTCTGTTAGTGCTGATGGTCCTGAAACACACAACAGGAAATGATTGCACACAGGAACACACCCACACATAACCACACAATTTCTTGACTTCTCAGAACTCACTCCCATGCACTAAGTAGAGACACATGAAAGCAGTGTTTAAATTACCATTATAACAAACGTATGTAAATTCTAAATTAACATATTTAAAAAATTAACATTGGCAGTGAGCAAGTAGATCAAGCATTCAAAGGTGCTATATATTTTTTAAAGCATTTGTGTTATTCCTGAGTTTCTGTAAAACATGTCCCAAGTGTTTCATTCCAAAAAATCATGTATATATATTATAAATAAATTTTTGGAGTGCCTCTCTCTGCACGCGCAACTCGCAGCGATTGGTATAATAATGATTATTATACCACCCCGGCAGGTATTATTTTTGTTTGAACTTGCCTGCAGTCTTTTCTAATAAACTTGGCTCTATTTACCAAAATACAGTGCGTGTGAATGTGTGTGCCTTGTGCCCTGAGACGGACTGGTTTATCATCCAGGGTGTATTCCCACCTCGCGCACACTGTGTTCCCAGGATAGGCTCTGAATCCACTGCAAGCATGACCAGTATAAAGTGGTTACTGAAGATGAATGAATGAATATAGATTATTAATTTCAACCCAGCAAGCCAAACCAGGATAAAGCATTTACAGAAGTTGAATGAATGAACACTGTACCAGTGAGAATCATGTGTAACCTCTGAACTCCCACTGGCATGAGAGTAAAAACCCGCTGCTCCCACAACTTTTTTGTCCCAGTGTGAACCTCTAGAGAAATGTGCTGTGCACCCAGCTATAAAGAGTATAATGGAGAATTGTCTTTGGGGAACATTTAGGTATATATTTGTACCCTGTTACATTACTGAAGGCTCATTTCACTAATCATGAGTTACAGTACAAAGCTGTGTCTCACTTAGACATGCACTTATTGCAGCCATGGACCCATTACCCTTTATTACAGGGTATGCAAAAGCATCACTCATGGCATGTTCGGTTTTAGTCAATGCAGTCACACATCACACTGGATAATGTTTAGGGAAAAAAACAAAACAATTTAGCACCACACATCTCCTTTAAAGTACTCAGCAATCTTTAGCTCACATAGACACACACATTCACACACACACCTGTCAGAAGTGAATGGGTGAGAAGTCACAATGGAAAATGGTCTCTGCCTCACTATCTTTGGCTGGCTGACTGTGTCCTGCTTCCTCCAGCTCTGTTTTGACACTGGCCAGCAAAGGGTCAGGGGTGGCAGGTTTTGTCAGGCTAGGGCATGATGGCCCCTGAGGTGTGATGTAAGACTGGGGAGGGACCAGCAGAGGATAGTGGCTCTCATGACCATGGGATGAGAACTGGGGCTTTAGGACTGCGTGTGGAGCCTGAACCGAATGACTGTACATGTCACCAGTCCATGGGTATGTCTGCAGTGCTGTGCACACACAAGCAAAAAACAGACAACTTTATCACAAAAGACCCTTTAGCAGAGCAAATGCATGTGTACACATGCTATTTTCTTACCCTGTAGCCCAGGCTGCAGTAGTATCTGGCTCCCGTTTTGGCATTGGAAGTAGGCATGTCCTCCATTGGTGCAGGGCAGCAGGCTGCTCCCGGTTCCTGGGTTCAAGGGCATACAAGAAGTAGCAGTGCCCTCACTTGAGTTAGGGGTCAGATATGGAGATGGGGTGAGGTATGATACTCGCGAGTATTGTGGCAATAGTGTGCTTGGCTGCTGTGGGAGTATGTTACTGCTTTGTTGGGGAAGGAGAGTGTTCGGTTGCTGAGGCAGTAACGTGCTGGATTGATGGGGATAGGTCATGAGCTGATAAGAGTGAGTGTTTCCATGACCAGAGGCTACAGCCTCATATTTAGCTGAAGAGCCCACAGAATCATAGTTAAACCTGCAATACAATAAAGTCTTGTTGGTTTTTTTGCAATCTACCATGAAAAAACAAGGAACTTTACTTGTTTCATGTTATTTATTGACAAATGTCCCCAGGCTTCGTTGTTTCTTGCAAATGAGGGAGATGTGTGGCAGCTTGCCCTCTAGTGGTGTATGAGGGTGGTGCAGCTGGTGCTTGTGGTACTCACCCAGTGTCAGTGTGCATGCTGAAGGACTGAGGCTCACTGTGCTCTGGTGTGTCCAGCAGTACAGACAGCGTGTGTGTAGGGGGGTTGTATGCAGCAAAGAAGGGTAAGGAGGCACGGCGCAAAGGTGGGGGACTCTGCATTAAGGGATGCTTATAGTCCCCTATGCTCCCCTGTGACACAGTAGTTGCCACATCCACACAGTCTGGAACATGGATCACCCACACATACACATTCAAATATGGATATTGATATACATGTTTAGAAGAAGAAAATGTAAAGTTTCAAAAAAAAAAAAAAAGATATACACATACATCATCCACTTTAATAGGAACAGGTAAAGAGCTTTATTTAATTTTCACATCACATATCAGAATGAGGAAAAGTTGTGATCTCTGTGATTATCTCTGGCATGGATGTTTGTGTCAGATGGGCTGGTTTGACTACTTCAGAAACTGCTGATCTTTCACACACAACAGTCTCTAGAGTTTGGACAGAATAGTGCGAAATACAGAAAACAGAGTGAGCGACAGTTCCGTGGGTGGAAACACCTTGTTGATAAGAGAGCTCAGAGGAAATTGTCCAGATTGGTTCGAGCTGCCAGGAAGGATACTGCAACTCAAATCACTCTATAACTGTGGTGAGCAGAAAAGTAGCATGCACAAAACATCGAACCTTGATTGTGGATGTGCTGTAATAGCAGAAGACAACATTGGATTTCACTCCTGTCAGCCAAGAACAGGAACCTGAGGTTATCATGGGCACATACTCACCTAAACTGGACAGTCAAGTTATCAGGAAAAAAAAAAACCTCTCATGGTCTTTTTCCAGTCTTCAAGTTTGCTCATTCTGGTCAAGGTTTTCAACATTGCATCACGCAATGCAGATTTTTCAGGTGCACTTTCATGCCGCAAATCTCCTGTCCTTCCACATCCCAAAGGTGTTCTATTGGATCTGGTGACTGAGAAGGCCACTGAAAAACACATCTCTGTCATTCATGAACCCAGTTTGAGATGACTTCTTAGTGACATGGTGCATTATCATGCTGGAAGTAGCCATTAGAAGATGGGCAAATTGTGGCCATGAAGCAATGCACATGGTCAACAACACTCAAATATGCTG